>VWZF01003466.1:7900-48619 GCA_013396755.1 Sclerurus mexicanus | reverse complement strand
CCCCCGTTTCTCTTTTCTTCCCCCCCTTTCTCTCCTTTTCCCCTTATCATTTTTTTTCTGTTCTTTTTCTCGGGCTGAACCCCTCTTTACCAGGCAGCCTCACTAATTCCATCTGTTTCTGCTCTCCTGGCTCCAGGATGTGCCTCCAGGAATGGTGTGTTTAGCATTTACCCTTTTCTGGAGCAGTTTTCCATTCCAGCTGAGTCTGTGTGTGTCCATTTCTCCATTCCATTCCAACGAGGAAAATCTCCATCCCTTCCTCCACCTTGCGAACATCTCTCATCGAGTACATGCCCAGCTGTTCACTTTGCAAAAGTTTAGAGGAATTCCAGGGAAAACTGGTTCTGATGCATTCCCTGGATCATCCCATGTCCATGTAGGACATGAGCAAAAACTTGTGTATTTAGGGGTAATCCTCATTTACCAAGGAAGCATTTTACAGAGAAGAACTTCTGTGAGCTTCCTGCCTGGGACTGACAGGGGAAGAAGGAATTTCTGCTGGATTTGAGGTTAGAGAGGCAAAGACCAGCTTTGTTTTCTGCTTCCTGAACTGCTGTCTGCCCACGAACAAATCTGTGAGGTGGTTGTCTACAGAGCAGGGAAAATCCTCCTGGAATGCATGTGGCACAGGATCAGAATCCCACAATCCCAGACTGATTTGGATTGGAAGGGACCTGAAATATCATTTAAGATAAGCAGCTGTGGCTGCCCCTGGATCCCTGGGAGTGTCCAAGGCCAGGTTGGACGGGGCTTGGAGCAACTTGGGCTGGTGGGAGGTGTCCCTGCCCATGGCAGGGGTGGCACTGGATGGGATTTATGTTCCCTTCCAACCCAAACCAATCTGTGATTCCATAATTCCATGATTTGAGCTGGCAGCACAGCAAAGTGCTTTGGAACATTTCTTCCCCAGTCACATATCTTCCTGTTCTCCCTCAGCTCCTGCTGGTTGTCAGAGATATGTACCTTTGATTTCCTTTTGCAATTTTTTCCAAGGATTTCAGAAACTTGCTCTAGGATGGAGCTCCTTGTCCTGGTTTTAAGCATTTGGACTTAAAAGGCCAGTAAGGAATATCAGATTTTCAAGGCCAGTATCCCAGAAGTATCTGCATGGAGCTCACATTCCCTCTGCTTTCCCAAACAGAGCCATTTTTCCATAGGAGTTGGATCCTAAAAGCAGGAAGCATCTCCACGTTTCCATCAAAGTCATTTCCATAAGGGAATCCAGTGGAACTGAACTAAGGAAAGCTGGAGTGCCTGGAGACCTGAGTTTGACCTGTAGGGCAGGTGTTGATGAAACCCCAAACAGCAGTTTACCTGGCTCTTAAAAATGGGGTAAAAAAGCAGAAATTGCATGTGAAAAACATTAAATTTAAAGGAGATTTTTTTTCAAGTCTTACAGCTAAATTTAAAAACAAAACCCAAGCAGTAATCTTTCTTTAAACTATTTTCTGTTTTATTTAGGTTGGTTGTTCAGTGGAGATAGACTTGCACTAGCTGGGTTTCATTGTTGGTGAGAAGCAGCATCTGTGAGGTGTTTATGCTGTCAGCAGCAGAAGAAATACTTGGGATTTTCCAGGACCTTCCAGCTGGAAAGGAAAGTTAGAGTGGCTTCTCTGCAGAGCGACCTGTCTGCTGCCTGGATTTGGTTGTTGCTTGTCTTCAGCTGCATTTCCAGGCTGGATGGGGCATGATCATTCCCCAGCGAAGGCAGCTGTCTGGATGCAATCCCTGCTTGCTTTTTCAGTAGGGAGCTCATTGATTCTTATTAATCACAGGCTCTCTGAATCTTGCCCTCTGTTCCTTACACAGGCGGGATTGATGGATTGATTGCTCCTTCCCTAAGAGAGAATTCCAGAGAGGGAAGTCTTCCCTGGAACAAGAACCTTCCCCAGACTGTGTTGGCATTGGCCTGAGGAGTTTGTCTCCTCTGGTTCCTGAATTCCTGGCCCTGATACCAAGCACCTTAAACCCAAAAGAGCCAATACCTTGAATTTTGATAAGCCGGATTCCTTCTGATCTGTGGCACTGGGTCATTTTCCCCCTTTTTTCTTTCATCTCACACATCTTCCCAGTTATCTGCTGCACCACAGGGCTGTCCCCTTTAATGAGGGATGAGTTCTCCAGCAGCAAAGGGAAGAGGAAATTTTTCCAGGGGAATTCCATCTCTCTTTAGAGGACCTTCTCAGACTTTTTGTTACTCTATTATTTGCTTTCTTACCACAACAGATGCTTCACTTTTTGATTCCCTTCTCATCCGAATATCCCACCTTCCTTCTCCGTGTTCCCATTTCATCTGTTTTCTGTTGAGGTTCCTGTTGTACTGATCCATCTTTAGTTTTGGCATAACATATTCCAGTTTTCCTGAAACTGAGGCACAGGGCCGTGGTGAGATGTGCAGAATTCCCTGCTCACCCAGCATGAGGGGCAGTGGGAGATACAGCATTTTGGTGTCTCATAGTCTGTTCCTAACTTAGTGTTCTTCCCAGTCCATGTGGGATCCTCAGGAGCCACAAACAGGAAAATCCTGAAAATTAGGGCCCTGTACCTTGGAAAGACATGGAAATACTGCTTTTGATTCTTTCAGAAACGAGTGTGCCAACTGTTGGAAAGCATCCCAAGGGAGGCTGATGCCCACCTCGTGGATTGTGCCATGGAGCTGGATTCCAGACAGAAACTCTCCCCTGACTGTGATCCCTGGGCTGCAAAAACAAAGCAAAATTCCATGGTATGGTCACGCTGTCAGTCTGTTTAATACAAAATCATACTTAAAATACATTTTATAATAAAGCTGCAAATAATTGTCCTCTTTTTTCTTTTCTGATGGTGCTGTATGTTTTTTTTATCAGATTTTGGAAAACCATGGAAGCAAGGGAGCTGCCCAGCCTTGCCCCAGATGTGTTGCTGGAGAGTCTGTAAGTGTCTGAACCCGCTTTTGGGGACAGAGGTATTAGATCCATTAAACTTAGAATTAACAAATCCCACAATGACATTGCTCAGGGGTAAAGCATGTAAATAAAAAAACCCCAGATTGATTTAGCATTTCAGCAGAGCACAAATAAATGTCTTTCCAGCAGCAGCTGGAAAATACAGAAGCTGCCAAGACGTTTTTCAAATTCCCCCTGAAAAGCAGAGTTTAGAAAGTAACTGAAGCAAACAGTAACATGCAACTTCCTCCCCCCCGTTTTTAGTCGTCCTTGATTTACTGGATCATACCAAAATATCCAGGAATCTCCTTCTATCTCGTATTTTTTTCTCTAATTGAATAATTTCTTCCCAATGAGTAGCCTAAAATCTAGGCAGGATCTTAGGAGAAGGGGAAGCTTCTAGAAGGGAGCTGGGTAGGATTTGGGGGCAGGAAGAACATCACCATCATTCTTGAGATTGTCTGGGTTCTAAAAGTATTACTCTGAGTTCTCTGAACAGAGACAATGTGACACAAAGAAATGCACCCTTCAGTTTAAAATAAAAGTTGCCAACCAAAAGGAAAATTTCTGTTCTGCCCTCAAGGTCTTTTAACCTTTAATGGTAGAAGAGAATGAAGTATATAAATATGAGGCTAAAATTGTATTTTCTATAGGTGTATTTTAACTTCACGTGCAAAACTAATTTCATGACTCAGTCCTGGTCCTTGTACAGCTCACACTGAAGAGTCCCTTTAGTATCCAAGTGTTTTAGGTGCCCGCTGGTCCTTGGGGGAAAAACAAGGGAATGTTTGTGATGCCATTTAGTGGAACTGTGATAGCAGATAACAAACATCGAGGAAAAGACTTTGGGCTTTTGCTGGCATTATTTTTAGTGACGTGACATTTTGGCATTTCAGGGACACTTCAATCATATCCTGGGCTTTTAGAAACGGAGAGATGGCAGAGGAGCGGCACTGCCCCCCTGTTCGGATCCTGGAGGTGCCCCTGCTCCCACCTGGACACCTGCGCCCCCCTCCCCTGGGCTGGCTGCTGCTCACACACCCCAGGCTGCTCTGGGGGCACTCGGGGCACGATTAGCGTTGCTTTTACACTTGGAAAAAATGCTTCTGCTCTTAAGGTAGCTCAGAATGTGTTTGAAAAGGAAAAGAAAAGGTTGGTATGATGTTTTAAACTGATTAAGTTGATCTGCCCTTTGGCCTTGCCTTCGCCTGGGCCTGGGCCAGAGGTCGTGTTGGTGCCAGACGTTTTCCCGGGCACATTCCCTGGCACTCTTGGAAAATGCTCCTTTTACAGGGCCACAGGCAGAACCAGGAGGACACAAATACCTTGGTGTAAAGGCCAATAAAACCCCCTTGAAGCTTACATTTAAATCCCAAAAAAATCTGTTTAAAAAAGCTTGAACTCATCACCCAACTGCCTTTTATTGGCTTGTCACAAATAATTTAATCCCTATTTTTGGCAGTCTGTGGGATCATATAATTTTTAGGATCTAAGACAACAGAGTTCTGCTATTTGAGTGCAACAGCTCAGCTTTTGGGCAGAGTTCAGCCCAAAACAGGCACGACAGCATTTGGCTTCTCCTGTTCACAGAGCAGGAGCCACTTTAAATTCAGGTGGAAGCTCCAGAGTTGCACTAAACTGCTGACAGGCTTTTAAAGGTGAATTTTGGGGTTTGTCAGACTGCAAAATCCTCATGCAAAGGGTTTTGGATCCTGGAATCCTTCCCATGGTGTGTGTGGATTTGGAGTTAGCACTGAGTTGACTTACTGAGGTGATATTTTTACTAAATAAGTGACTATCATATAAATAGTGAATTTAATTAAATAGATGAGGAAATAAGTGTATAAGCAGATCTGCATGGAACTGGCGTTCACACTATGGTTAGGGAAGAGTTTCCTCCAAACCAGTAAAAAATTCAGTTAAATTGAAATTAAGTATTTTCAAACAAGTCTTTACATACTTGTTACCAAGATCTGGGAGGTCGTATTTTGTGGGCAATTCATTTTTATACTCCCCAATTCTTTTTTTTTTTAAAAAGTCCTGGTATTCATGACAGTATTAAATTAAAAAAAAAAGATGGATAAACATCAGTTCCTGTGGTGGAAAAGCTGAAGTAGCTGATTAAATGTAAAGGGCTAAGAGGCATCTGAGAGTTTAGTCACTGCAGAATCACTCAAAGCCTGTTAGGCTGCTCCAAGTGGGCCAGGGAATGATTTAGCAGAGCAGTGTGTGGTGACACTTGAGGGTGTTCAGGGAGAACAGCAAAAGTAGAGTGTGCTGGGAGAGTTTCCTGCTCCAGGACATTCGACAGGAGTACGGAGTCGTTTGTAAAACACGGGGAATGCACGGATTAGCAGACTCACATTTTATCACTTTCAGAATTCACACTAAGATACCTGTGAATGTATTTCTTCTGTTTGCTTTAAACTCAAATCTGGTCTGGAACATGGTAAAAACGAGAAGCAGCCGGGTTTTTTCCCTGGCCCTTGTAGGTTTTGTGCCCTGTTCTTTTCCATTCTCCTCCCTTGCAGCAGCCACTCCTTGTGGTGGGTGACTCACAGGCTGGTTTTATTGGGATTTTTGGTACCAGTTTCCCATTGTCACTGTCCATGGAGCAGGTGTTTTATTTATCCCTCCTCCCAGGGCTGTCCCTGGAGGTTCCTACAGCTCTCAACTGAGCAAAACAGGAAAACCTGATCCTGTTTTCCCTCCGTTGCCTCCAGTGTGAGCAGGGCCTGGGGAGCATCCTTCACCCTGCTCAGGGTGTCGTGTGTGGCTCACAGCAGGTCTGACTGATCCGTGGTTCTTTACTCAGCGTGATTTTGAACCTCCAAATTCGGGGCTGCACAACCCAAACCCGAGGAAAATGTTTATAAAGAGGGGTATTTCTCTTTGGGTTTAAGGATGGCCTTGGCATTCTCCAGGAACACGAGATAGGATTTGTCAGACTGAGTCTATAATGATATTTAAATGATAAAATCTTCTGTTTTCCTGCTAATTTCATCATTTCCTCCTAATTTCAATAAGGAATTTAATAGTTTGCTAAAGTGAAGGCTTTTAATAGTGCTATTTTTTAAAGTAGATGTAATTTATTTTGGGATCTGCCAGAATCACGAGGGTTTTGTGAGGTCCAGGTGGGGACGAGTGAATATTCCTTCGAAGCAGATTTGTGTCAAATCTGCAGCAGAACCACAGAATTATTTTTGTATGACTTGTATAACTATGACTTTTTGTTTTATTGATACAAAATATATAATCTTTATATTTCCTAGTGCTGTGGTTTGTACACAGAGTAAGCAGAGTAATGCTTTATTTACATGTATATAGGAAAAAAAGGCACCCGGTCTGTTTTTAATTCAGGTTAAAACTATATAATTATTATTTTTAACTTTGTATTTTGTAAATTGTTCCTTACAAAAGCAGAAGCATTAAAAGCACTTTGGCTGCAGCATGGAATTGTCTGGTTGTGTTATTCCATTAATGATTCCTGAAGACACTGAGGTATAAAGGTAAAAAACCCCTTTATAAGGATAATATTATATGTTATTTTATTATGATATATATCTATAATATATTTGTATAACAGATATATGTGAATATCTGTTATATAAATATATGTATGTAATTTATAATGTGTATTTATTGTATATTGTAAATATATATTTTTTATATCCTTATGTAGCATATATATAAATACCCATTATACAAAATTGTTCTAGGTTTAGTTGCTTTAGATTATGGTACTGGAATTTACTTAACTATTTTTATTACTTCTTTGTCCATTTGACATCTTGACTGCCAAAAAAAAAGGTGGAAAATCAAAATTTTGGGATCAGTATGTGAGGTTTGAAGGCAGTCTGGATCTGACAAGCCACAAAGACAAGACTTACACAACTTGTATGTTGAAATTAATATATTTAATATATTTAAATTTATTTTTGTTTATTTAAAATATTATAATTTATTGAATATATTTAAGAGTGCTGGTGTTTATGTCTAAATTAGTTGCTTAAAACCTCAGCAGCTCTCCTGGGAAAATGATGTGCTATCATCTCTTTCCACATTAATAGTCACACATTAATAGTCCTGGTCTTGCCTTGATTGCTGGCAGTAATTACCAAATTAAGAGTTACACCTTGGCATTTTCTCACCCCTCAAACTTCCATTCAGGAAGGATATCCTGGTGACACACCCAAAACTCTGCTCTGGGAAAGACCAGGAGCTTCCAGTGCTGCATCCCAGCAGCCATTTGACCAAAATGACTTGGCCTGGAAACTGAGCTCCACAAGTCCCGGTTGGCAGCCAGGACCTGGGATCCTCTTCTCCCACCTTTCCCAGAGGTGACAGGGGGCTTGGCCAAGGAGCCATCGGCTTCCCCACCTCCAGGGGCAGCAGGACCCAGCCATCCCTCTCTGCCAGAGTTGTTCCCAACTTTTCTCAAGGAAGTAAGGAAAACATTGGCCATCGTGTTTTCTTTTTTAAATACACACAAAGAAGAAAGAAAAAAAATCCCAGGAAGATCAAACACAGTCACTCAGGTTGGAAAAGCCCTCTGAGCCCACCGAGTCCAACCATCCCCAGCACTGCCAAGGCCATCAGTGACCCCTGTCCCCAAGTGCCACATCCACAAGGCTTTGAAATCCCTCCAGGGATGGGACTCCGCCCCTGCCCTGGGCAGCTGTGCCAGGGCTGGTCAACCCTTTCCAAGAAGGGATTTTCCCAGTATCCAACCTGACCCTCCTCTGGTGCAATGTGAGGTCATTTCTTGTCACAGAATCCCACACTGGTTTGGGTTGGAAGGGACCTTAAAGCCCACCCAGTCCCATCCCCTGCCATGGGCAGGGACACCTTCCACATTCCAGGGATGAGGCAGCCACAAGTCCTCTGCCCAACCTGTGCCAGGGCCTGCCCACCCTCCCAGCCAGCAATTCCTTCCCAATATCCCATCCAGCCCTGCCCTCTGGCAGTGGGAAGCCATTCCCTGTGTCCTGTCCCTCCAGCCCTTGTCTCAAGTCCAGGCCCACCTCTCTTGTAAACCCAGAGCACGTTGTTCTTTGTCCTTGGCTCTGAGGTTCCAAACTGAGTTTCCAAACCCAGCAACACCTGTCCTGGTGCTCACCTGTCCTGTGCTGCCGTGGGATGGATGCACCATCCATGTGCACACCTTCCCCTGTGGTGGCTCATCTTCAGCACTCCACATAGATGGGATTATCTCCTGGAGTCCTCACTTTATTGCCATTTTCTTTGTAGAGCCAGGTGGGGTGATATTTGTGTGTGATTATAGTGTTGTTACTGCAACAATCGAGAAATCACCGCGTGATATTTGCTTGCAACACAGGGTGTCATTCATGAGTTATACATAAATGGCAGCTTTACATATTTAAAAGGAACATGGACTGCTTCATATCTGAAGTATGTTTCCCAGGGGAGAACACCACCATTTGATCTATTTTTGATTAAAATGTAAAAATTAAAAATTAAATCAAATGGTAGTCGAATTCCTTGGGGAAAACATACTTCAGTTATGAAGTATTCCCCATAGTAACCTTGAGAATCTTACAGCTGTATTGTCTCATCTGTAGGTGGTCTTTTTATGTCTCACATAATTAAAATGAATTGCTGTTAGAGAACCCCTACTACTGCATACAGATTTATGAACCTTGAGGCACCTCCATTCACACACAAACAGGGAGAGCAGAAGCTCCCTGTGCAGATGCACCGTGGCCAGGCAGGTCCTGGGAATGGAGGTGTTTACTGGGGACTGATCCCTACCCTGCCTGCAAGGGCTGAACGGGGAGTGTGCTGTGAAACCAGGCTGTGTTCCCAGTGAAGAATGGGGTCTAGGGAAAGGGAACGTATNTCCCTGGGAGCAGAGCCCGACCCCCCCGGCTCCCCCCTCCTGGCAGGGACTTGCAGAGCCACAAGGTCCCCCCTGAGCCTCCTTTTCTCCAGGCTCAGCCCCCCCAGCTCCCTCAGCCCCTCCTGCTGCTCCAGCCCCTCCGTGTCCTTCTTGGCATGAGTGCCCAGAACAGCACACAGCCCTTGAGGGGCCTGTGGTGACACAGGGGGACAATCACTGCCCTGGTCCTGCTGCCACCCCAGTGCTGGTCCAGCCCAGCTGCTGCATGTTGTGCAACTCGGAGGTTCAAATGTTCAAGGAACACTTGCTATACTAAGGGATGGCTAATATGTCACCAGAACAGGATTGTGAAATTGGATTTACTAGGAAAATGTGCTGTACAAAATCTCATGCAACTTATTTCTAGCAAGCTGCTTTATCAGGCTGCCTCGGAATATGGGAATGTATATTTGATAAGATTAGAGAATTGTGGGGATCAGGAAAAATAAGACTCTATACTTTGCATTCCCATTTTCACATAGCTGAAGGACAAACATGTCATTTATTTTGTGTTTGGTTTTGATTCTCAGAGTCCTGTTAATGTATCCACAGCAGTGGCTTGTGACAGTGCATCCTGCTCAGGTTGTGATTAAAACTTTCTAACATACATTTTGATAAAAAATAAGTGGATGGAAGCAAAATGCTCGGATTTGTAGAGAAAAGAAAACTATTCTAACAAAGAACATATCAAGTCTAAGAGTTCCATAGTGCCTTGTAGAAACATTTTGTAATGAGCAGCAGGAGTGTGCAAATAATGTAATACTTAAAAGAAAATGTCTCTGATCTTTGAGTTTCTTTAGAGAGTGAAGTTTTTAATGTATAATCAGATTAAAATCCTCCTGTAATTGCACAGTGAGAGGCCTGTGAAGTTTGGAAAGGCTGCAGATGGGATACAGACCTACAGAAGCAAGAAGATGTTTCCTAATCCATGGAGCCAGCCCTGTGAAATCAGCCTGAGGTTTCCCCATGTGCATGTTCCACACGGGATTCTTTCCAACCACTGTGTTGCCGCCCAGTGCTGGCCACTGATGGCTCCAGGGAGGTCACACGGTCACTTACTAAGAGCAATTGCCATGAATTTGTCTGTGTCAGAACTTTAACATGTTGTACTTTCTTCCCCTTTCCACTGATTCTAGGTCTGCAGGTCCAGCTGTGCTCAAGAGGCTGTCCAGCTCCTTGGGAACCTCTTCCCTCTCAAACCATGCTATTAACATTTATCTTTTAAGTACAGAGGCTCCCTGACTGGTTTAGGGTGGAAGGGACCTCAAAGCCCATCCAGTGCCACCCCTGCCATGGGCAGGGACACCTTCCACCAGCCCAGGTTGCTCCAAGCCCCATCCAACCTGGCCTTGGACACTTCCAGGGATGGGGCAGCCACAGCTTGTGTGACAAAAATTCCTTTTTGGTGTAGGGGTGGGAAAACTGCTGCTCCTGGCAAGAGCAATTGGCTTTAAGCAAAGCTCTGCTGGGTGAGAGGTGCTTATTTTGAAACAAGCAGAACAATGAGTTCATATGATGGCAATTGTTCAGGGCACTGCCACAAAAACAGCACTAGAGTGGAAAGGAATCAATATTGCCATGGTTTTGTGCTGAAAATAGAAAATGTCTGGTTTTACCACCACTACATCCTCAGTAATTCAGGTGTAGCAATGTCTAAACCTGCAGGGAAAGCCAGACTGCAGAAGTCCTATGGATTTACAGCCTTAAGTCAGAGGAGCACAGGGTTAGATGGGATATTGGGAAGAAATTGTGAGGGTGGTCAGGCCCTGGCACAGGTTGCCCAGAGAAGCTGTGGCTGCCCCTGGATCCCTGGGAGTGTCCAAGGCCAGGTTGGACGGGGCTTGGAGCAACCTGGGCTGGTGGGAGGTGTCCCTGCCCATGGCAGGGGATGGCACTGGGTGGGCTTTAAGGTCCCTTCCAACCCAAACCATTCTGTTACTCAGTGAATTTCAGACTAAGTAGGTCCAAGCAAAAGGATCACTTTGGAGTTCCCTTCTGATGTGAATTGAACTGACTCAAACACAGAGCTTGGTCTAACTTTCTTGTAAAATAACATTGCCAGGTAAAGTGAGCCCTGTGGTTTCACAGGTTTTGAAGAGCAGATGATTCAACAGCAGGATGAATAAATAATGAAGGAAAGTGAGATTATAAATTGTACTTCCTCATTTGAAAAGACTCGTCTCCTGATTCATCATTATAAATGCGTTACAAACTTCGGGTCATTTACAAAATAATAGAACGCTTTAAGATTACCCTTAGCTTTATGTAAATGTAATTTTAATATTCTATCTTCATTAATTATCTAATCTTGGGAGCAAATAAACTCCTGACACAATTCTGTAGCTATTTTGCCAGCAGGATTTCCTTTGAAGTTGACGGCAGTTGTAAGAGGAAGTGGCTGACAGGACTGAGCCTCACCGGCGCTTTCAGAAGAGAAACTTAAACAGCAGCTGAAAATCCAGACTTCCTATGGGCACAGAGCTATTCCTGCACTGCCACATATTCATTAGTGCCAGAAAAGAGGTGGCATTTTATTCCCACTGCTCCCAATCCAGGGGTGTGGGAGGGTTTGTTCCCACCCCCACACAGTCCTGCATTCTCCACTTTGCTCTCAGTGCAGTGCCTGGCCCTGGATGAGGGCCAGGGATTCAGGGGGCTGGAGGTGGACTCAGTGCATCTCTGTAGCTCTGTTTTCTCTCTGTAGCAGGTTAAGACTTCAAATGATTTTGGCAGGTGGGTGTAGGTAAGACTGTGCTCTGCAGAGCAGTATGAGCAGGTGAGCATCACCCACAGCCTGGACCACAGATACCCCAGGATCATGGAGTGGTTTGGGTTGGAAGGGATTTTAAAGCCCATTCAGTGCCAGCCCCTGCCACAGGCAGGGACACCTTCCACCAGCCCAAGTTACCCCAAGCCCAGTGCACCCAGGAGTTGATGCCACAGTGGCAGCCTCCAACTTGTATCCCCACTCAGTATCCCATTCCTACTTCAATACGGGCAAATTAACGTGGATGTGTTCTCCCTTATTTTGAATTTCACTAGCTACACACATATAAATGATCATATTAAAAGGAATTCATTAATAGGTCATATTTAGTTTCTTTAGAGCAAAATCAGTCCATCAGACAGAAAAGCACCAGGTTCAAAATCACCATCGGGAGCCCGAGCAGCAGCAGGGCTGCTAATGGTCCCCTCAGAGCTCATCAGCTGAGACAACAGATTTCCAAGTGTGAGCTCTGGGTTGCACAACCCCAGGGCAATTCATTACATTCCCCCCTTCCCCGTCTGCTCTCGGCAAGGTAGGGCTGTGCATTCCAGGCTATTGCTGTCATTAATAATCTGATCCATGTCTTTCGATTATTTTAGTAATTACTCCACATAAAAAGACTACTGAGTATGATTACAAATATGGCTTTGTTTTGATTGTCTGCTTTGGCGGTGAATACCAGCTGCCTGAATTCCTTGACTTTGCTTAACAATATAAATAACGTTTGCTGTGGTTTCCGACTGCCTCACGCTGACCCCAGGAGTATAAACTTAATAACACAACACTCTAATAAACTCATCTGCAAACTGTTCAAAGTTCATAAATTAAACCTTATTTGCATACAAAAACCACATCAAAAGAATGTTAAGGGCCAAATTCTGTTCTTTTGAAGATCTGCAGGCACCACTTGCAAACTGCTGCAGCCGTGCCCGTGGCCAGGGGAGCAGGATGGACCCACAGCTCAGCCCCTTGCCCACCGTGACCAGCACCTTCCCCGGGCTCCCCAGAGCTGCCTGACCCCAAATTCCTTGCTGGTGCCTGTACCAAGGCCAGGAATACTCGTGGTGCACGTGCTGTGTTATCACCTCCTCGCTCTCTTTTTCCCTCCCCAACACCAATTGTGACCATTCCTGACTGGGAAAACACGTGCAACTGTAGCAAGCAAATAGCATTATGTAAGGAATGTCCATGAGTGTCCAGAGGACTGGCCCAGAGCTGACTGGAATGACCACTGCCCTCTGGATGCTCCCAGAGCGGAGCGCCCAGCCACTCACCCTGCCCTGCGCTCACGGGGCACCGCGGAGCTCCTGTTTCCCTGGGACAGTCCCTGCTGGAGGGGATGGAGGGCAGGGGGTCGCTCGGGCTGCTCTCCCGACGCCAGGCTGGTGGCACACGAGTAACTCATCATTGCCACCACAGGAAGGAGCTCCAGCACTGCTCATGGAGCAGCGCTCCTGCTCCCTCGGATGCGCACAGACAGCTCTATTTGCTCTGCTCCGATTTCCTCCTCCTGAGCATCACCTCTCCACGGCTCAAACGCTCCCAGGGCTGAGGGTCTCGGAGCAAGCCGAGCTCCATCCTCTGCTCACGCCGGCAAAGGGAAGCCACGGATGCGGCTCAGGACAGATGGGGAGGAACCTTGGCTGAAACCTTGGCTGGTACAAGCCTTGCTCCTGCTGGAAACCAGCCCTGCCCGGCGCTGGCAAACCTGCCTGCAGGTATCTCAGCGTGTCTCCCTTCCAGGAGCGGGTGATTTGCAATTCTGAGCGAGTTCAAAGAAGACATAACGCTCCGTTTTATGTGGAGGGAAAGCACACGGTGTAACCTTTGCCGGGCAGCAAACGATCGGCTCAAATATTGATCAGCCCTTCAGGGATCTCATGAGGGCTCCTCAGGCTCTGCGCACACGTGGTGGGATGTCATGGGGATGGGTCCTCAGCAGGCAACACCAGCTGCAGGGACCACCAACAGCCCCGGGAGATGCAGCTGAGGACCCGCTGGAAGAAGCACAGCATAACCAGCTGGATCAGAACGAATTCTGAGTGCCGACCCCACGAGTTACTAAGAACCTTTTGGCCACACCAGTAACCACTCACCAGTGGGAACATCCACAGGCAAACATGGCCATGGGCACCCACTCCAGCCAAACCCAGGTGCCCAAAAAGTGATGCCCACCCAAACCCATCCTAACCCTGACAGAAGAACCTTCCCAGAAGCACCCCTGCCTCAGTGGAAATCACAGCCTTAGCCATACAGGGGATAAATTAAGAATTTGTGGGTGCTCAGAGAGGTCCCCTTGTGCTTCCCCCACACATTGGTCATGGTTTTGTAGCATCACAAAAGGGTTTGGGGTGGAAGGGACCTCAAAGACCACCCAACTGTGCTTTGGCCACCTTCCAGTCACCTCCTGCCATAGCCTGATGCCAGGAAGTGTAAAACACAGGCAACAAAAAAGGAATAAAAATACAACAGAAGTGTTTTTTGTATAAAAATTAAATCTGAATAAAAGTATGTTCATAAAATACAGAAGTGGAAACCACGTAGTGTTCATCCCCAATGTGTTACAAAGGGAATTTTGGTTCCAGGACTTCCCCAAGGGGAAACAGTCCTTTATTTAGGAAACTGAAAAAGCACAAATGCAAAGCAAACCAAAGTTTCTCACTTTTTGATTTAAATCCTTATTAAAAGCATTTACTTGTCTGATTTCAATCAATCCACACCCACTGTCTCAGCTGATCTCGAGCACTTAAATAAGAACAGAGAAAATCATGGTTAACCCACCTGCAGCCCAGATGAGGAGCAGCCCCACAGGGACTGCTGCTCCCTGTTTCTCACGTGGTGGCCCCTGGATTTTTGAGGAGGGGCACAAACCCATAGGAAGCCACAAAAAAGATTTTGTACCTGCGGGTCTGACAGGGGACAGAGGAGGAGAGGGCTCAGTCAGCCAGGGTGTGTAACATATGTATTTACTCTCCCCAAACAGAGCCTGTAACATCCCTAAGGGACACACACACTCCAATTAAGTTTCACAAAAATTAGTTTTCCTGAGGGTACCATCCCTGCTTTGGGAAAACTTGCACAGGAGTAAGGGCCAGGGATGGGGACAATGCACTGCAGATGGCAATAAAAAAATAAAAAACAAGCAAACAAAAAAACCTCAAACAAACAAAAAACCAAACAAACCAGCAGGTCAGACATTGTGGAATAACTTGGGAAAAGCCCTCTAAGATCACCAAGTCCAACCATCCAGCCAGCACTGCCAAGATGACCAACAGAGCAGGGGGAACTGCATCAGGGAGAGGAGGAAGAGCAGGAGAACCCAGGGAAGTGAGTGGGTGCCGGGGCGAGCGCCGGGCTCAGTCAGAGCTGGCGTGCCTGTCACGGAGCTGTTTCCCATGTTTGGGCAAATTCCCTTTAGGCTGCAGTTCCCCAGTTGTCTAATTGTCCTTGATGTATGTTCTCTCCCCCAGGAATGCCATCCAGACCTAGCAGCTCCAGATGTCTGAATATTATGCAGGAAGCTGGTAAACAAATTCCTCCTATTTTTCCTGCGAGCAATTAGTAACGTAGGAAGAACACATTGCTGAGCAGGCGAGGAACCCAGCACACATATTTCATATGCATTTAGAGCCACTTAACGCCTCTGGAATGGTGATGAACACTGAATACTGTAAACCTGTTCCATCACCCCTTGTTGCTACAAAATCCTGAAAAAGTAAAGAAAAAAAAGCAAATGTGGAAATAAGTTAAAATTGGAACAAATCAGTGACTTCAACAGCTTGCAGAGTAACCACCAAAGACTCAGGTGACAGAGCAGCTCTGCCACCTTCCCTCAAACAGCTCTTTTAAGTAATTTCAACTTTTTACCCCAACTTGAGCTTTGGAGGAGGAACTTGCCTGCTTCCCGTGCTTCCCCTCTCCATTAATTTCTTTGCCTGCTCCAGCAATCCTGCCCTAGGAGGGATGGCTTAGGTGGCTTCAGGAGTCTTTGCCAGCATTAATTGTTATGATTTTAGAGTCCCACGGGGTGAAGACTTTGAAAAAGAGAATTTGTTCCAAAGACTGGGAGGAAAATGAAAAAATCCAGCACTGTGGCAATGCAAAACTCCAGCACAGAGACAGTGCTGGGAAAACTAGAAAGAGAATTAAAGGGTTTCAGATCATGGGGTGAAGGGACAGCGCTCATGGAAAGTGCAAGCCACACATCCACAAGGTGGAAATCTGCAGGTTGTGGAAATTTGGGAGCAACTGAATAAATTTTGTTGTGAAAGAGAGTTTAATGTGGCCCGGCTGCCCTGGAGTTATTCGGGCCACGGCACTTTCTGGGAGGATTATGTTTGTCTCTGTTAGGACTAAATCCAGATCTCTTCATGGCTAAAGCACACAACTGTAGCATATTCCTAAATAAACAGCTGTCCCAGAGCAAGTTTAACATCTTTTTAGGGTTTTCTTTGGTTTTATGATGGATGTATTGCCCCAAGCAGTGGAAAAACCTAGAAGGGGATAGAGGCAGCTCCTCCTTTGCACCTTCAGGGTATTTGTGTTTGGCATGTGGCACCTCAGTGGCCACTGGGTACCAGTGCACCTGTCTGAGGGTCCCAATGGGGACCTGGCACCAGGGCGCCTGCCTGAGGGTCGCCCTCATCACCCCAGCCCAGCTCAAGGACCGAGGTGATATCTGGAAACATCAACCCCACAGTGAATCCAACCTTCACACTACATCACGTTGTGCCCTGCTTTTTGTACATTTTTGTTCTGGTATCTGCGAATAAATTCTCCTTTCTGACACTTTATGGCATTGCTCTGCCAAGCAACAAGCCCCAACCGCTACCACAGACCACAAGCTAAATCCAAGGCAAGCAGGAGCTGGTGCTACAATCAATGGGTTTCCTGATCTCTTTGGGACAGCTCAGCCATCCTCTACAAGCATCCCAAGCCCAGGACAGGGTTATGGACCATCAGGGCTCTCAGCCACAGTCCTCCAACTGCAGCACAAAGGGGAGCACTGCATATTTCAAAGTCTCTTTTCATCCCATTTTACATTTTTCCCCTAAACAAATGGCTTCATGAGCTGGCCTTAGATGGCCTGGGGTGTTATGGACTGCCCGTGTTTCCCTTGGCCAGTGCTGTGAGCCAGGCACAGGGGGCTTGGTGCCACCTCTGCTTAGGGAAAGGGTGCAGGAAACCTGACCCAGGGCTTTTCAAGCCTTCTCAAATGGAGGTTTAAAATAGCCCCAGTGCCCTGGTAAGTGACCACAGCAGCTTAACGAGTTCTCTCAAACCAAGAGCTAAGAGAGGAGCATGAGAATAAAGTCACTGAGCCAAAGGGTGTCTGCACTGAGCAGTTCACAGGTGATGCTCACAACCCCCTCAGCACCCCAAAACACCAGCTCTGCAAAGGTCCTTTCCAAAGATCCCTTTCAGCCTCGTTATCCTTAAGCAAAAATAAACTGCAAACATGTAAAATAAGTGTCCGTTTGCTATTTTCATCATCTCTCCTTCCTCTGGCTCAGGTGTGTGTGGAGCCTATACCTGTTGGAGGACTAAGATCATTCCCGCTCCTCACTGCGATGAAGGAATTAAATACAAAATCTTCTGTAGGAAGCAATTGTGAAGTGTGGAAGTTTCTAGTCAGGCAAATAAATTGGATTTAAGTATATTACAGTCATAATCTTTTTCTGCCTCTCTCCAGACAGCCTTTGTACATGGAGAAATGAGAATGTATTCTCAGACAAATCTTGACCTGAGGGAGAAGGCTGCGGGAATCTGGATTTTCAATAACATAAGACAATAAAGCTCAGACTTCTAACCTGCCGCAATATGGTAAAAGTATAAAGAGCTTAGCAACTAATAAAAGAAAAGGGTCTTCCAACTCATATTTGAAGATCTAGACCCCCAAAAGGACACTTCATAAAGATCATAATGGGTTAGTCAGTATCTAACAGATACCATGTACCTTGTTGACCAATTGTCTGACAGTTGTCTTCTGCAGGCCTGGATATTAATAAGCCTTGTGTTGATTTCCTTGGGGTATTTTGTCTTCGTAATTGTACATCTACTTGTTGTGACACTGCAGCTCGCTATATATTTATTTAATGTGATTCCTATAGCAAAAAAAATCCGTGGATGTGTGGCATTGTTTCCCTCAGATGAGATGCACACACTGCAAATTTCCTCTCCCTCCGAGCTGCGGCGAATCAAAGCCGTGCCAGGGAAAGGCAGAGCTCCCGGTCTTGGGGCAAAGAGGAAATCCAGATGTGTTTTCCCCTTAGGTGTGAATATGTCTTACTCCTTGCATTACACAGGGAATATAAAGGGATTCAATTATCGCCGCATTTTGATTTCTAATAATAACAAAAACTCCTTCTAGAAGGGATTCCATTAAATAATGTTTTGACAGATAATGCTGGTGTAAAGTAGCTGTCAGTCACACAGCGAGATCAAGGGGAAACAGATGCACGAGGCAGATCACAGAGAGGCTTATGGAGTGAAAATGAAGCCTGTTCCAAACTCCTCTCACTAACAAAACAAAGGCTGGCTGTGGCCTGATCCTGCTCGCACAGTTTCTGTGCGGCTACCGAGTAAAATGCAAATATTTAGAGATTGCCTGTGAGAGATAAATTGCAGTTTTCTATAGATTCTCAAAGTCAAGGGTATTTAAAGTGCTCTGTGTTTGCAGCTCTCTCGGTCATGCCAGCCCTGGCCTCACCACCGTAACACAAGACAGAAGGAGGGGTGATGGCTTTCAGTCCCTCTGTTGGGTCCTTGGCCAAGCCATCCCTCTTCCCTGCACCAGTCCCACTCCAGTTCCCAGCCAGGACACCCTCCCTGGGTTTCAGAGAGGCTGCTCACACAGATGCAAGTCTGAAAACACCAGAATTACCCAAATACCACCTTCATTTGCCCCTGGGAACAAAACTCAGCCCCCATTTTCTGCTTGGCCCATGCCTTCCGTGGGTGGGAGAATCTGTGCCCTGGTCTGCAGCTAAAGGGGAACTTCCTTCCTCAGTCCCACCATCATTGTGGAATCCCAGACAGGTTTGGGTTGGCAGGGACCTTAAAGCCCATCCCGTTCCATGGGCATGGGCAGGGACACCTTCCACTATCCCAGGTTGCTCCAAGCCCCATCCAGCCTGGCCTGGGACACCTTCACTACATTCACCTTTAAGTGATTAAATATTTTCCTTTTGGTCCAAGTCCTGCCCAGAATTCCAGACAAGTACTTTATCCAAACCCCTTGTTTTCCATTAACTTACCCCAATTTTGCTGATCCCAGTTCCCAGCCACCACAAGCCCCTCAGGGTAATTACTGCTGCTTTTGCCCTCCTCCTGCGGCTTTCCATTTTCTGCCTCCAGCATGGGATTCAACAGAGATTTATCCCACTGGAATAACACAGTGGAAGGAGGCTGTGCTGGAGGAGCCATAGGACAGTATTAAAATTAGGAGTGTATTTATTTACAGCAGCATCCAAAGTCACAGTGAAGTGTGATGGGAGCAGCTGCCTGATGCAGAGGGGTCTGCAGGTAACAATTCCATACCTGATCCTGGCACAGCCCAGGATAAGAAAAATCACGGGAAATGAGAGGAATACCAGAGATTTGTGTCGAGGCATTTGCTTCAGGGCCAGATCAAATTACAACGAATTGCAATATTTAAAAATAAATTTCCAAACTTTCCATATGAGTTCTGAAAGATCTTATTGAGAGCTATTAACTATAAATTATATTCACAAGTTATTCAGCTTTTAAAAAATATATTTGATTTTTTCCATTGCTAAACTCATGGAAATTTGGTACAAAGTTTGAATATGGGATTAAGAGAAAAAATACACATAGAGGAGAGTCACTGTTTTATTCCCTGGTAACTCATGGGTCAGACATGGCAAGTTCCAGGTCCTTCTTCCAGATCAGCTCCCCCACCCATGGGTGTTGTTCCAGGGGGCCAGAGGAGGGATGAGGCCAACCCAAGTCACAAGGAACTGTGTGACACCCAGGAGACGCCTTAACCTGTTCTAGAGGAACATTATCATCAACTAAAGTGTTGTAACTTAAAATTTTCAGTTTCTAGATGAAATTTCAGTTGGGGAGGAAAAGAGAAACCCTGAAAATAATAAGTTTCTAGAAGGAAGAAATGAAGCATCAAGGGATCTGCTCCATCACCTCCACATCCCTGCAGTTCCTTGCCCACCAGAGATATGGGTGAAAATACAAATATGTACAGAAGACAAGGTGGTTTGTTATGGGGTGCTGTGCTCATGGGAAAGTGCTGCAAATTATGGGGCAAGGCAAAGAAATAATCTGTCTGGATAATCCCAACAAAAACTGCTTCAGGACTGTGCAAGAGTGAAGGAAAAGGGGGAATGCTTCTTTTTAAACAGATTATTAATCTAGAGTGGTCTGCAGCTCAAGGCATTGAGAGTGCTTGAGGTAGAGTCAATAAACATACATTTTTAAGATAGATTGCATTCAATATTTTCCTTTACACACCCAGGACCAGTGACAGGAGGATGCTCTGCCCCAGGAACCCCAGCATGGCCAGCACATGGCCTTGGGCAACAGTGAGCTGGGTATTCATTTGGCTTTTTTTAAACCCTCAGACAGAGTTACAAGACAAGACACAAGTGCAACTAAACAAGCATCTAATTTTCCCCTTTGTTTTGCCTGGTAAACATCAGCTTACAAAGTCAGAGCTGAGAGCTGCAGCCACACATGGGAATGAAAAAACACAATCATTTGCCAGAAAATATACTGTGTTTTAGTATTTTTGTGGGGGCTTTGTGAAACTGTGGCTGAAAAGTCTCATTTCCCCCCTCTTTGCTTGAAGTTCTTTAACTAAAGAGATTTCCATGAATACATTTCTCTGAACAAAACAACAAATGGGTTTTGCTTTCCCCTCAAAATTCATTTGGACAAGTGCCCCTCCACAGCCCCCACTCCATGGGAGGCAGGGCTGTGCACACACAGGGTTTTGAGCAGAACTCTGCCGAAAAATGAATTTTAATGCCACCAAAGTGCTGAAAATTAACAACATTTTGCACAAAAACACCACTCATGGAGCTCAGGATATGATCAAACCTCCTCTGACTGAACTAGACAATTTGGGGAAAATGTCTCATCCCTGAGAGTGTCCAAGGCCGGGTTGGACAGGGCTTGGAGCAACCTGGGCTAGTGGAACATGCCCCTGCCCATGGAAGGGAGTGGGATGAGATGAGCTCTAAGTTCCCTCTGAGCCCAAACCAGTCCAGGATTCTATAAAAATGCTAAACCTTGATCACCTCAAAACCACCACCAACTCCACCCAAAGCAGAGCTGCTGGAACTTGGTGTGCCACAATTCTGGGAATGCTCCTGGCTGGAGAACAGGGAAAGACAAGCACATGCAATATCTCAACAAATGATAAAGTATATTATCACTTAATATATCATTTTAGGGAACGTGCTGCAGCAGGAGCACTGGCTCCTACAGGCTGCCCATCATCTGACAGTGTTTCTTTCATTGACCTACAACTTCTACATCTACATTTCCAAACTGATAATTAACTTGGATGATCAAAGCCAGTATTTGCTGGCTCTCTGATGATGTCAAACCAGACCAAGGTGCTGCCCTGGGAACTGGACTCTCTCCCTTTCCTGCTGTATTCCAGCACTAAAGTTGCACCCAGAACCAAGTGCAGGGATCTGTGGTCCAGCGGCTGAAAACACCCAGGCACTTGCTGGAGGAGGCAGAGGGAAACAGCCTAATGTGCTCTTGCCATGTGGTAATTTTCCAGATAAATGGACAGTTGCTTCAGCAGCTCCACTGTTGAAGGTCAATGATCCATATAATACAGGCAATTACAGAAGTATTTCCATTGCAGACTCTGTGACAAATTTTTAGTGCAAGACAACAGATAAACTGGAGCAGCAGCACTGCGGTGAGGGGACAAGACTTGGAGTCCCACACCCCAACTCCTGTCTGGTGTTTGCTGGAGGAATCAGCTCTTCCTCCCTGTCTCACCTCATCATTTTGTCCATTTTCTCTTACTTTGGCATTTCTAAATCCACTTAATACTGAGCCTAAATTACCACCTTCTGGCTTCCACACAGCCCACTCTTTCCTGCCTTCTAGTTCAAAGTTGAGCACTTGGCTGTTTTATAAAGATTCTCTAGGGCTAGTGGAAAGGGAAAAAAAAAATATCAAATAAGGGAAAACTCCTCGGTAATTTGAAAACTTGGGCTCCCAGTGGAGGCACAAACATAACCATTTCTAATTGCATTTCAAAGCAAGGCAGAAAGCATTTTCAGGAGTGTGTTCTGCTGATGCTCTGACAAACACCACACACAGGGCTGGCTGGAATCACGGCTCACCTGCTCATGGATCAGTCAGTGCAATGAAGATTCCAAGCAAAACATGGATTGTAATAAATAATTGCTTTGTGTAATGAGGTGTGCCTGAGGTCCCTGGTGACAAGACCCAGAGAACAGCTGGAGCTGTGTCAGGGCAGGCTTAGGGTGGATCTCAGCAAAAGGTCCTTCCCCCAGAGGGTGGTGGGCACTGCCCAGGCTCCCCAGGGCAGTGAGCACGGCCCCAAGGCTGCCAGAGCTCCAGGAGGGTTTGGACAACAGGACAGGGAGGGATGATCCCTGTGGGTCCCTTCCCTCTCTGGGTATTCTGTGAAATGAGCACTTGTACCGTGGCATGGGCTGTTTCAGCACTGCTTGCAGCCCCAAAACACCCAGGCACTTCCTGCAGAGCATCACAACATGCCACAAGAAACCCACACCCAACCCTCTGAAAATATTTCCAAGCATCCCAGAATCCCTTCCCAGCAGCAGCAACAGCTCCAGCTCTGAGCTTGTAAAAGCAGAGAGGTTCTTGCAACTTCAGCACCTGCTTAGAAACCATCTACACACACCAAAATGTAAAACATCCAGGTGCCCTCAGCCAGCCAGGGGCTGGGGAAGTTTAACGATAAACACATAAGACCCTGAAAGACTTTTGTGATTTCTGATGGGAATACATTAAACCTGTGGTAGTGCTTCCCCTGTGGATTGTACTTCTGTTTCAGTTTCAGTTTACTGCTGCTTTTACCCATCATGTAAGAGACAGGCTGCCATTTCATTCCACCAAAATGAACGGGAAACATCCGTAAAGAGCAGCCTTAATGGTGGAGGAATTCACCAGGGACAGTCTTTGGAGTTGTTCAAGAACCTATTTCAAAATTTAAGCAGATCTTGCTAAAAAGGAAAGAGAAGAAAGACAGAGTTGAAATGCAGGAATTTACCCTTCATGTAGGAAATGAAAGAATGTTTTCAGGGATACCCATGGCAGGAGCCATCCCTCCCCATCCCTACCTGAAGGAGCTCTTGGCAGAAGCCAGGACTGAGATAGGAACCATAACTTGTGCAAATAAGTGATTCTGTACAAAATTAATCAGTAAGGGGGGAGTGTTTTTTTGATATCTTGTGAGGTCAGTGGCTCATTTATAGAATATGCATCAATAATCCACAGCCATGGAAGAGCTGGATGATCAGCAGACCACTGACTGGTTGAAGCTGAAAGGGACCTTTAAGACCATCTAGTCCATGCCAGGGACACCTCCCACTAGACCAGGTTGCTCAGACCTTGAAGAATTAGCACCAATTTGTGTTTCTCCAGGAGGGGATGGGACAGGACAAGGACTGAGCCCCTCCATCACTGCTACCCTCAGGTCCCTCCTGCCCACCAACACCAGGCTGAAACAACCAAGAAAGAGCTCTCCCTACAATACACCAATTAAAACAACTGATGAATTGCATATTTTTGGACATCACAAGGAATTTCCTCACAGAACAGGTGGTCGGGCATTGGCAGGGGCTGCCCAGGGAGGGTTGGAGTGCCCAGCCCTGGAGGTGCCCAAGGCAGGACTGGCCGTGGCACTGAGTGCTCTGGGCTGGGGGACAAGGTGGGCATCGGGCACAGGGTGGGCTCCGTGGGCTGGCAGGGCTTTTCCATCTGTAATAATACTATGGTTCCACATCCCTGCCTTCTTGGAAGTATCACTGTGCCAGGCTCCCGCGGCGCTTCTCTAACATGCAATTAAGTGTGTGAGGTCTAATCCAGCAAAATAAGGAACCTGGATTTGGCAAAGCTGGCATCAGGAGACTCTCCCCTGGACTGCATTAATGGTACTGTTGAACATTTTTTAAAATCATTGATTTATCACTGATCTATCATTGCTGTGCACAGCAGCTACAGCAAGAAAGTCCTGCATGTTTGCTTCGAACACTTCAGGAAGACATATCCCAGACAATGACACGGAAGGGATAAATTTATTCTCTCTAATGTGAACTGAGGCCACTAATGGGAACTAAATACACTGTTTTCCCCTGTCCTGGGCAGCAGCTCATTGGACAAACACTGCTCCTGCTGTGTACACAAAAACTCCTCCCCCAAAGCATCCCCCAACCCTGTTTTCCCTTGTAAAAATTATGTAATTGCATGTTGGTTCAGAAAATTGCATAGAAGTTGCCTCTATTATGATTAATTGTCCCCACGGCTTCTTGTAAAATTTTTCAAAGTTTCAGCTGGTCACACAGGGTTTGGTTTACAGAAGTGTTGCACATTATTAGATTTCCTGATAAAATGGGCTCTTTTGTGATTCAAAAGCTGCTGCTCCTCCAGACAACTGGCAACCTCTTTGTTATTCACCCCAGAGATGCACCAGCCAAAACGGAGTGCACTCGGATGAAAAAGAGGTATTCCCACTCACACATGCAGATTAAGCATCACTTCGGCAGTGCAAACAAAGCAGCACCAAAGCCTGGGCACCAGCTGAAGAGACCTGGCACGATTTGGGTGGAGTTTGCTGCCCTTGCCATCACCCCGAGTGTGAAAGGTCAGAGCTGCTCCCACCCACAGGATGTGATGCCAGGGAAGGTCCTGGCTCTGAATCCTGCTCCACTTTGGCATTTGTCATAATTAACTTTTGATAAATGCTAATTAAGGAAGCAGAATCCCAGGATCCCTGACGCTGGAAAAGCCATGCCAGCCCACAGAGCCCACCCTGTGCCCGATGCCCACCCTGTCCCCCAGCCCAGAGCACTGAGTGCCACGGCCAGTCCTGCCTTGGGCACCTCCAGGGCTGAGCACTCCAACCCTCCCTGGGCAGCCCCTGCCAAGGCCTGACCACCTTTTCCAGGCACAAATTCCTCCCCATGTCCCACCTGCCCCTGCCCTGGCACAGTCTGAGGCTATGAAGAGGGAGAGGATGCAGCACTGCCTCCAGAATCAGAGTGGTTAAGTTGGAAGGGACCTCTGGAGACCATCTAGTCCAACCCTCTGCCAAAGCAGATTCACCAAGAGCAAGTTGCACAGGATCACATCCAGCTGGATTTTGAACATCTCCAAGGAAGAAGAACTCCACCACCTCTCTGGGCAGCCTGTTCCATCTTCATATCCCTCCACCAAATCCTCTCCAGTAATTCCTTTTCTGTCTTGACATGGGACACTGAAACCAAAATCCAAGTCCCAAAATGAAGCCATAACAAAAGTACCTCAAGTTGTCTACCGGAACACCTGCATGTGCAGACAGGGATGACCAACTACAGATTCCTCTCAGGTTCCACGCCAGCAGCTGGACAGGAGCTGAGCTCAGCTGGCAGGAAAGGCAAATCATGGAAAAGTTTGGGTTGGAAAGGACCTTGAAGCTCATCTCATTCCCACACAAGTGGTCAGAAGATTCCTGAATGAATAGAGTGGGCAGATGCCAATGAAGTCCCAACCAAACCTCCCAAGCTGCAAAGCCAAACCTACTTCATAACAGAGGGTGAAAATGGCAGTAAATTTTAAGTATGTATGGACTGGGGGAGACAGTCCTAACTTCATACTCTAACTATGGTTTCTGATCTATCACCAACTACCAAAACCCATTGTGTTTGTATGAAGGATTCCACTCAGTAACAAATGGCACACCAAGGATTACAAGGAAAGAAACCAAAATGAAAGCAGAAAACATTGCAGGTGTGTAGATCCAAGGTGTAGCTGCCCATTGAACACCAACTACAACTTTACCTCCTTCCAGTCCCACAGCCAGGCTAAAAAGAAACCAAACGAAACAAACAAAAAACCCCACATGCTACCAAAAAACCTCCACCCTAAAAAAAAGTAAAAAAAAAGGTAAAAACAAAAGCACTTTCATGATTAGAAGAATTAGTAGATTCAGGGGATGTTTGTTTAGGATGGAAAACATAACAAACAAGAACAAGTTCAGGGAAAATTATCCATGTAAGGTTTGCATCCTCAGAAACTCCCAGCCTATCAATGCAGACATCTCAGGTCTCAGAGCTCTCAGCTTATTTATCCACAGAACAGAAGATTTTAAGGTTAAAAAGTACATAAGGCACTATTTGCACTGCCAAGAGATCCCTGTCAAAGGCACAAGCATTTACTGGTGTCTCAACTTCCACAAGCACAGTTGTTCCTGAGGATACTAATAAATAATCCAAGTCTCCTCATCTCCTGCTGCCCATTTCCCCCCCTCACTTTGCATTATGCAAAACAGCCAAATATTATCATCCTTCCAGCATCCTCCTTGAAAGGCACGCGCTTCAAATATCAGAAAGGAGTATTGTCATAATGAGGTTAATGACAATAGGGTTTCCAATATCAAAGAGCCAACACACAGCTGCTTTATAGCATGGAGTGATACAGCACAGAGCTCTGTAACGAGAGAGAGTTTTTGGGTTACGCATTTTAATGAGTTTGTAATAAGCAAACTACTATGGAAGCTGTAATTTGCATTTCACAGCCCTAGTCCGATAGAATACTTTGTTAACACTACACTGAAGGAGGAAAATGAGCCCAACTTCACAAGGATTTAGAGTGGAAACATGTACAGGCCACTGTGCAGGAGATTATGTGCTTTTAGAGCCAGAAGTATTTGGGAATACACAAGAGGAGAGAAAACTGAGGGAGGAATGCAATACCTGTGTCTTTTGACCTGCGGAATAAGTAGAAATAACCACCACATGTTTCATGTTGGTTACACCTCCTTTGGTGCCTCAGTCTGCACCTTGCAGCAGTGAAGCACATCAGTGAGGGTGGGCAGCCCTGGCACAGGTTGCCCAGAGAAGCTGTGGCTGCCCCTGGATCCCTGGGAGTGTCCAAGGCCAGGTTGGACAGGGCTTGGAGCACTCTGGGATAGATGATTTTGTGGTGTTACATGGTGTGACTCTTGGGGATGGGCCCATGCAGGGCTAAGGGTTGAACTTCATGATCCTTGTGGGTCCCTTCCAACTCAGCATCTTCTGAGATCGTGTCCCTGCCCGTGGCTGGGGGTGGAACCAGATGGGCTTTGTCGTCCCTTCCAACCCAAACCATTCATTCTGTGATCTCTTGCAGCACAAAAGCAGCCCAGAAGTTGGGATACCAAGGGCTGAGCCCCATGGTGTGCACAGATCACCCCGTGCTCCGTGGAGCACCACACTGTGCCCATTACAGCTCATTCCATACAGAGATGTACCTTGAGAAAAATGCATTCATCTATAATGTTCCTTACGGGAGACATAATCAGCTTCATTAGAAGTCATTATTATGGGAAAACACTGGGAAAAAACCCTCTAGTACAGGGAGGCAGCATGATCAGCTAAAAACCTGGAGTATGTACCTAATATTGGCAGATGTTTATAGGAATTGCTGTGGGAGGTCAATCCCTCCAGAGGGGTGACAGCTCCCATGGGCACAGCCCACAGCCTTGTTGGGGGCAGCCAGACCCTGCAGGGAGGGCACTCGTGTGCCCTGGAAGTGAGCAACACAAAGGGGTGCCATCACCAGATGGCCACAAGCCACTGAGCACATCCAGAGATGCCCCACCAGAGGAGATGCTGTGCTGTGCCCCCACCCATGCACCCTCAGCTCCCACCACTCCTGTCAGAGTTCTCACAGCAAACTATGCAGGAAAATTTGTCTGAAGCCAAGAAAAAAATTAACCTTTGAAGTCAAAAGCTACTCAACTTTTTGAACTAATAATCATCATTTTGTGATGGGTTATTTTGGCTGATTCTGAAAGCATCTCGAACTAAACACCAACAGGGCCCTGCACTGTCTTGACAGCTAAAATTTGTTATGAAAGAGAACAGAACGGGCAGATTGGGGTAGATGAACCTTTCCCAGGTCAGTCACCCAACTTCCTGCAGCAAAGACAACACCCAAGAAAGCCAGGGAAGCTCCTTGGACAGTCCCCTCTCACACTGCTGCTAGGAGCCCCTTGCAGGGGGCAGGATGCCCTGGGCTGGTGCTGTTGTGACAGAGCAGTTTGCAGCCAATGCTCCACATCAAACACAAGGCCAAGCTCCAGTGGCACCGTCCCTTTCCCAAGGCTCAGCATCCTCATCCATAAGGCCCAGGAAATTACAGCCTGTGCTTGGCGAGATGATATTTTTAAGCCTTAACAAACAAGGGCTTGATCTTTTAAGCAGTTTGGATCTGCTCTGCCTTACACATCCACAGCAACAGCTGACTTGGTTTTGGGATGTATCTGGCTCAGTAGAGCAGGAATTGGGCTCAGGCAGGAATTCAGGCTGTAGGAGCCACTAAAAGCTTTTCCCATTGCCTCTCTCAGGGTGAGAGCTGTTACTCAGCAGGGCTAATACATCAGTTGCTGTGAAGTCGATAGCATTGATTTTGGTGGGACCAGCATTTCACTCAGTTGCAAATAGTTGTTCCAGTAAGAGCTGGGGAACAGGGAGAGCTCCAGGACTGCTGGAGCCAAGAGCTCCTGGGGAAGGCTTTCCCACAGGGAACCCACTGGTGCCAAGATTACAGGGACCAGGGAGAAGTGTTGCCCATATTTAAGCATTCTCTATCATTAATCCCACAGGAAATTTCCCACGAGCCAATTTGTAGGAAAAAAAAAGGCACAGGGACCACAGACATCACCTCAATGCCCAGTTTAACAAACACCTATAGCTGGAAGAAAGGCCTTTCACTCACAGCAGCTAATTCATTACTTAAAAGAAGGAAAGGAGACAGCAATACACAGCTCCAGAAAGAAGGGAGAAAGAAGGAAGCAGAGTCCAAGAGGAGGATATTTTTATATCAAAAATTGTGTGGCAGCAGGGCCAGGGCAGTGATTGTCCCCTTGTGCTGGCACTGCTGAGGCCACTCCTCAAGGGCTGTGTCCAGTTCTGGCCCCTCAGGACAAAAGGGACCCCGAGGGTCTGGAGCATGTCCAGGGAAGGGAATGGAGCTGGGAAGGGGCTGGAGCAGCAGGAGGGGCTGAGGGAGCTGGGGGGGCTGAGCCTGGAGAAAAGGAGGCTCAGGGGGCACCTTGTGGCTCTGCAAGTCCCTGCCAGGAGGGGGGAGCCGGGGGGGTCGGGCTCTGCTCCCAGGGAACAGGGACAGGAGCAGAGGGAACGGGCTCAGGTGGGACAGGGCAGGGGGGACATGGGCAGGAATTTGTGCCTGGAAAGGGTGGTCAGGCCTTGGCAGGGGCTGCCCAGGGAGGGTTGGAGTGCCCAGCCCTGGAGGTGCCCAAGGCAGGACTGGCCGTGGCACTGAGTGCTCTGGGCTGGGGGACAAGGTGGGCATCGGGCACAGGGTGGGCTCCGTGGGCTGGCAGGGCTTTTCCAGCCTCTGATTCTGGAATTCTGAGGCCAAGGGACAGCTACAGGTTCAGACCCTCCCTCGCTGCCACACAAAGCCCAATTTCCCACCTGCAAAGCTTGATTTAACAACCCTGCACCCACACCAGGGTCCTGCTGCCACCCAAGCAGCCTCCACAGAGCAGCAGAAGGCTCCAGCTGATATTAAGCTCTCACAGAGCCCTTACCTACATGATCAAATCAAGAGATACAGTAATTTACAGCAACAAGCTGGAATCTCTTTTAAATAAAGAATTATTGCTTCCTCCTTCAACAAGGACTTCAGTGTGCTGGGCTCGATCTTCTTTGAAGCACCATGATATCCCACCAGAGACCAGGCAGGAATCTGTTAAAAGCAGAGGGGACATTCAAGGAAAGGCTTGAGGAGGAGGTGCACCTGGGCACCTTGTGCAGATGCTCACTGCAGAGCCCAGGGTGGGTTCCTCTGCCTTCAGCCTCTTTTCCTATAAATCACATCAGTCTGGTGGCATCTTTGCTCCTGCAAAATATTCACAATTTCAGCAAACCCTGCACCTGTAAACCAGCACACGGACAGCTGACCTTCCCAGTCACTGGGAAAACAGTAATCAAAGACAGAAAAAGGGGGAACGCCAGCCCGGGTGCGCTCTGAGCAGCTCTCATGACAAGCTGCAGACATAACCTTTAGAGCCATGTGTGGGTGGTGTTGTCACTGCTGCATTTTGTCCAGGGCAGGGATGGGCACACGGGAGATCTGAGGGAGCGCTGGCTAAGCCCACTGTCTATGCAGGCTTAAAAATAGTGCGGGAGAACAACTGTTCCTGCACAGTGGGGAGGGGAGGCAGGGAGAGCTCGGCTTGTCCTGGTCAGCTGGGCTGGGCACAGACCCACAGCTCAGTTAAAGAGTCACAGACTGGGCTGGGTTGGAAGGACCTTAAAGCCCATCCAGTGCCACCCCTGCCATGGGCAGGGACACCTCCCACCAGCCCAGGGTGCTCCAAGCCCCGTCCAACCTGGCCTTGGACACTGCCAGGGATCCAGGGGCAGCCACAGCTTCTCTGCCCAACCTGTGCCAGGGCCTGCCCACCCTCACAGGGAAGGATTTCCTCCTAGAATGTAATTCAAATCTCCCCTTTAGTAGTTTAAAGCCTTTCTCTGAGGACTTTCAGAGCTGAGACCCCACAAACCACCTTACAAAAAATCAGCCAGTAGATGGCAGGGCTGCAAAGCCTGATAACATCACCCGAGTTCAATGCACTTCAGCAAGAAGAGAGAGAATGATGTTTTAAAGACTAATGTTTTCATACTTTAACTACCCTAACAGGATCTATTAGTACATCTGTAGAGATATCTGAAAGACTTACGGCTGGAGGATTACAATTAGCACACCAAACAACCCAGATCAGGCAGATCCATTCAAGTCAAGCTGATTTTCAGAACCAAACCAAGCAGAGCTGAAAGTGCAGATAATTTCTCTGCAGCAATATCCAGCTCATTTCAGGCATCAGCCAATTTAGGGATATTGCCACCAACACGTTTGTTAGACAGCAAAGACATCAGAAGAACAAGCCTGTGCCAGTGCCTGGTTTCAATCCCACAGAAAATAAATATCCTTTTCCCAACTTCCATTGCTTTTTTCAGTAAGGTAAATCCTGCATTTCCCCCCACCACCAGTCACACACACCCTTCACAGCACGGTTCCTACCTTAACACTCCCAATACCATTTTTAAACATCACAGGAGTTTTAAACACTACCTTACACAAGGAACAATCAGAGCTACTCAGTCTCAGCTGAGCAGCACCAGGTGATGCTCCCGTGTGCCAGGGATCAGACAGGGAGGGACCCATTCCACATCAGCAGCCTGAGGACACACATGGGCTCCAGCTTTTCTCTCCAGAACTTCTCCAGAGTATTTCAGGGCATAACTTCCTTCCACAGCAACTTTGCTCAGCCTACTTTTATATTTACCTAATTCTAAGAGCTTCACAAAAAATCTTATTTTGAGTTTAATGGCATTTATAACAATACTTTCAAACCAACACAGTTGATTTCTGTATTAACTCATTTCATCTCACTGTGGTGATTTATTTTACTTCACTATTGCTAATTTCTGAGCCAAAGCAGCTCCTTCCCTCTCTTTCTCAAAGGATCTGCAGGAGGGTTTGCTGGGAGAGCTTGGCCAGGGCTGCCAGTGGAGGCTGTGGTGTCCCAGGCTGCTGTCCCAGTGGCTTGGCACATCTGCCTCCCTGAGCTCTGCCAGAAGAGACCACAATGGGCAGTTTGGTTTTCTTACAATGCCCACAAAGGATATTTCTTGCCTTTAGCTTCATCACCATGGAATTACAGTCCTAAGTTTACATCCCTGAGGGATTCCAGCTGTAACAAGCAGATGCCAATCCACATTTGTGGACACAAGATGTTCTCCCCGTAGCACTTCTCCAGGCCTGGGATCCTACAAATTAGCCTTAGTAAGAAACCTTTTTCCCCTTCTTTTGGCATTGAAGAGGAAAAGAGTAGCAATGATTTACTTCCTAATTTCCCTGCTCCACTTGCCTTTTCAATATACATTACTCCACATTTAACCACTAGATTTGGGCAATGTTTAAGTGTTTGCAACAGGTAAGAGCAATAGCACAGAGGGGTTTATGCTCCTCTCTGTGACAGACAGAGCCAACTACCCCAAAACCCCTCTAGCCTTCACAGTAACCCCCTCCCAGCTTTGCCTCAGTCTCAAAGCAGAGCAAGCTCACCAAAATATGGTACATTATTGTACACACAAGGGCTGTTTTCCTCAGAGCAATCAATGTAATCTTACACACAGTCTCACCATCCAAAATTAATGCTGGACAAGAGACCTTTCATGCTCTGCTCCTCTCAGACACTCACATCGAACTGCCCACTTCACCTGCTGCACACACCTGGGGGTAGTCTGCCTGCTGCTCCCCAAAAAAGGATCTCTCGCAGCTCTAACCACAGGGAGACTCACGGTTTTCCCAGCTTCAGAGAGGGGATGTCACCACAAGACCAGCATGCTACATCCATCCTGCCAAACTACCACCACACTAGTTAATTCAAAAAACCAGAGTTCCTACACACACAGCATCACAAAACTTAGAGGTTGTTGTGCTTTTAAGACATCCAAGGCTGATGCACCAATATTTCCCCAGTTCACTTACCCAGAGGAACCGAGCAGACTCCCAGTCATCCCACCAGGACAGGTAAACTTGCCACCAGGTCTGTATCACTCACATGGAGAGGCCTCTTTACCCGCACAAGTATTTCTGTGTATGAGGGAACAACCACCACCAGAAGCAGCCTTCAGTCGAGGCAACCCTAAGGAGCCCTAGACACACAGGAGTCACCAAATAAATCCTGGTTGTCATTATCACACCCACCTGAGCTTCCCTTCTCTCCCTGATGCAGCGATGAGCAGCACCTGGCACAGACCTGCAGCCCCAGCCCAACCTTCCTGGGAGCAGAAGGAAACCAAACCCAGTAATTTCTTGCCCCGTTTACCCCTCCACACCCACCTGTGTGAATTTTTTGGTTGGACTGCAGGTGCTGCACACATGGGGGTACATAGAATCACAGGATCACAGAATTGTTCAAGTTGGGACACCCCTCTGAGATTATCGAGTCCAACCATTCCCCAGCACTGCCAAGGCCACCACTGACCCCTGTACCCAAGTGCCACATCCACACAGCTTTTAAATCCCTCCAGGGATGGGGATCCACCCCTGCCCTGGGCAGCTGTGCCAGGGCTGGACAGCCCTTTCCAGGAAGGAAGTTTCCCAATATCCAACCTGAACCTCCCCTGGCACAGCTTGAAGCAGTTTTCTCCTGTACTGTCCCTTCTTCCTTGAGAGCAGAGTCCAACCTCTCCCTGCTTCCACCCTCCTGTCAGGGAGTTGCAGAAGGTGAGAGGTCCCCTCTGAGGGATGTGCTCAGTGGATCCCAGCTAGGCTGATGGCTCCTGGGACAGAGCACATGGGAGTTCAGGGGTCCTGAGCCCAAGCTTTGTGCTTGGAGCACTGAAGGGGCACATGCAGAGTCCTCTTATATGAATAAATATAGTAATTTAAATTTTTGATTAAAACATTGTTCCTTATAAGCTGGGACCTCATATGTCCAAGCTCAGGTGTTCAGCAGCTTGTCTGCTTTGTGCTCAGATCCAAACACTGCAATGAATTCACTGAGCAGCAAATCCCACTGCCAGGGCAGTCAGAGCACAAGGTCCAGCACCAAATAGTGAAGATTTGGTACATTTGTCTAGAAAATAAGAAAATTGCATCAGTAGGAATAACTAATTGCTGGAAAAAAACTTACCAAGAGTTGTTGTGTATTCTCTATAACTCACCTTTTTTAAAATCAATATTAAATGTTGTGTCCATGCCCAAAGAGGACTTGGTGAAGCCCCTGGCCTGTTCTGTTCCAGGGGTGGGATCTGATGGCTCAGTGTTTAACGGAGGCTCGCTGAAGCAGTCCCAAGGCCTATGAAAATCACAGCTCCCAGGATTTAAGCATTAAAAGGAAGTGTGCTGTTATGTGTAACAAGTGATTATATGGCACTTAAACAGGAAATCAGATGCTTCTTCTACTGCTGTACGTTAGGAAAAGAAACACGGTAATGGGCGAGGTGAGAGGTGGTTAATGCCATAATGTTTCCCTGTACGCTACTGGTGGAACCATTCTGGAATATTGCATACAATTCCTAGCATATACATACATGAAAATGTCTCTGAAATATATAATGCTTGTGGAAATGTTGCATGAGGGAGTAAAAGATCACTGTCTGCTCCTGTCTGAGAGATGATAAATAGCGGGCAAGGAGGCGGCTTTTTGCAGATGATCAAACTTGACACAATTGTGAGGAGTGGGATCAGCCCGGGGCCCCAGGCTTTGCCCACGGTTACAGGTGCTGCCGCCACCTGATTCCAAGAGCCTCTCGGCTTCCAGGGGAAACACACATACTTACTAGCCTTCCTGAATATTTCAGTTAGTTTGGAAATACCACCTTGAAAGGAGANAAGGTCCCCCCTGAGCCTCCTTTTCTCCAGGATGCCACAGGATGGATAAACAACAAATTGCAAGTCATATTTTCTGTCCCTTTACCTATGTGAGCTCATTAAAGGAAGTTTTAAGAAGCTGAAAGAACCCAAATAACTTGAGGGATGTTACACTGGGAGCATGTCTTGGGAAGCCACCAATACCCCATTGCCTGAGTCACCTGAATCCGGGCTGAGCAAAGCCCCTGTGGGGCAACCTGGCACTGGCAAAGGTGATACAATCAGGGGGGTTTTTTCCCCTCCTATTTCTATTATTTTTGCTCATTTTAATTTATTAATTTAAAATTAAAAACCAGCACAAGGCCACATGTGAGGTGTCAGTACTTTTTTCAGGAAGGGATGAAGATGCTGATGCTGATGAAGCTGATGATGCAGAAGCTGCTTCACACCCCATTTCTGCACTGGATTTGGCACCAGGAGCAGCAGGACCCCAGGCTGGGAGAGAAAAGCCCAATCGCTTCTCCAAAGATATGTTTAATTGAAGGAGTGTGAGGGCAGCTGTAAAGGCTGACAGGTTTACATCCACTTTATAAAGACAGGACAGAAGAGTTCCTCAGCCACTCCAATCAATTTTTGCCTTTTTGTGCATTAAGAGTTCCAGATAAATTGCATTGAGGTGTTTTAAATTCCTCAGCAGCTTCAGGTAAACTTTACAGGTGTCAGCTGGTGTCTATAAACTGTTCAAGAGTCCTATAAAAGGCTGTGAAATGGCAAAACCAGGAGATAAATCTATAACTTCAAAAAATCCCCAAATAAATAAACTAATGGAGTGTATTTTCAGTGTTACTTTTTAGCACATCACTGGAATGGAGCATTGCAGGAAGCAAACACCTTCTGACACTGTTAATGTTCAGGATGCACTAATGAATTAATGAAATCATCCCCCAAAATCTTGCTTTCTCGGTTTTGTGATGTCAGCCTGGCCAACTTCAGTTATGTGCTGATATACTGGGCATAAGGATTTCTTTTCAAAAATGTGTATCTTATTTCATGTCTAAATTTCACTGTTATTACACTAAAATAAAGGCAATAAATAATAAATGAGGTCTTACCTATGTCACACATAATTTCTATTAGTCACGCAGTTAAAACTCTGAGACTTATAAAAGCTGACCATCTGATTGTGAACTAAATTCAGTCAGCAAAACACAACTTTTCCTTGCCAGTAATGCAGCAGAGAAGCAGATTGTGGATATAATTACACCCAAAACAAAGCAGACAAAAGAAAACACACTCAGATCCATTATTTAGTGGGTTCAAAACATTCCCCAACAGGTCTCAGAGGTGCTGACACCTGAGATCAGTCATTTCACCTTCAAAGAATCCAAGGCCTGCATCACTTTTTATCTCGTTTCCCACTTTATTTGCTGTTTGTTCAGTCAAAGTTCAGTTTTTCATGAAGCTGCTCAAAGAGGATTTCCAGCCCTTTCCATAATTTATGCTGTAAAAATACGTAACCTGAATGGAAGGAGAGAGTCATTGGAATGGTGGGATACATCTGGATGCCTTTCTGATTTGGGTTGTGGCTGCAGAATGTGATCCACGATCTTCCATGAACTTGACCCCTGATGTTCTTCCATCAGGGGAAGGGATGAGGTGTCTGAGCCTTGGGACATCCAAACCCAAACAAGATCCACTGCTGGGATGCAGAGCATGGAGCAGGAATAGGAGCAAGGGAAGGAAATTAATTCTTTAGCCAATCCCATCATTTGGATGGACACAGGTAGGATCTAGTGGAGGGTGTCCCTGCCAATGGCAAGGAGGTGGAACAAGATGACCTTAAGGTCCCTTCCAACCCAAACCGTTCCATGACTGATCCTATGATATGAACTGGCCAACTCAGGGATCTCAAAACCCTTCTCCAATTTTCCTTCGCATGCCAGGCGCTCCCAAACAGTTCTCCCTCAGAGGCACATCCCAGTGCCCCGCTGGACATCAAGATACCACTGTCTGCAAGTCAGCATTTCATTCAATATTTAAAGTTTCATTTCCTATTTCATTCCTCAGAAATATTCACAATATTTTACCATGTAACTTCTCCTTCTCCTGCTTCCTGTACTACTCAATGTGAGCTGAGTTACTCAACTCAGTTACAGATTTGGAAAAAACTGGTTTATATTTATTATTCACGTCCTTCTGCAGGACAGGGACACAGTAAGTGCAGTAATTGAAGCAGATAACTCCGACTTACTCTCCCTGCGAGCGTATTGTCATGCACATACATCTTGATTAGATCATTTTGCTTGTGAAAAGGGAGCATTTTTGTAGCGTGGTGTCTCGGATAATTTCCAGCAGAGTCTGCTGGTGGAGTTCTCTGATAGCAATATTTCAATTCGATATTCTTCTCACTGCTGTTTATTTTTTCCGAGCGCTCACGTTTCCCCCCCTCATTCCACCTGTCTCCATCAGCAGGTCGCAACACTTTTGCACTGGCAAACAGGCCTGGAGGCAAACATTCCCTGTCGCTGCTGGTTTCTCTTGGAATCCCTGAGAGGGAGGGAGAAGCGGCTGCATTCCTGCACGCCTGACAGCCCGCTCGGGCTGCTGGAGGAGGAGCCGCTGTGATTTTGGCGGGTGTGGTCCCTGGTGGTTCCTGCTGCCACATTGTCTCTTGAACTCGTGGCCACGCGATGAGTGACCTCCCACCCCACGACCCCACTGCCAGGAGGGCTCCGAGCCGGGGGATTCTGCATGGAGCACAAAGAGATCCTCAAGGAAGGGGCCAGCGCTTCAGTCAATGTCCTCTTACATCCCTGACACTTCTCACTAAAGTATTTAACCCCCAGCACTGTTGATTTAAAAGGCTGGAGCACAACCAACCTCTCTTTCCTGAGGAGCACAATCAGCATGTGGAAAATAGATGATCTTTTTAAATGTTTAAAAAGTGGGTTGGTGATGTTCCTCATGACAGGAGGAGAGTGGCACAACTGATTTCCAAGCTTTACAGCTCTTCTGAGGGCTGTAACAAAGCACGGGGTGGCTTGGGGGTGTCAAGGGGATGGTTTTGGGGAAAGCATCACCTGCATGGACAGCCTGCCTGCCTCCAGAATATCATGTGGCTGTCGAGGAAGACAACACAACCCTGGTCGTGCTCTGTGGTATCCTGATGTGTCCCCACCACAGGTAGAGTCAGGGCAGGTGCTTTGGCTCTGTGTTTTGGGGAAGGTTTTTCTTGCCTGGCCTGGGGATTGGAGGGTTGATCTGAAGTCTGGGAATCCAGCAGGAATCACCTGACAGGGCCTTAGGAGGTCCTACGGTGTAACTGAGGGGTCTGGACTAAAATAGTTCTACAACATCCTCATTGCATGGGTAGGTAAATTCAGTTCAGGGGGGTTGTTCAAGGAAAGTTTATAAATCTGATGCCTAGAAAACTGGAAAATACACAAATTTAAAAAAGTATGCCCTCGCTCTGGTGACCACCACAGAGTTTTCAGCTTCTTTTGGTCAGGGGAATGTCACACGGTTGTTTCTGCTGTGTTCACCCATGGACAAGCTCAGCTGCTGCTTAAATTCCTGGGAAACAGCTGTCCAGATGTGCTGGAGGTGTTGAAAGTTGGGGCTGTGGTGGTCACCAGAGCGAGGGGTAGCACTGGCCATGGTCACTGTTCCCATACCCACCCCAGACCCGTGTCTGACACCCTCCAAACCACCCCATCCAGACTCCTGCCCCACCACCTGCATCCTCACTCCTCTCCCAACTGCTGAAAACCTTCACTCTGTACAAATTAAACCAAAACCAGAGAGTAGCTGCTGTCAGAACAAACCTGGAGGTGAATGTTCCCTGAATTTATAACCAGGGTGAACTCCAATAGGTTTATTTTTTATAAATGTAGCTCCATTCCAAAACCCCAGCTTCACTTCCCAGCAGGAATCTGCCTGACTTGGAAAACCGCTACTTTTTTTTCTAAATACCTTCACATCTCGTAGCTGTAGGTCCCTCCCAGAGACGCTGGAGCCCTAGGAAGTATCCGTGGTAGGGGAGAGCTCGCTGAAGATCTCAGCAGTTATCCCTCCTCGAGGATTAACCAATGCTGCAGGAGTTCCTGGGCTAAACTGGGAGAGGGAGGGGAAGGAAGAGCAGGAATAAACAAAATAAAATCTCTCCCAGCCAGTCGCGTTCTTTGCGCGCCTCATCCCCGGCACGGCCACGCGCGCCTCAAGTCAAAGCGCAACGCAGCTGAGAAGTTGTGCGAACCCAGTGCCGCCAGTACCGCACCAGTATGGCTGAGGAGGCGGGCGGCCAGCACCGGCTCCGGCGGGAGCGGGGGGATTAAAAGAGTTGGAAAAGATGTGACCAGCGCCTCGCCGGCAGCACCTCTCCCGCGTCGGACGCGGGACCAGGAGCGGTAAGTTCCCACGCGGGACCGTCCCGGGGGCTGCAGCCCCGTGGGAAGAACTGTTGCGTGTCTGGAGCGCTTTGCTGCGCGGCCGCGGGGCCGGGGGGTGCGGGGACAGGAGGGTGCGGGGGCAGGGAGGATGCGGAGACGTGGGGATGCGGGNCGGGGGGCGCGGGAGGCTGAGCGCCCGCTTACCTGGGCCGGGCCGGGCCGTGCGCCTCGCCTTTGCGCGCACCCTGCGCGCCCCTGCGGACCCGCATCTGCCCCGCCGCGCGGGGGCTCGGCTGCGCCCGCGGGTTTGCGCGCAGGTAGCGCGGTGGGGATGCTGCGCGCCTTGCGCGGGGTCTCGGCGGCGCGGAAGGGTCTCCGGGGCTTTTCTCCCCCCTCCCGAGCACAGGAGGGGAGAGCCGGGCGCTGCCGGAGCCGTCGCGCCGAGGTGGCCGGGCTAAAAGGCAGAAAGCAATTAAAACTCCTCCTTTCGGATTAACAACCAAAAATTGATCGATCTGTCAGGAATACTGTTGATTTATGAAAGGTGCTTATTTCCTTGGTATGGAGAATTTTATGTTCTCTAGGTGAAACTGAGTTCACCCAGCTCCAGAGTAGATTGATGTTTTAATAAAAATAAATAAAGGGAAAAAGCTCGCCCGGTCTTTGGGGACATCAACTCTCAAATCGCGGAGTTAGACTAACAAATCAAATCGCATTATCTTTACATTTCAAATCTTTTAATCTTTTGAAAAAAAAAATTAAAATATTGAAGCGGCGCCGCATCTTTTATCTCCGCAAAGTTTTAATAGGAGATTAAAAAAAATTAAAATCAAAAAGCAACAACAACAAAAGTTTAAACAGCAAATAATCAATGGTTGATCGCTGAGGTGGCGGGGGGGAGCGGGAGCGGCGGTGCCGGGGGCGCGGAGCGCGGCCGCCCGCGCAGTGTCCTGTAGATGGCACACGGTCCCCACGCTACAGAGCCTCGGCGGCTGCGAGAGGGGATCTGCCGAGGGAAACGGCCATCCCAGCACTTGTTGTTTACCCAAACCGGGGCGCTCGGAAATTCATTGGAAATTCACGCTACCGGGGCGCTCGGAGCGCCCGGGCTGCCCGCTGCCCGCCCGCAGCCGCGGGAGCTGCGCGCCCTCGGGCAGTGGGAGCGCGGGTTGCGGGGATGCTGTCGGGGAAGCGGGAGCGGGGGAGCGGCCCGGGGGGCCCCGACCGGGCCGGGCGCCCCGACACGTTTGTCTTTGCAATGTAAATCGCGGCGGGACAAATTGCTTATTAACAGTCGGGAAGAGGCGGCGGTTTCCTTCTTTCTTCTTTTCTTTCCCGGTTTTCATTCCGGCATGGCCCCCAGCTACGCTCGGGGCAGCCTCACCGCCCAGCAGTTTTCCCTTCATTTCAATATCCTAAAGAAAATGCAAATCACCACGCTGTGGCCTTTTTAAAAAGTTAAATTAGCAACAGCTTTAAGTGACTCCATTAGCATNGTTTCCCGTGCGCTGGCGGAGGATGTTCCCGGATCCCTGCAGGGCACAGCGAGCCCTGACCACGAAAGAGTTAAGGTTTCTATTATTCAGTCGAGGTCTTGTTAGGATGTAATCTGCATTTTCTAACTACTGCGTAATAAAAAGTGAGAAGTTTTGAGACACCTTTCTTGATTATACCTTTGGCGATACTTTAGGTTTTACATTTAATTTGCATTTTGTTCTTAGTGAATATTGAAGTCTTGAGTGGAGGATTGAATTTTATTAGGACATCTGGACTGACAATATCAAATCAGACACCAACGTCCCAAAGCATGCTAAAATTTCAGAGTTAATTAGAACGAAGTGTGTTTAATTAAAGCCAATTATAATATCTGAAATTATCTGATCGATCCTTGTTTGTTCAGTTGGAGTCAGTTTATATTGTTCTCGCCGCACGACGGGACCTGTCCGGCCGCCAGCTCCCCGCGGCCCCGGCTGCGCGCCCGCGCTCCTGCGCGAGGGCGGCCCCGGGCCCCGCAGACCCCTCCCCGAGGCCCTGGGGGGCAGAGGCGAGGTGGCCCCGCAGCACCGCCGGGCCGCGGCCCCGCATCCCGCGGGGACCGGGAGCGCAGAGCCCGCTCAGCGCCCGGAGCCGCCGGGAGCCGCGCAGCGCCCGCGG
>VWZF01003460.1:20906-30918 GCA_013396755.1 Sclerurus mexicanus | reverse complement strand
TCACTGACAGAGCCGGGTCTCCCAATGTCCCCCCAGTCCCCGAGAGAGGGCCGGTTTGGAGGGGATCAGGCAGCCCCGGTGCCCTCCTAACCCAGCTCCCCCCGCCCAGACCCGCGCCCCGGCTGCACCCACCCCGTAACCCGCCTCCATCCTGGTCCCAGCCCGGGGGACCAGGGGAGCGGAGCCGAAGCTGCCGGGGGAAGGAGAGTCACCGTGCCTCAGTTTCCCTCCTCCTCACCTCGGACCCAGCGCTGGGACGGAAGGACCAGCGGCAGGAGGTGGCGGGGGAATCTCCACCCCTGTCCTTGAGCATCCATCAGCAGCAGCACGAAGCTCCCCGGCGCAGCAGTGGTGCCCCCAGAAGGAGACAACCCCCGCCCCACGCAGCCCCACCACCCGAGTGCACCCTCCCCAGTGCCACCAGTGCCACCAGTGCCGCCAGTCCCAGTACCGGCTCACTAGAGGGCAGCAGCGGTGCGGGCAGGACAGAGCCCAGCGCCGGACGGGACTATCCCGGACCTCCCGTTATCCCGCCGTGCCCGGGGAGGCATCTCCTCCTTGTCCTCATCCCACGGCGACTCTCTCAAACCCCGCTCTGGGTCTGGAAGCGTGGTCACTCCCTGTTGGGAGCACGGAGCTCTGGGGTGTCCACAGATCCACGGAATCAGGGAATTTTTGGCATTGGAAAAGCCCTCTGGGACCATCGATTCCAACCATTCCCCCAGTACTGCCAAGGCCACCACTAACCCATGTCCCCAGGTGCCACATCTACATGGCTGGTAAAATCCCTCAAGGATGGGGACTCCACACTGCCCTGGGCAGCTGTGGGATGGCTGGGCAGCCCTTTCCATGAAGGAATTTTCCCTAATATCCAACCTAAACCTGGCACAGCTTGAGGCCGTTTCCTCTTGTCCTGTCCCTTGTTCCCTGGAAGAAGAATCTGACTCCCACCTAGCTACACCCTCCTTCCAGGGAATTGTAGGGAGTGAGAGGGTCCCCCCTGAGCCTCCTTTTCTCCAGGTTAAGTCCCCCCAGCTCCCTCAGCTGGGACCGGGCTGTTCCATGGGGGAGGAACACAGACCACAACCCTAATTTCCTCCCCACTGCTTTCCATAGTCAGGAACATCACCAGAAGGAAGAACTAACCCCCCTGGCTGGATGTTGAACCCAGCCCTGTCCCACCAAGGCAGGGACAGCCCCAGGCTGCCAGGAAGCCACTTGGTTCAGGGAAACAGGAAGCCTTGAAATAGCAGAAGCTGGAAACACGTGGCCGGGAGGGAGCTGGGAGCATCCAGTGTCCCCTCACCTCATCTGTGCAGCTGGAATGCTGCTGGAGCTAGCAGAGACCAAGGAATAAAGGCTTCAAACAGAAGAGGGTAAGGATAGATGGGATATTGGGAAGAAATTCTTCCTCTTGGAGAGGCCCTGGCACAGGTTGCCCAGAGAAGCTGTGGATGCCCCATCCCTGGAAGTGTCCAAGGCCAGGTTGGATGGGGCTTGGAGCAAGCTGGGATAGCAGAAAGTGTTCCTGCCTGTGGCAAGGGGTGCAACTGGATGGATTTTAAAGTTCCTTCCAAACCAAACCATTCTGGGATTCTATGAGCACAGCCCCCCAAAAAAGTAAATATCACAGCAAAATGGGTAAAAGGACTGAACTTTACAACCTAAATGCTCCCTACAGCAGTTGGATGGGCAGGACTTGGAGACTTGCAGGACACACAAGGAAGGAGCATGTGGCTGGGCATCATGTTCCCAAACCACAAGGAATTACAAAGGGAAAAGCAGATATTCCAGGTCCAAAGATCACTGCCGGAACAGACTGCCAGCCTCCAGGCACAAAAATTGGGGGGATTATTTCAGGGACAAGTATTTGCAGGCTTAGCCACTGCTTGAATGGAGGCTTGGAGCCAGGGAATGGTGACACAGGGCTGGATTCTCCTGGTATTGGATTAATTGGTTTAATCGGCAGCTTAATGCCAGCTAAACCAGCAGGGAACATGTCCTGGTTCAGCCGTGATCCGCTGTTCCCCCTGGAGTTCACCCCGACCTGCTCAGTCTCCGTGACGTCAGACGAAGGGTTTTGGCTGGGATGGGAATGCGGCTCTTGCCCCGTGGCACAGGGCAGGAGGGCAGTTCCTAATGGAGCAGAGGGAATGGTGGCAGGACAAATCCCAGGGACAGGATGACCTTTCCCTGCTTCATCCCGTGCCCTGACCATGCTCCAGCACTGAACGAAACTCCAGCAGCCACGAGGCACGTGAGGTTCGTCCCTCCGCATTCCCGGGGGACTCCACATCCAGCCCCTGGCCAGAGGAGCAGAACAATCCCAGGAAGAGACTGGGGGCAAGGAGGGGGGTGAGGGGACAGGATGCCCTGCTGGCCACCACTGCCGGCATTGTCTCTTTGGATACCTGGGGGATGAAGTCAGAGGTTGAGCAGTGGCCAGAGAAAGAAACACCAAATCGCTCTGATCGAAGGCGCTCACCATGCTCTGAGCTTCAGGGGGACGCAGAAGAGGTTGTCTCCTTCTGCCCATGGATGCTGGCATTCCCGGATGAGGGGAAGCACGCACTCCCCACTGACCCCTACTGTGGAGTTCTCCTGTCCCCTGGGCAATTGGGGGTCACACTGAGACTCCCCAGGGACTGTTTCAGGAGCCAGCACAGTCCCAGCACTGCTGAGGAACCTCCTAACCCTGGTCTGCAGGCACCAGCCTGCTGGGAAACCCCAAAGGGCCCAACTTCTCCCTTCTTTCCTGTAAATGCGGAAAGATCCCACCACGCTTCAAGGGCAGGAGCCCCTCTGCTCTGGAGACAGGCTGGGAGAGCAGGGGGTGTTCATAAGGAGAAGAGAAGCCTTCAAGGAGACCTGAGAGCCCCTTCCAGTGACTAAAGGGGTTCCCAGGGAGCCAGAGAGGGACTTTGGATAAGGGCCTGGAGTGACAGGACAAGGGAAAAAGGCTTCAAACTGCCAGAGGGCAGTTAGATGGGATAATGTGAAGAAATTCTTCCCCTTGGAGAGGCCCTGGCACAGGTTGCCCGAGAAGCTGTGGCTGCCCCATCCCTGAACATGTTAAAGGCCAGGCTGGATGGGGCTTGGAGCAACCTGGGCTAGTGGAAGGTGTCCCTGCCTATGGCAGGAAGTTTGGAATTGGATAGATTTTAAAGTCTCTTTGTACCCAAACCATTCTGGGATTTCATTAAAACATGTGAGGGGGCTTTACAGGAAAGAAAGCAGATGGCATCCCTGGGGTTGCACTGTCTCCCAAAATAGTTATAGTCTCTCACATCACCACAACCAGACTGTCTGGGCAGCTGGGGACTTCCCTTCCCCAGAGAGCTGAGGTTCCTCTCTGAAGTTGCAGAGCAGCAACAGCTTCTTTTAGGGGAGCTCTGGTGACTCTTTTTACCCTGTCAGAGGCTGGAAAGATCCCTCCAGGTGGGAGCAACTTCATCAAGGAACTCCAAGCCTGGGGAGATTGAGGGCTGTGTCCAGCTCTGTCAGCTACCAGGCACAGACAGAAGCCCTGGCATCTGCATGGTGGTCCTACCTTGAGGGATGCCTCCATACACCCCTTCTTCCTGGAATATAGAGAGGGAAAAACAGGGAGACACAGGCAGCACCTGCCCATAGGTGGTCCCTATAGTGGTGCATGCCAGGGAGGTGTCCACCTCAGTGAGGGATGTGACTGGCTCCAGCCAGGGCCACCTCTGCTAAAGCTGTCATCTCCATGTTCCGGCACATCCATCCAGGCCCCCACAATCTGCTACAGGCTGGAGCTGCATCCCCCAGGTTGGAGAAAGGGGTTCACTGAGGACCATGGCAGAGAGGATGAGGGACTTAGCCCCTGCTCTGCTGGCAAATACCCACGTGGGCTCCAGAAAAGCTGGGTTTGTGGCAACAGCTGCAGGCAGGAGGTGGGTGCAGCTGTCTCGGCTGGGTTCCCCACTTCCTGTGGCTCCTGTCCTGCACACGCTGCTCTCGCTTCTAAGAAAACCTTCAAGCCACTGGGGGAGCACAGTGGGGAGCGCTCAGAGCAGTGACAGCCTCGCTGGTGGCCCTGTGCAGCACCACATCCCTGCTCCAGCCTGGCCAGGGCTGGGATTCTTCTCCGTGATGCAATGGCGAGCTGCCTGCACTCTGACAGCCTAGACCAGGAGCTGCCAGCTGATGGTGGAGGCTCCAGCTCTGGCACCATCAGCTAGCAGTGCCTTCAGAGGGTGATTTCCATCAGGTCCCTCTTAGGGCTCTTTGCAGAGCCCCACACCCCATCCCAGCTGCTCCTTGGCTCTGCTCCAGCTCCCCCCGAGCTGCCGTGAGAAGGGGGCCCTGGGGAGGAACTGCCGTGTCGCAGGACGTGCATGTTCGTGCTGATTGTTTTTGCAGCACCTCCACGGCACGTGCACACTGGGGCCACCAGACCCTCTGACCCACAGGCCCTCTGAGCCACCACCCTGCTCAGCCTCAGCCCCCCCATAGTGGGAGGGATGGGGGTCAGGGGTCCTCCCACGCTACACAACAGCCCTTGGGCAACTGTTCCTTCACAGGTCAGTGGATGCCACAGCCCCCATCTCAATGCCACCCCATGACCCAGCTGTGTCCCCAAGCCCTCCCTGGGGTCCCCAGGAACAAAGATCCAGTCCTTGCCCCAGTAGAAGTAATGCCTGTGCCCAAAGGGATCTGCTTCACCAATGTGCACAAGCCATAGAATCATGGGATCATTTAGGTGTGAAAACCCTCCAAGATCAGAGTCCAACCATTCCCCCAGCACTGCCAAAGCCACCATTAAACCAGGTCCCCAAGTGCCACGTATATTTTCGAACATTTCCAGGGGTGGGGACTCCACCACTGCCCTGGGAAGCCCATCGCAGAGGTTTAGGTTGAGCTGCTGTCAGCACAGGCTGGGCAGGACAGGGCTGGCATCAGGTCCCTGTTACCCCCTACACAATACTGGCACTGCGAGGTGCCCAATGCCAGCCCCAACCCAAGCAGATGGTGACAGCTGTGTCACTGGGAGCTGGGGATCCTATGAGCCCCGGGGAGGCTCCTGCTCAGACACAGCTCAGCCGGGGGGCGTGGGCAGCACCCACACACCCACCCCGACCCTGAGGGGCTGCAGGAGCCTGGGCTGACACCCCAACCTGCTCCTGGCAACCCCCACAACAAACAACCCTCCGGAGCTTCAGCAGGGCTGTGCTGTGGTTGCAGGGGTGTATCAGCCGCGGCAGGCTTGGGGCTGGAAAATATTTACTTGTGCAGCTGCTGGGCAACGTTTGCCGCCGCCGTAGGGGGTGAGTGGCACTTGGGGACAGCGACAGCCCGAGCACCACCGTGACCCATCAGGGACTGCACTGGGGGCACTGGGGGTGGTGGGTTAAAAACGCCTTCCCACAGAGGCTGAGGAGGAGCTGGTGATGCTCAGGGACAGAACGGAACCGTGGGTGGAATAAAACCCAGAGTCAGAGAGAGACAGCGAGGGCGAAATGCTGCGTGCAGTGACTCAGAGGGGAAAAACGTCCCCGGTGACACGGGGGTGCTGCCATCAGCATGGCGGGGACAGTCCCCGTGGCTCCTGCTGCCCTGGCTCCAGTGATGTGGGCTGTGTGACCCCACAGAGCATCACGGGCAGGTCTCTGAGTGTCACAGGCACGCCAAACATCACCCCCTTGCCACACACCCTTCACCCCCTTCGGTGTCTGGGAGGGAGTTCAGCGGTGACATCACAGAAAAACAGCAGAGAGTGTCCCCATGCGTGCCCTGCCCTGCCCGGGGGTCAGGGGCTGCCCAGAAGCCCCGGCCACCCTCCTGCCCTCCCTCCCAGGGCTTAGATCGGCGTGGGCTCGGCAGCCCTAAGTCCAAAGGAGCTGACCGGCGTCCTCCTGCTCAGCACCCACGGACCAGGGATGAAGCAAGAAACTGAAACTGCCTGTTCCCTGCTCAGACAGCAGAGCCACACGTGACCCTGCTCCACGAGGAGATCACAGGCAGGGACGGAGGGCAGCGCTGCCAGCCCAGAGACAAGCAGAGCCGCACGTTCCTCCTCGGTCATCCCAGTGCTCATGGGACAGCCCCGGGGGAGAGGAAAGGGGGGAAACACAGGAGGGGAAAATCTGAGGGGATCCATCATCCCATTCAATGGCCAAACCTCAGTCCAAGCTCAGCTTGGCAGAGGGCTGCAATCCCACATCCTGGGGGACTTGTTGCCGGGGCTGCTCAGTGGCAATATCAGGAGGGGGTGGCACCAGTGCACACCCATTTGGAAGCAGGACCCCCAGAGCAGCGTCACCCACCCCAGCAAGAGGAGTGGGCAGGGGCCCATCTCTGTGAGCAGATGGAGGGGGAGAGGGATGGGCTCTGCCCCCTCTCACACTGTCCAAGAGCCAAGTGGAACAGAGGACCAGGGATTCCCAGTGCAATACCCTCCTTCAGGCAGGCACATGCTGCTGGATTTGCTTCCCTGAGGTCTCTCCTCCCATTCTTCCAATGCCAGTCCCACTAGCTGGCAGCCCCAGGGCCAGGGAATGGCCCAGGAATCCCTGCTCCCACCCCACCAACAGGAAAAGGATGGACACAGGCAAGCGGAGGCTTAAAATCCTGTTTATAGAAACACATTCCCTCTGTACAGGTCAAAACATCCTTTTTACAGTATTTACAGCAGCAGCAGCCAGGGCAGAGGCACTTGGGGGGCAGGGATGGGCCCAATTTGGGGCTCCCCGTGCAAAGCAAAGGATCAGCAGTGGCTGCCACCACCTGTGACAGATCCCACCAGAGGAACAGGCTGTCCCAGCCTGGAGGGGGTGCCAAGAACGTGCTGTTGTCCCGCAGGCTGATCTTCCCCAAAATCCCCCTCTGGCATCAGCACTGGCACAGACCCCCCCAAACCCCTGAGTCTCGGGAGCCACCAGCCCCCATGCAGGGCAGAGCCTGGTGCCCACCCAGGGCTCTTCTCTCTGGGTGCTGGCAGGGTCCTGTCACCGCTGTCCCATGGCTGGGTCTGTCCCCACCACCTGTCCCTCTCCCTGTCCCCAGCCCGGTCCCGGGTGCTGTCCCCAGGCTGGCGGTGGGTGCAGAAGCAGAGGGTGCAGCAGGGAAGCATCAGGAGGGCTCGGCTGCTGGGGATCCTCCTCTCCAGACTCCCAACCACATCTCACATCTCTGCAGCGGGGAAAGAAGATGGTGAGAGGATGGCTGGGGCTGCACTGGACACCCCAGCACCACCAGCAGCAAGGTTAGAGCAGAAATCTGGGGGAGGGAGGACAGTTCTGGTCCCCTTCCTGTCTCACTCCCTGCCAGCATGGTTGGAGCCTGCAGAACCACACTTCCCACCAGCCACCTCATTTTGGATACTCAGGGAAGGGAACAGATACCAGAACTGTGCCTTACACAGTCCGTGCAGGGGGAAACTTCTCTTTTTTAAATCAGGTTCTCTCTGCCTCCAGCCTGTCACGCAGGGGCCCCTGTGAGAGGACGTGTGGCCTCTGCCTCAGTTTCCCCAGCAAGGAAGCCACTGGGGAGCCAACCCCACCAGACCACGGAGCTGCCGGGTACAGCTGCCAGAGATGCCCAGCACAGCATCACCCCCTTCCCCAGGGATACCCCCAGACCTCACCAGGACAGAAACATGTGGAGGAGGAAAAACCAATGCACAGGCTGGGATTCCCCTCTCTGCCTCTGCACAGACCCACCCTCCTCCCTCCAGTTAGGATATTTCCACAGGGCTGGGATATGCCAGAAGGAAAAATCCTCCTTTCCCCCTGCTCTCCTTCTCCTCCCAAGGAGAGAGCAGCCTCCAAGCAGCAGCCAGAGGGAAGCAGCAGGCAGAGAGCAACAGACACCTCTGCATCTTCCCCAAAACATCAACAGTTCTGCAGGTTGTCCTGTTGGGCTTCATTCCAGGACCAACATGGCCTTCATGTCCCTAGTCCCCTCACACAGGTACCTCCACCTCATCAGCTGGGGGAAACTGAGGCAGCAGAGAGGGAAGACACTTAAGCCTTGGTATTTCTGCCCCAGCTGAAAGAGCTTGAAGAGGGAGATGACATCCACGAGCCCCTCACCGAAAGAAAAGAAGGAAGAGTTCCACTGCTGATGCCAAACTCAGGCTCCAAGCCCCTGCAGCAGGGTCCCCAGGCAGGAGAGGTGCTGGCCAGGGGCAGTGGAGAAGGCCCAGCATGTGGAAAGTGCAGGGACTAGAGAGGGGCACATACCCTCCAAGGCTTTATCCAGGTCCGCGATGAACTCCTCCAGCTCCTGCGTGTCACCAAGCTTAGCTAATGGGGAGAAACATGTCAGGTCTTCCCATTCCCCTTCTCATTTGGGAGAGGAAAGACCCCTACCCCTTGTTCCTAATGACAGCTGCTCCCATCCCAGCCAATCCATTCTTGACCAGGAACACACCAATCCAGCTTCATGGCTGTTCCAGGATCCCACCTGAATGCCAGGGCTCATTCCCACGTCCTAACCCTGTAGGACCGCATTGATGCCCCCCCCATACAGGACAGCCTGTCATCACCAAGCCAAGCTGAGCACGTGGAAGGAAGTGTTGGGAAACCCCTTTAGACAGAGCCAGGCTCACCTTTGGTGGGATAAGCGTCAGCTGGGGTGTTGAGGTGCTCCTCGCTGGAGTTGAGGCTGCTTCCTGGGGACGTGCTGGCACCTGTAGATACAAAGCATCAGTCGCTGCCCCAGCCATAAGCACGTGGTGGACACACTGCAGGAGCAGGGACCAATCGTGTGCGTGGCACAGGGTGCCACATCCACCCTCACTCTTGGACAGCCCATCTGTTCTTCCTCTGCCACCAAGAATGCTTGGAAAAAGGGAGCTGAGCTTCTTTCTCAGGTCAAAGAGCACCAGAGGTTGTCTGGGCACAGCCACGAGGACTGTCAGGTTATAACAGGGAATCGAGTCCCTCTGAGCTCCCAGTTATCCCAAGCCTCCCACAGTTCCGCAGCAGCCAGACCGGTAGAAGGAGCCCTGGCAGATGTTGGCAGCTCCTGGGTCAGGATCCTGTGGTCATACCCCCATATTGCTCATCCAGCCCACCAGGGATGAGTCAGGCAGCATCAGCAGGAAGCTCATTGGTTTTCCACGGAGGAACCCCAGAGCTCCCACCCAGACAGACACCATCCTTCTGCATAGCTCATCATTATGCAGCCCCAGACTCACCGTCCTGCTCATCCATTTCACACCCCAGTCCCAGACTCACTCTCCAGCTCGTCGATGCCGCTGTCGTACACGCTGTGTCCCACTTTCCTCTTCAGCTCTTCGAGGTGCTGCTGGTACTGACATGCAGGGCCCCGGTCAAAGTCCTCCATCACCTCGTCGAACTCCCTCAGCAGGTCACTGAGCTCCTCAGCCATTGCTGGGGGCAAGAAGGGGGTGTTGGAGCACCCACCAGGCAGGCAACCCCGGCAGGAGCCTCTTGGGGGCAGCCCCAGGCCGGGCACAGGGCAGAGCCAGGCTCCGGGTCCCCTCTGCAGGCACTTGCCAGCCTCACTCCGAGCTCATCCAGCTCCTCGGGCACCTCGGCCATCCCTCCAGCTCATCCCACAGCCGAGCTGGGCTCCAGCCCAGTACGGGATGGTCCTACACAGGCAAGGAAGGGCTTGATAGAATCCCGGAATGGTTTGGTGGGAAGGGACCCTAAAGNGCGCTCCGCTGCGCTCCCCGCGCTCCGGTCCCGGTCCCGATCCCCGCGGTTTTGGCCCCAAGTCAGTGATGGGTGGGCGGGGCATCCCGGAGTCTCCGCCCCAAAGGACCGGGTCTGAGCTCCCCATAACCCCTGGACCATGGGGGGAATAGGACTCTGCTCCCCGGGAACAGCGACGGGACAAGGGGAAACGGCATCAAGCGGTGCCAGGGAACGTTTAGGTTGCATATTGAGAAAATTCCTTCATGGGAAGGGCTGTCCAGCCCTGGCACAGCTGCCCAGGGCACAGGAAGAGTCCCTATTCCTGGTAGGATTTAACAGCCGTGTGGATTTGGCACTTGGGGACACGGGGCAGTGGTGGC
>VWZF01003460.1:0-20837 GCA_013396755.1 Sclerurus mexicanus | reverse complement strand
AGGGACCCTAAAGCCCATCCAGTCCCAGCCCTTGCCATGGGTAGGGACACTTTCACTATCCCATGTTGCTCCAAGCCCCGTCCAGCCTGTGAACCCTTCCAGGGATGCGGCAGCCACAGCTTCTCTGAGCAGCCTGGCATCACATGGATGGGGGGGAGTGGAAGGGACCACAATCCTCGGGCAGGACAGCTCCATCCCGCTCCCGGGTGGTATTCCCGACGGGACGCGCAGCGAGCTGAGCGGGGATACAGAAGCAGAGCCCCTGCGGGNGGGCTGTCCAGCCCTGGCACAGCTGCCCAGGGCACAGGAAGAGTCCCTATTCCTGGTAGGATTTAACAGCCGTGTGGATTTGGCACTTGGGGACACGGGGCAGTGGTGGCTTTGGCAGTGCTGGGGGAATTGTTGGACTCGGTGGTCTCAGAGGGCTTTTCCAACCACACCAGTTCCATGGCTCTGTCCTCCCGTTTTCCCAGGGAGCTGTCAAGCCCAGGGCTCTGTGTCTGGGCACCACCCTGGATCCTGCTCAGCAGCGTCAGGGAGTCATTGGGGTTAAAAAACCCATAAGAGAATGGGCCCTGCTTTCTTTGCTGTTGGCCCTAAAACCACTCACAAATCCCAGTAGTCATTCCCACTCCTGCACATTGTCCCTGGTGTACCCTTCACACAAGCCCTAAGCTTGGCTTTAGATGTGAAACGCTGCCAGTGCTGAGTGCTTCAACATGGGTTTGGTGACATTGCTGCTAAAAACCAGCCAGAACCATCCCAAAAGCAGTAACTGGCCCCAAAAACAGCAATCACCCACAGCAGTCACCCCCTGAAAAAGCAACCACCCTCCCCTTCCCAAAAGCGACCACCCCCAAACAGCCATGACCCTTCCATGTCGGCACTGGGGGTCAAGAAACACTGAGACAGAAACTTCCCGATTGTTTCCGAGGTGAACTCAAGGCTCGCAGGGAAAAGACCCTACGAGAACAGGACCTGGAGCATGGCAAGAGACAACCAACCTCTTCGGAGGGACGCCAAGGCTCCATGACTGAGCTTTGCAGCTGATTGGGGAGGGGGTTTATTTCATGAGGCTGAAAGAGAGCAGCCCTAAGCAAGCCCTGGAGTGTCCCAGCAGCTGCACCCGCGAGTGGAAGAGTGTCCGTGCAGCTCGGAGGAGGCCACTGCCAGGCCGGTGCCGGGCTGCCCTCAAGTGGAGTTTCCAGCAATACTCCGCAGGCACTGAGCAGTTTGGGGCTTCTGATGTGGTGGGAGAAACACCCTATGGTGATTTTTATGGTTTCAGAAGTGAAAGGAGAAAGACAGCTCTTCCCTGCCCCCTTTGGAGTGCTGGGAAAGGGAACTTCAACAGGACTTTTCCTGCAAAGAGCTTCCTCATGTGTCAGTAGCCCTGTTCCATCCATAGAACCACAGAATCATGGAACGGTTTGGGTGGAAAGGGACCTTAAATCTCATCCCATTCCAACCTCCTGCCATGGGCAGGGACACCTTCCACTAGTGTGCTCCAAGCCCCGTCCAACCTGGCCTTGAACACTTCCAGGGATGGGGCAGCCACAACTTCTCTGGGCAACCTGTGCCAGTTTTTTGCCACCCTACAAAGGAATTTGGAATGTCGCTAGAGGGGCTGCTCTTGCAGCAGGTGCAATCCTGCCCAGAGCAGCTGCTGGACACGGTGTTGGTTTCACAGTGGACACTCGGGCATGCCGGTGACCTCAGGAGCCTTCAGCAGCCTCATGGTGTCCCAAGCTTATCCACTCCCACAGACTCAACAGCACTGCTGGTGTCTGGAGCTTATCAGCTCCCAGGAGGTCTCACCAGCTATCTCACAGCACACACTCCTCCAGGAAATACTTCACCACCCATCCCAACTGTGGCCATACATAGGGAAGGGACCTTTGCAAAATAAGAGCCCAGTCCCGAGAAGTGCAGCTGAGAAGGTTCTGGTGCCTTTAGACCAGTACTGGGTGCAGGCCATGGTGGAATATGGAATACAGAATCCATCCTCCCCCTCATGTCAGCAGCATGGAAAGGCTCATCCAGTCCTTCATAATCCTTTTGGTGCTGCAAATATGCCCAGAGCTGTGACACTGTGATGGGAGCATCACATGAGCCCAAAGCTTCCTGGAGAGCCAGCCCCAGCTCCAATTCCCCGTTCCACCTCTCACAGAATGCTTTGGGTTGGAAGGCATCTTAAAGATCATCTAGAACCATGGACCATTATCCACGGAACAACTCTGCATGTGAAAACCTGCATGGAGCAAACCACTGATGGAGCTTTGGGCCTTTAAATGTCCCCATGTCTTCCTGTGCTGCAATTCTGCCAAGCGTTCCAGCCTGGTTTTGCTTGCAAACGTACTCTTTTACCCCCAAAAGTGGTCTGCCGTGGCTGCCCCATCCCTGGAAATGTTCAGGACCAGACTGGACAAGGCTTGGAGCAACCTGGTCCAGTGGAAGGTGTCTGCCTATGGCAACTTCTCTGGGCATCCTATGCCAGGGCCTCAGCACCCTCACAGGGAAGAATTCCTTCCCAATGTCCCATCTAACCCTGCCCTCTGGCAGTGGGAAGTTATTCTCCCTTGTCCTGTCACTCCGGGCCCTTACAAAAGCATTTAGATAAATCAATAAAGTTCCTCTCAGTTGTCTCTTCTCAAAGCTGAACAGTCCCAGCTCCCTCAGCCTTTCCTCAAAAGAGGGACACTCCAGTCCCCTCAGCTCCAGGGATGGGAATCTCATTCCCCAAACCCCTGTGAAGCAGGAGATGGCAGAGGCAGGGCTGTGCCAAGGGTGTGGCAGTGCTTTGGACCTGCAAGGAGGTGACAGCCCGTGTGTGACATCTCTGCCCCCACGCACACAGCCCCACGGCACAGGGCTTTCCCCCAGAGGGGGACACAGGACTGGTTTTTGCTGAGAAAGGCTGCCCAGTTTGTGCAGAGGGCCTGGCCAGGGCTCGCTAGATGCCAGTGTGCAGGTTTAGAAACGAGACGTTGCTGTAGAGCTCCGAGGAGAGCGAGCTGCTCTCCAGGCTGCGTGTCCAGCCAGGCAGTGCGGATGGAGAACGGTCCCCTGTGGAATCCTTGTGCTCCGGGTTCCTAAGGAAGCAGAAAAACAGAGAGATGCTATTTGCAAATGCTTTTATTGCCAACTCCACTCCCAAATGGCCTCTAGCAGTGATCCCAAAGATCCCAAAGACTGCCATCTCTGGACATTCCCAAAAGGAATGTGAAGACAGACAAGGAAATGTAGCATAGATCATAGTATCCAAGGTTTGGGTTGGAAGGGACTTTGAAGACCATCTTAGCCCAACCTCCTGCCATGGGCAGGGGCACTTTCCACTAGACCAGGTTGCTCCAAGCCCCATCCAACTTGGCCTGGATATGGCCTGTGGTCCAGGAAAACCCTTCATATGGGACAGTCCATGCATCTTGAAGAGTCACCAGCCCTACCAGGAGACTGAAGGCTCCTGAGCATCCCCTGTTTCCAACGATCCCCTGCTTCCAACCTCAGGGAGCAAACCCCCTCCTACATTAGGTGCCATGGTGGTGGGCTCAGCTTATGGGACACAAGGTCCTTTTACCCACTGTATTCAATCACAGGGAAGGGCATGAGCTCCAATTCTGAGCCTCAATGTCCCATCCTGCAGCCGAAACACAGAAGCACAGACACACAGAACAAGGCAAAAAGTGCATGGAAATGTGGACACCAAGGGCCAAGAAGATTTGGAGAAGGCTGAACATGGAGCAGGTATCAGCATGCAATCCTGAGAGGCAGGAGCAGGGGAGGGGGCTGGATAAGAGCTGTGTGGATGCCACCAGGAGAGATTCTGATGCTCTGGAGAGAGCTGGCACATGCTGGGGAGGAAACAAGGAGAACAGGGAGCTCTGAGGGGCAGGAAAGCTGAGATGTGAAGGACTTTTGTTTGGGAGTTCATGTCCAGAAGTAGTGGAGGGAAGAGGAAGGCTGGAGGAAGATCAGCAGTGAGGAGCCTCATGGGGACTTACGGCACGGCAGGGAATTTCCTGCGCAGCAGGTAGTCAATGACATCGGGATCTGTCTGGAACAGCCTCCTCAGGACATCACACTGCATTTCTGGAGAGACCTGGAGACAGAGATGGACACACTCACTCATGGGGTCCCCCTCGGCATGAGGATGAGCAGAGGCAGCCAAGGATAGTGGAAGGACTCCAGGACAATATGTGGTCACGGACCCACCAGGTAGGTGGCACATCCCACACACATCCCGGGGTCTACAGGCCCTCTTTTCCCCCAAAAACCCCACTTCTTTGGCTCCCTGTAGACCTCAAAAATTGCTACAAAGCTTTTTGACCCGAAATATCCCATTTCCATAGAGCTGTGGGGGCTCTCACTGCTGCCTGCAAGTGTCCCGTGGGAAGGTGGAGAGAGGATGGAGCCAGACCCTTCCCAGAGGATGGGCACAGGCTGAGGTGCAGCAGGGGCACCTGTGACAGGGACAAAATCCTTCACCTGATGATGCTGCAGCCCTGGGACAGGACCTGGACAGGGCACAGCTCCCCATCCCAGGAAAGAAGTAAAGCTCACCTGGATGCAGGCTGGATCTGGCTTAGAGGTGAGCCATATGAACATGTATGATAAGATATTGTAATCATATATGTGACTGTATAAACTACCTTGCTTTTCACTGAAATCTTGGAATTAGTTTGTCCAGTGTGAACTGGCTGGTTCCCCAATGTTGGCAATAAATGCCTTTGCTGCTTAAAGATAAATTGCCTCTAAGCAGTTCCTTTATTCCGAGGTGTTTGGGCATCGTGAGGAATGAGCCACATTTCCACAAGCCAGCTTGAGCCACCCGCTCCTGAGCAGGGCTGTGAACACTCCCTTCCTCTGCTGCTGTTGGTCTGGAGGAGCTGCCCTGAGGAGCCTCACCTACCATGAACAGGGTCTGGTGGTGCTCAATCAGCCTCTGGAGCACCAGGATTATGGCAGCACTGTCCTCAAAGTTCAGGCCACCGGCATCTTTCTCTCCAGGCTTCTCCTTCTGCAGGATGTTGGGACCAAAAACTGTGGCCAGGTTTGAAACTGTCATTTTGTTCCCAGGAATCTAGCAAGGAAGCACAAAAGGAAACTGTGGCATGGGATGTCCCAGAACATCCTCACCCACCCCAGGGCAGGAACATGAGCTGCTGGGTGGGGCAGGGGGGTTTGATCCCCTCTGAGCTGGTGGCAGGGCCAGCACGAAGGGTTTGAGGTGCTGAAGCACATGTTCCATCCCTCCTTGCATCAGGGCCTTCATTCCCACCTGTCTCACATTCCTGGCCCCTACCAACAGATAAGGGTCAATATTTCTATATCGGCATCTTGGAACAAAACCAGCCTCTGAATCACAGAGAGAGTGGAGTTGTACAAAAACAACCAAAATCAACCTCAAAGCAAAGTCACAAATCCTTTGTGGAATTGGGAGGTGGGAAATCAGAATTAGTTCACAAAAAATGCCTCTTGCACTGTCCATGGACACACAACCAGGTCTCTCTGGGGTTTTTGGCATCCCAAAAATCCCTGATCTGGTCTGAGCCACCCAGGCCTGTCACGGACATGGGATTCATCCCATCTTGATAGGACAAGAGGACACAGCCCCAGGCTGTGCCAGGGGAGGTTCAGACTGGACATCAGGAAGAATTTCTCCATGGAAATGGTGGTCAGGCATTGGAAGGGACTGCCCAGGATGGTGGTGGAGTTCCCATCCCTGGAGGTGTCCAAGGAACACCTGGACATGGCACTCAGTGCTCTGGGCTGGGTGGCAAGGTGGGGATCTGTCACGGGTTGGACTCGATGGGCTGGGAGGGCTTTTCCAAGCTCAGTGATTCTGTGAAGGAGTTGGTTTTCCCAAAGGGTTCACTCAGGTTTGCAGCAGCTCTGCTCAGTTCTAACCACCACAGCCTGAGCAGCCCCTCCCCGTGCAGTGGTTCCCTTTGGATCAGCCTCACCTCCCGGCCGTCGGGATCCCAGGAGTGCTCGGCGTGCCGGGCCACCTCTCCGAGGAAGCGCAGGAGCCGGTGCAGGGTGTCACTGTGGCAGGGGGGCAGCAGGAAGAGCAGCAGCTGGAGGGCATCCAGCTGTGCCAGCCCCTCCATGGCTGGGCAGAGAGCAGCTGTTAGTGTGGATTCCAGCCCATCAAGGACTTCCAGCCCTCCTCTAGATCCATGGGAATGAGCTCTGGAGGGAGCCAGGTGGTGTCCAACCCTTCATCCCAGGGGGTGGGAGACCCCAACAAGGGCTGTGATGTGATGGCATTGGGGTGACAGTGTTGGGTATCACAGAGCCCCACAAAGACTGTCCTGGTCCAGAGGGATTATTACAAACTAATTTTTTCAAAAAATCCTCAAAACCCACAGATTCGAGTAACTGCACGTGGCAGTGCCAGGTGGCACATCACCCATCCCATGACTGTCCAGTGGTTTTGGAAAAGGAGGGCGGTGAGGAAGGATCCATCCCTGGAAGGGTTCAAGGCCAGGTTGGATGGGGCTTGGACAAACCAGGTCTACTGGATGGCAGGGGGTGGAATGAGATGAGCTTTGCGGTCCCTTTTAACCCAAACCATTCCATTCTGCAGGTACTCACTGGCTGTGCTGAGGAAGGCTCCATAAAGCTCTCTGGGAATCAGGGAATCCGGCATATCCCGAAGAAACTCTTTGAGCAGAGCAGCCACATCATGAACACTTTGATGCTCATCCAAGAAAACATCCAGCCCTTGGTCAAACTCTTCCCTCAGCTTAGAGATGGAGGAAACAAAAAGAATAATGCAACAGTCAGCTTTTAGTCTTTAGAGGAGTCATCCTGTCAGGAGGACTACTGCCACAGCAGGATAAAAGAGTCAGCTATTCCCAATATTCCCCCAAAGCAGGGCACCCTAAAAAGGCCTGTCAGAGCCCAACAGCCCCCTTCTGCCCTTTGGATGGGCCGTGGACCCAGGTGGAGCTCCTGGCTGGGAGCTGGACTGGTCTCCTGGCTGGGAGAAGGACCCAGCAGCAGGATACAGGCTGCCCATGATCCAGAATGTGCCTGGGATGTTTTAGACCTCTCCACTCCAGTGCCTGGCATATTCATGCCCATCCATATGAGCCTCTGACCCTTGGGTGTGGTATGGCCACAGAACACAGTAAAAGTCTCTCTTTACCTGCTGAACTCTTTTCTTGGAGCTCCCAACGCGGAAGATTCCCACTGTTTGGAGGCCTGGGAGACAGACAGGTTAGTGATGTACATCCCCATGGACCCATGCCACCCCAACTGGTCCTGGGAGCACCTCAGCACCATGGCAGGGGTTCTTATGTGCACCCTTCCTTCTTCAGGCAAGGTGAGGAAAAGGAAAGGTTGTGGAGCTGTGAGATTTCCTGGGATTGTCTGTGGATGAGGGAGGAAATCTCATCCTCACAGCTGCTCTGAGCAAGGGCCTGGATGTGCAGTGGGAGTTAAGGCCCCAGGGGATGGTCACTGATACACACAGTGACACCCCTTTCTCAGTGACATTCCCTCCTGATGCAGCATCCAGCCCAGAGGACTCTCCACGGGTGGCTTTTGGGGAGCATGCCCAGCCCCAGGAATCATAGAATCATTAAGGTTGGAAAAGACCTCTAAGATCATCAGGTCCAGCCTTCAAACTAATCCATGCCCACTAGACCAGCTGCCTCCTCCCACCCTGGGGAATGGCTGGTCTGGAATGCCCCTGCCCACCACGGGACCTGTGCCCTTACCGTGGGTCTCAATGTGTGTGCAGCACCTGTCCACAATCCGTGGGACCTGCCAGGTGATGGGGTTGAGGCTCAGCGTCTTCTTCTTGCCCGGGATTCTACGTGGGTCCAGCTCATGGGGGTGTGAGAGCTGCAGTGCCTCCAGCAGCTTGGACGTGTTGTCACTCAGGTCGGTGATGGAATCCACAGACATGGCCCCCTGGGATGGAGCAGGGTGGGTTCCAGGGTGGCAGGAATGACCACACAGATCCCAGTGCACCATCACTGCTGCCCCCTCAGAGGTTTGTGGGAAAGGGCAGCATCCCATTCCACCCCCTGCCATGGCAGGGACACCTTCCACCAGCCCAGGTTGCTCCAAGCCCCGTCCAACCTGGCCTCGGACACTTCCAGGGATCCAGGGGCAGCCACAGCTTCTCTGCCCAACCTGTGCCAGGGCCTGCCCACCCTCACAGGGAAGGATTTCTTCCCCACATGCAATCTAAACCAACCCTCTGGACCCTTAAATGTCCTCCTGGTAACCGTGGCTCAGTAGGAGTCTGACTCTGGGGGCAGCAGGGACATCCCCATTTCCCTGAGGGCAATCTGGGACCAGCCCTTCCTGAGGCACGACCAACTCACATTTGCTAAGAAAAGACACAGAACAAACCCATTCCTTGCTGAATTCAGACCCCCCATCCTGCAGCACCATCACAGCCCATTTTCGGACCATACCCTCCGCTGGCTCCAGGAGCTCTTGTCCAGAAGAGTTGGGGAAAGCGGCTCCTCTGGGAAGCCCACGTCAGGTGCCCGGACACAGCTCGGGCCCATCCCGGATTTCTTCTGCCTCTGAGCCCGAAACCTGGTCACCGTGGCCTCCACCTCCAGGCAGAGCCGGCGGCTCTTCCCCACGGCTTCCTGGAGTTGCCGGTAGGCACGGTCATTGGCAATGACTTGGGAGAGTGGGATCCCGAAGGTGTGGGGAGAGCAGTCTGGGGAAAACCATGGGAGACATGGAAAAGCACCACCAGTGAGGGAGCTGCGCTCAGCTCAGGTTTCCTGCCCCAAGAGCATTCCCAAGGACCCGGCAAACCCAGAAGCTGGATTCGGGCACCTCCCAACACACCCCACCAAAAATCGCCAATTCCAGTCAAGAGCAGGGATGGAACTCTGGGTAAAAGGGAGGTTGCTCACCTTTCCTCTCCTTTGAGAAGCTCTCCAGCTTCTGCCGTATCGATTTACTGCCTTTGGGTCCATCTAGGATGAGAAGAGATGGGGAAGGTTCAGTACCGGCACCGTGGAGCTGGTTCAGCACGAGCTCCCCTCACACGTACCTGTCTCTCTGCAGCCTCTGGATGTGGGGACACTGTGGTGACAGCCACAGCCCTGAGGGATCCGTGAGGGATCCATGAGTCCCGTGGGAACAGCCCCAAAGATGGGCCTCAGCTACCTTAGGAACAGCCCTGGAGATGAGCATCATCCTCACCAGGTGAAGGGATGGAGGAACTGGCACTCAGGTACCAGGATACCATGGCACTACCTGAGGAATACAGCCCAGAAAGGCTTTGGGGAACGTTTTACAGAGCACAGGCATATGAAGTCGGACAAAACACCAGCACATATCCCGTCCTGGTCTGGAGGGCTCCCATTCTGCACATCCAGCAACATCGAACTGAGAACTTAGTGACTGCCCACACTAAGTCTTTCAAGGACACATCATGCTATTCTGGCTTATCTTCCTCATTCCTGAGGAATTCTCTTCCTAGGAACAGCTTATATCTAATTGTTTGGGTTATTTTGTAAGATTTAGAGGAAAGTTGTGACAGCTGGAATGAGGAACATCAGTGTGGAAGCCAACAAAAATTATCCAGCAGCACATTAACCAGCCAGGAAGGAAATACTGGGTTTTGGGGGCGGTTGGCACTTCACTGGTCCCTTGAGAAGCCAGTGCTGCAGGGTGTCACTGCAAATGGGATCACAACAGCCCAAAATAAAACAGAATAGAAAAAGAACGAGAATGTTTGTGGTCAAAGTCCCCCAGGGACTGGTGCTCTAGCCCTGGAGTGACTGGAGTTCTGGGAGGGAGAGAGGAGCTTTGCTGGACTCTTCTTGAAGCCATTTTATGAATAAAATTTTATTTCATGGCATGAAATCTTACAAATACTAATTAAGATGGGAAACCAAACTTGCTACCCAGGATGAGGCTGGGCATTGGGAAATGCTCTATCCCTGGGAAAGGTCCCCAGAGACTGGGGGACTCCGTTCCTGGGGAGTCCCAGCACCAGCTGCCCTGGTACTGGTGACAGCCAGGCTGGAAGTGAGTGGGAGGACTGGAAACCCTGAGCTCCCTCTGCACCTGCACTGCTGGTAGCCCACGACCCCAGAGCTGGAGGCATCCCCTGCCCTGCTGGGAGGCCAAAATATGGCCCAGGGCAGAGGAGGCACATCAAGGGGTATCAGGTAAATTTGGGAAGGAGTCAGTGAACCCCAACTCACCAGGTTTGCTGTGAGGACACTGGGGGACACAGGCAGCCCTGGGAAACCCAACAGGGCCTCTATGCTCAGTCCCTGTGGAGCTCCTAAATTTATCCACCCATTAATCTCCCAGCACATCTTCCAGCCTCCCATAAGCCCCTTCCCAACATCGGGAATTTGTGCGGGACAGGGATCCAAGGAGCAAAGCCTGTCCCATCCCAACAGGACTCAGACAATCCCAGAGGGGACCTCGCCAAGCCGTCACATCTGGTTTGGGTTAGGGGCAGACACGGGCAGGGTCACGTTCTCACACTCCTAAGGACACACAAACCCTCTCCAAAGGCTGATTGAGCCCTGGGGCTCAGCCCAAAGCAGGACTGAAAAATAAAAAGGACCAAAATGTGTCATAAATGTCTTTGCATAACCATCATCCTGCCATCCCGAGTGCGGATGTGGAAGATTAATGGCTCAGCCTCAGCCCCCCTCAGGGCTCAGTTCCATCCTCTTCCAAGCTTTCCCTCCCCTCTCCACCCTGTACCTCTGTCCAGGCTGAGATCCCCCACAAGCAGCTTCTCCTGCAGCCGGTACAGCGCGAGCTCCTGCAGACTGGCCCTTTCCAGCTCCGACAGGCTCTGCAGAGCCACAGGCTGCATCCCAGGGCTTGGACAAAGGCCCTCTGGAAAACACACACACAGGAAATAAAAGAGTCAGGGATGCCGGCTTTTGGAGACAAGCTACTGGAAACAGCCCAGAGTGTCTTTGCAGGAGACACTTCTCCCTCTATCGCATCCAAAGAGCCAGTGGGGCTGCAGTGCCCTGGACACACCATCTCACTACGACTTTCCAAGCAAAGGCCTTGGAGGCATCAAGAGAAGAGATTTAGAGTGGATATTAGGAAGGAATTCTTCCCTGTGAGGGTGAGCAGACCCTGGCACAGGGTGCCCAGAGAAGCTGTGGCTGCCCCATCCCTGGAAGTGTCCGAGGCCAGGTTGGATGGGGCTTGGAGCACCCTGGGCTGGTGGAAGGTGTCCCTGCATGGAATGAGATGAACTTCAAAATCCCTCCCAAGCCAAACAATTCCATGATTCATCTCTTGTAAATCACAAACAACTGCACGTGACCAGAGCTCCCTTTACCCCCAGCACAGGCTGGACCTCAGCCCACAGCCCCACACCGACAGCCCATCCCCTCTCCCACACCTTTGGGGAGCCCTCCCTGCTGTGTGCAGCCTCCAGGAGGGCCCCTGCAGGGACCCGGCTGCTCACCCCACACTAACCTGGGTGCCTCCAGCCTGGTGCCACCCGTGTCAAAGCCCTGGCACCCGGCACAGCCCAGCCCGGTCCAAAGAGCAACAGCAGCAGCAGCAGACGGATGACAGGACCAAGGGCAGAGTGTGGGCTGTGAAAGGAGCCTCCCCAAAGAGGGCTTAAGGCAAGAATGAAAAATAAATGCCTGGAAATCTCCAGGGATGAGGGTGAGACACTCAGGAATGGGACAGGGCTCCTGTGTCAGCCCCAGCACAGCACTACCCACCCACCTTCAGCCCCTGGGGGTGGTTCCTTTTGGCCATGTTTTCAATTTCTAGAGGTATCTAAAAAGTTACATAAATTTAAGAAGAAAATAAATATGAAACAGTTGTTTGGAGCTCCCCATAAGGACACACCAAAACAGGAATTCAGCTGCATCACAGCATCCCGGGCTGATTCGGGTTGGAAGAGACCTCAAAAATCATCTTGTTCATGCCATGGGCAGGGACACCTTCCACCAGCCCAGGCTGCTCCAAGCCCCATCCAACCTGGCCTCGGACACTTCCAGGGACGGGGCAGCCCCAGCTTCTCTGGGCACCCTGTGCCAGGGCCTGCCCACCCTCAGAGGGAAGGATTTCTCCCAGTATCCCATCTAACCCTGCCCTCTGGCAGATTAAATGCAATACTGGGATTTTTACAACTCCCATCCTGCTCTCCTGGGACACCCGGCTGGGGAGGGGAGCACAGGTGACACCTTGGCTGTGACAGGTGAGGGCCGGTCCGTGTGCCAGGGACAGCTCCTGTGCCTCTGCCATACCAGGAGCGAAGGAGGAGCAGCAGTGGTGCCGGTCGGGAGCTCCCGGCAGGACGGGAACAGCTCCACGGCAGCTGGACGGACGGACGGACAAATCCCCGGACAGACACACGGAAGGGAATTACCTTCGTGCAGGTGAAGCTCCGCACTCCAGCAGAGCTCACGGCCACAGCCCCTGCCCGAGTGTCCCGGAGGATGCGGGTGACAGGGGAGGAGGAATCCCGGCTAGGAGAGGGAGCAGTAGAGGGAAGGCAGGAAGGACAAGGCAGGAAGGAGAAGCTGCTGCTTATCTGCCCGACGGCAGCCACCATGAGAAGCGTCCGTAATGAGCCACCACCCCTGGTGTTCCCAAAATCCATCCTTCAGGAGTTCACCCCTGCTTCTTGCAGGTGTAGATTTATGCCCCGGGACCAGCATCCCGAGCCCGATGGAACAGCAGCCCCGTGGGTGGGGACAGGGATGGGTGATCCTTGGAGGGGAGAGGGGTGGATGATCCCTGCTGGGGACAGAGATGGATGTCCTGGCAGGTGACAGGGGTGGGTGCTCCCTGCAGACCCCCATGGGACAGCAATGCTCCCTGAGCCTGGGCAGGCACGGGGGCTCCCCACAGGAATGGAAATGCTGCTCACAGTGGGACGCAAAGCCTGAGACGCCCCCACCCTCTGGAGTGGGATGCTGGAGCAGGAATCTTACTAACTCAAAAACCAGGGCCAGGGCATACTTAAGGAAATCTCATGAGCAAAGGCTCATTCCCAAGGAGCTGCAGCTGCTCCACCACTTTCAGCAGCAAAGTTTCTCTCCTCCCACCTGGAACAAAGGGCCCACATTTACCTTCCCTGTGTCCTCTTGCAGCAGGACCAGCAGCTCCCAGGGCTTCCAACTCTCCCTTCAGGATGATGGTTTTCACAGCAGCATCTCCACCATGGCTCCAGGGACCCTTCCCAGCCCACAAGCAGGAGGAGAAGTGGAGAAGTGCTGGAGAGAAGCCGCTGTGGCCAAGGGGAGGAGAGGGGGGATGAGAATGTGAATTTTCTGCCAAAAGAAACGAGAGCCAGAAACAGCGTGTGGAGAGAGGGCAGGGTTAGATGGAGAGCTGCACTTCCCACGCCAGACACTGTGCCTTGGTAGGGATCGACCATTGCTCAATCCGTTCCACTCTGAGCTTTCCCCACTCCCATCCATTGGCACCAGGACACCCACCGGAGCGTTGGCTGTTCCAGCAGGTGAAACCTGAACTGGGAATGTGCTGCCTGGACTGGCCAGTGAGGCCCAGCAGGTGGATTCCACCTCAGCTCTCCATGCAGACCTTCCCACTGCTCCATCACGGCATCTTCCCAGTGATTGTGTCTCCAGCGGGGTCTGGCGCAGGCAGGGCACATGGATGCCCTCCACATCCACCTCAGGTCTAGGGGACTGCAGAGTCCCTGCACAGCTCTGGCATTGAGGAGCTCACAGACTTGAAGGGATGGATCTACAGGTCACAGGTTGTCCCTGGGAGGCTACAGACCCTGGAGAGCCTTATAAACATATAGCAACTCACAAAATGCATGTTAACACCCAAAATTGGCACCTCCTTGCCCATTAACACACTCATCAGCTCTCTGGGGACCACAGCCAGGTTCCTGGTCCATGACATGGTGATGATCATGGAATGGTTTGGGAGGAACATTAAAGCCCCTCCAGATCCAGCCCCCTGTCATGGGCAGGGACACCTTCCACCAGCCCAGGTTGCTCCAAGCCCCAGCCAACCTGGCCTGGGACACTTCCAGGGATGGGGCAGCCACAGCTTCTCTGAGCAACCTGTGCCAGCTCTGCACCTCCAGAGCATCTTCTCCCAGGACAGGCTGGGTTATCCACAGGCTTTCACCACTGACATCTCCTGCTTCCTTGGCCCCTGTTCTGCCCTTCCTGTTGCCCGAGGGATTTCTGGCTCTCCCAATCCAGCAGCCACCAATCACCACCAGCTTCCTTCCCCACAGCAGCTCCATTTTGAGGCCACAGCCCAGCTCGTAGCTTCCTTCCAAACATGCAGCCCTGGCACAGAAGCCACTCCAGAGGCAGCTGAACCCCAAGGGGACTGCCCAGTTCTGTTTTCTCTGCCATCACCTTACTGCTCATCCTTGCCTCCAGGTGCTGCTGTGCCACATCCACCCCAACACTGCCACAATCTGCAAACTCCAGCTGCTCTGAGAGGAAAGAGGTCCCAAATTCCCTACCCAGGGAAGACACCATCAGAGAGGCTGCAGAGGGAGCGGGGAGTTCTCAACATTTAGAAGGGAGGTAAAGTCTCATGTTGGTGGAAGATTTGGGATGGAGCATGGCAGAGGACCTGGGATGGAGCCTCTCCTCTTCCCTGGCAGGCAACAAACACCAGACAAAACAAGGAAAGCAGCAGGGCCAAGATTTGCCCATAAAAAACGTTTATTCCTTAAAAATACAGCATTCATCTGCAGGGACACATCTGTTCAGAACATTCTCTTAAAAGGGTTTTCATCTGCTCCCAGTGTGGCAAGCACTGGGTGTCAGGAGCAGAGTGAGCAACAGCCCACCTGGGAGCAGCCTGGTCCCAATGGGAAGGTCCCCGTCACCCATCCCTGCACCCAAGCAGGCTGTGGGCAGGGTTCTCACTGCTGCCCCCGTTCCCTAGAGACAGAGAGCATTTGGCACCTGCAGTGGCACCTCACCTGCCTTCTGGCTGGTCAGACAACCCATCTGCAGGAGAGATTTCTCCTGGGGGAAACCTCAGTCCCTCTGGAAGGGCCCTGGTAGGGAAAGGTGGGCAAGGGGAGGCAGCAGGATCCTGGAGAGCTCTGACCCTGATTTGCCTTCACAGCGCCAGCCATCACTCAGTAGGTCCGGGTTCCACCCCCTCCTGCTGCCCCATGGAACAACCTGCCTGCTCCCCCTGACAGCCTCAGCCCTTCCAGCCCCACAGGAGGGGGCTCTGGCTTCCCAGAGTGGCCCAGCCCCATCCCAGCTCCCATCCTGCAGCCAACACAGGCTGGGACCCAGCGAGTCCTTGTGCTGTGTGAGCTCCCACACCGGGTTAGATGCAGCCCCTGGGCCTGCTCATCCCACTGATCCCATGTCTGCCCCAGATCTGGTGTGCTCCAGCCACGGTTGCCCTCAGGGGTCTGAGACAGTCCTGATTTCTGAAGTTTCTTCCCTGATTTTCCCCAGAAGAGCCTCACTGAGCACACACCACCCTGTCCTTTCTCCACATGGCTGAGTTGAAAGGACAGGAGGACATAGTGAGAGGTTCCCACCTGGCATAGGTGTGTCTCCTCCCTGACAATCCCAGCTCCCCCAGAGCCCTGGGTGAACTGGTACCAGGCTCTGCCAGTGGATGCAACAACAAGGATGATGGTTTGTCTAGGTTAGAGGGTGAAGTTGGAGGAAGAAGTCCAAGGGATCCAGACAGACTTCAGGGCTAAGGGATCAGGAGCACAGGCAGTGCCCTCCACTATCTTTCCACTTGCAGGGAATGATGAGGGGAGAAACAGGCAGAGCCAGCAGGTCAGTCCCTGGCTCCAAGCCCAGCCCAACCAGCAGGTTTTGGGGGTTTTTGATGGGTCGGTTTACACAACACCAGGTGTTTGCTCTATGCTGTACCAGGTGCACAGGAACACATCTGAAAGGTCTCTGTGCTCATGTGGGCAGCACCTCAGCCATGGCACGGGCACAGGAGGTGGAGAACCCCTGGCAGCAAAGACATGAGGATTGTTGGATGTGTCAGAAATCAGGGAAGTGCCCAAGAACAGGCATGTAGGAACTGAGCTTCTCCCCCAAAAACGTGGTGGAATCAACATCCCAACTGAAGGGCACCTACAGCAATGCCCACGGTGTGGGGAACAGAGGAGGGGCTGGAAGGGGGCAGCTGGAAAACTGTGGCAGTTGCCATCACAGGAACATGTCAGGATGCATGGCAGAACGGGAATACTGCAAGGAATGGCTGTAAGCTCTGCAGGTGACACCAGGCTGGGTGGGAGTGGGATCTGCTGGAGGGCAGGATCCACAGAGGGATCTGGGCAGGCTGTTAACCTGCATCTCACCAACCTCTGCAGAGGGCTGGGGAGGAGCCTGGCAGGCACTGGGAGCAAGAGGAACAGTGTTGGGAAGGTTCAGGAGCAGAGAAGTCTGTGCTAGTTGTAGCTCAGTCTCCAAAGCAAGGTGGGTGGAGCAATCAGGTGGTAAAAATCACCAAAACCCACATCCATAGAAAATTAAACATCCTTCCCATGCAATAAATTCTTTACAGATGGACCTAGAGCAGGAGTGGCACTGCCAGAATCCCCCTTCGCTCCCTTTGTCCCCACCTCAACTTAACTGCTCATAGAGAAAATAGCACAAAAAAGAACCAATTCCTTGGCTCAGAGAGCTCTGAGCCATCTGAATTTTCTGTTTAAACATACCTCAGGTTTTATTCATAGAAATGTCTAAAAAATGCCTTTTTTTTTCCTTTTGGTGATCTAGAAACCAGAAAATGCCTCTTTGTTGTTGCTTCAGGACAGTCTATGACTCTTCCTAGCAGTAGGAAGGTTGAGGAGGAAGAATTTGGGCACACAAACACATACAACATTGGCGGAACACAGAGTCGACACGCTGTGCTTGAAAAGGTCAGGCAGGAGCTTTTTTCCCCAAATATATTGAACAGCACTTGCCTATTAACAAATAACTGGTCAAAGGAGCTGCAGAACTTGAGGGTTCTTCCAGTGGTGCTCCCGAGTTTGTTTCACTTACACATTGTACCCCAAGGCCGTGGTGCGTGCGAGGGAATCATCAGGAATAGAGGGAAAAGCATCCCAGGTTTCTCAGTGTCCGTAACCTGCTGTTTTCAGCATTAAGTCAAAGCTCAAGTCATTTTCAACCCATCAAAGCCACAAAACTTCCACCTCTTCTCCAAACTGGCCCCAACCCCGCTCAGCTCCTGCCGGAACGTGTTCTGGAGTCGTGTCATGAGCACTTCCACCTCCGCCGTGCAGATCTGTAGGAACACAAGGAAAACATGACTAAAATGAAGATGGAAGCCCTGTGATGGCTGGAGATATTCAAACAGTTTAATTGCTGAAGTTCATCCAGGCTTTCCCTGGACTCATGGGGATAATGTTTGGACAGGGTGAGTTGTGCTGCTGTCCCACTTTGGCTGCAGGGATGAACACTGGAAGTCAGGGTAAAGGGACTGTCTGGATTTTTTCCCCTGTGGAATGCAAGATAATGGATTAAAACCTCCCAGGTATTTAAGTCACTGAACACAGAGCACTTTTACCTTATTTTATTTTGACTCCCACATCCCTGACTGTGTAAGCAGCTGCTCCAACAGAGCCAAGTGGGGTTGCTCCAGTGCAAAGAAGGAACCTGAGCAGGTGATTTGGGCAGTTTCTCAGCCCAAGGCCTTGCCAAGCCCCTTTCAGGGCTACAGACAGCTTCTGAAGGGCTGTTTCATGGCTCCAAACCACCTTTGATCCTAATTTCTGTGCTCTCTGCTGACCTTTTTGGTGAAACTGATGGGTACAGGGGTAAGAGACTCCTTGCCCTTCCTGCTGGAAGCTTCAAGAAACCAGGTTGTGCTTCCAAGTACTCCCCCTCCTCCTGCCTCACCTCAGGCCCAAAGATCTGATAGAAGCTAAAAACACACCCCAAACCAATTCAAGCTCCTGCAAGAGGGAAGAGGGAGACAGAAGAGCTCAGGAGGAACCCAAAGGACAAACAGGAATATATTCCAAGGCAGCAGGCACAACAGCCCTGAGTGTCAGCAAACAAGACCACAGCAGAGGTTCAAGGGTGGGCTCTGCACAGGGCTTTTCTCCCAGGCTGACAGCAGAAACCTCCAGCAGCCCTTCTCTCCACTGTGAATTCCAAAAAGTGCCAGAAGGCAGCTGAATGCTATTGAGGGCAGTTTTAGAGGAGCTCCAAAACAAAATAAAGGCAGCTGCTGGCCTCACAAACAAATTCCGAGCTAGAATGAGGAGATAAATTATTAACTCTGTCTTTATAGAGCTGGAGTGAGCCAGGCCAGGGAGCTGTGTTTTCTTAGAACAGGGTAAATTAAACACTGAGTTATAAACACAAGCAGCTGGAAAAGTTCAGTCCTAAGGGATGATTCCCATGCTGATGAGCCTCTTGTTCCTGAGGCTCTATAAGGAAGACAACTGAAAGACAGTGAGGAGCAAGATGAAATTCCCTTGGACATCCAAAAGCCTTTGCACATTTGCTCCCGTTTACTCCAAAAAGGAGTGTGAAGTCAGCAGGACACAGCAGCTCCATATTGTGCCAGGGGAACAGCATGAGCATGGCTTGTCACTGCCCTCAGTCACCCCACACCCAGGGCTCGACCCCTCTCTTCCCACAGACCCCCTAAGCAAGGGCTGTGCTCCAGTGCTTCTGCTTCTGGGGGGCGCAGTGCTGCACAGCACCCCCTAAAAATGATGGCACCGACAGCATCAGAGACAGAACAGGCTCAGGGAATGGTGACAGGACCCGAAAGACCCAAGAACTTTGCTCAGAGACACAAGCACAGAGTGACTGTTCAGTTTAGAGAGAACACTCACAAACAGGGCCATGGCAGAGAGTGAGAAGTTCGATGCACAAGGTGGTTGTTTGCTCTTCTCCTTGGAGGTCACAAGGATAAGGAAAATAAAGGGAAACTGCCTAAAGGCAGCAAACTTCAAGAGAATAAACAAAAATACAAATGAGATGGGAGATTTTTCCCTACCCAAGGCAGTGGTGCAGTCCCCACCCCTGGAAGGGTTTAAAAGCCATACGGATGTGGCACTTGGGGACACGGGTTAGTGGTGAACCCCAAAGCTGAGCTGCTTTGGGCAACCTGATCTAATGGAAGGTGCCCCTTTCCATGGCGGGGGGCTGGATCGAAAGGGGCCTTAAGATCCCTTCCCACCCAAACCATCATGTCATTCCAAGAAAGTTCACCCCTTCCCTCAGTCTTTTCCAGCAGATTACTGCAGGGAATAGAGCCCAGGCCTCTCTGTCCAGCCCCCAGCTGTGCCCACACCCACCTTGCTGTCCAGACGCTGCAGGTAGGAGCAGATGTACTCAATGCTGGCTCCAAAGGGATGCACGTGGAGAAACGTGGAAATTATTCCTGGGGAAAGGAGCACCACAAATGTCATTACCATGAGACAAGAGCCAGCTGGGAACACCAGCCCTGTCCCAAGATGACACCCTGATCCCACCAAAGCTCGAGGTTTTCCTTGGTTCCAGGAATCCCACCTCCCAAAGGAACCAGAGGAGGCCAGAGGGAGAGTGAGGCCACCTTGAAGCAAGTCCCCTCAGCTCAGCATTACCACCAAGCCCATCAGAACTCACCAACTAAGAGAACTTCTCGTTCAGATTTCACAGGACTGTTGCTCAACGTCTTCTCCACCGGACATTCCTTCTCCTGGCTGCAGGCACAAACTCTGGATGTGCTGCTCTCCTGCAAAACAAAACCACAGGGCCCGTTCCAGGCACGAGCAGCCACCCTGGCACGCCAGGCAGAGCCTGCACTGGTGTTCTCCTGTTTCTCTGAGCCACTGCATCCATCACTTCTGTATCTACTGTTTGTTTTCCAAAATGCTTCCAACAAAGCACAGCCGTGCCCTGTGGTTCTGTGTGTGATTTACCAAGTGAGATGAAAAGCCCATGGAGTTCAGCAAGATGCCCCTACACTCACTGCACCAGCCCTGCTCTCTGACATGTCTGCTCCAGAAGGGCCTTGTTTTAAGCAACAAAACAGAAACCAGAGCAAGAAGCCTTGCCACGGCTAATTCAGCTGCAGAGGTTTATTTTTCAAATGTCCAAACTGAGGCAAATGCGATTGATCAAGTGCCCAGGGGCTGCACAGGGTTTAGGATCAGACTGTCCCCAACTTGAGTTTGTGGTACTGAATTAAAACAGAATTTGGCATCATTTATTATCTCTGAAATAAACACAAGTCTGACAGCGATGCACTAAATGCAGGACTTGCTTTTATTCCTGAGTTTTATGTGGAATTCCAGTGGCCTGAGAGCTATGGACAGCTATAATTGGGAACAGCTTCCAGTCACCAGTGAGATGGGCTGGAGGGAGGGCCAGTGACAAACATAGAACTGAGTGGTCCCCGGGGTTTGCTCAAATTCATACACCAGTGCTGTTCTCAGCTACGCAGGGCCGAGGCTGTGCCCCAACTGCCTGAACTTCCACATTCCAGAGGAGAAAGCAAAGCTCTGCTGTGCGGAAGCTGATCCAGGGACAGCAGCTCAGCAGCAGTTTCACTGCAAACCCACAGCCTGCCTTCTCCTGGAGATCACAGAATCATGGAAATTATCTGGGTTGGAAGGGATCTTAAAGACCATCCTGTTCTTCCCACTGCCATGAGCAGGGACACCTTCCACTAGCCCAGGTCGCTTCAAGCCCCATCCAACCTGGCCTTGGACACTTCCAGGGATGGGGCAGCCACAGCTTCTCTGGGCAACCTGTGCCAGGGCCTCACCACCGTCACAGGGAAGAATTCTTTCCCAATATCCCATCTAACTCTGCCCTCTGTCAGCAGGAAGCCATTCCCCCTTGTCCTGTCAAAATCTGACCATATAAAAAGTCCCTTTTCCTCCTTTTTATAAGCTCCCT
>VWZF01003447.1:0-21100 GCA_013396755.1 Sclerurus mexicanus | reverse complement strand
AGATGGATGTTCAAAAGAAAATGTACCTTTATTAAACTGTTCCTTCATAGAAAGAGTTTGTAATGTGGCAGTGTTTCTTCTCTCACTGAAGCTGATGCCTTTGTTGGTCCTTTGATATTTGAATGATTGCCAATGTTTTCTCAGTGTGCTACACTGGCTTCTGAAGGAGAACTCGAAACTGAAAAATATTAGGAACTAACTGGCACAGCAATGTAGCCCATTTCTAGAGTTTCCTGACCACATTCCCTGGAGGCACACGTGCTTCCACAGATTTTAAACAGAAATTGTGTTAAAGTGTCACTGTGGAAACTTTGCCCATTTATTAGCTTTGTTACAAATATTCTGTCTCAATCAGCCTTTCTTGAGACACAAATGTTGATTCCTGCACAGACCTGTGGTGACTTTGAGGTCTAGTTCTTTCCCCAAGTTTGCTGCCAATTCTTTCTGTGTGTGATGAGGGAAGAGGTGTGGCCAGCAATTCTGTAAGCTACTTTTGGGGAAGGATATGGAATTGAGGGAGAGAGGACAACATTTGCAAACATTAAAATAGGGTTCTTAATTGCCCTTTCTTTCTTGCTTGGGGAGTACTTTACATCTTCCTCAACTGTCTCCTTGCAAACTGTGTTAAGCCCCTGTACATGACACATCTTGGAGCATTTTGTGATTGAACTCCTGAGCCATTGTGCCTTTATGTTCTCCATCAACTGATGTTCAATAAGAGGTTAACTCCTAAACCCTGAGACTTTGGCCTGTTTTTTGCCTGGGGGCAGGGGTTGCTCCTACCCCTCTGCAAGGAGGCAGCAGAACAAAGGCTGCAGTGGGGAGCCTGGGGTGAATTCTGCTGTGGTGGTGCCTCCCCTCCCCCTGATGTCCTGCTGCTGATTGACAGAGCCTGCAATATACTGGAAACCTTCTAAAAATAAATCTTTAATCAGAACTCAATCTTCCAACCCAAACAATNTGAGGTCTAGTTCTTTCCCCAAGTTTGCTGCCAATTCTTTCTGTGTGTGATGAGGGAAGAGGTGTGGCCAGCAATTCTGTAAGCTACTTTTGGGGAAGGATATGGAATTGAGGGAGAGAGGACAACATTTGCAAACATTAAAATAGGGTTCTTAATTGCCCTTTCTTTCTTGCTTGGGGAGTACTTTACATCTTCCTCAACTGTCTCCTTGCAAACTGTGTTAAGCCCCTGTACATGACACATCTTGGAGCATTTTGTGATTGAACTCCTGAGCCATTGTGCCTTTATGTTCTCCATCAACTGATGTTCAATAAGAGGTTAACTCCTAAACCCTGAGACTTTGGCCTGTTTTTTGCCTGGGGGCAGGGGTTGCTCCTACCCCTCTGCAAGGAGGCAGCAGAACAAAGGCTGCAGTGGGGAGCCTGGGGTGAATTCTGCTGTGGTGGTGCCTCCCCTCCCCCTGATGTCCTGCTGCTGATTGACAGAGCCTGCAATATACTGGAAACCTTCTAAAAATAAATCTTTAATCAGAACTCAATCTTCCAACCCAAACAATCCACTGTACTTGGAAGAAGTGTTGCTGCATTTGGCGTTTGTGTGCTCTCTTTCACAACCTGAGGCTTCTGGAGCAGACCAGGGTTGGCTGATATGTCTGTGTTCATGCTGAGACCACTTTCTGCAGCATTTTCTAAGAAACACTGGACTTCTAAGGACTGCAAATACTGTGTTTCTTGCTCTCCACTAGCAGATCTTCCCCTGCCACCACTGGCAAGCACTAACCCTATGAAGCTGAACAAGGGGAAGTGCTAGATTCTGCACCTGGGATGGGGCAACTCTGATTCTGTATATAGGCTGGAGAATGTGACGCCATAGAAAGGGACCTGGGGGTCCTGGTCAGTAGGAGGTCGCATATGAGTCATCAGTGCCCTGGTAGCCAGGAGGGCCAACCCTGCCCTGGGGGGCATCAGGCACAGCATCGCCAGCTGAAAAAGGGAGAAGTTTGTCTCGCTCTTCTCTGCACTGGGGCAGCCTAACCTGGAATATTGTTGCAATTTTGGGCTCCACAGTATAGGAAAGAACTTAAGCCATTAGAGAGTGTCCAAAGGAGGGCAATGAAGATGGTGAAGGACCTTGAGGGGAAGCTGTGGGAGGAGGGGATGANTCAATGATCTTTGTGGGTCCCTTCCAACTCAGCACATTCCGTCATTCTGTGAGTCAATTACCCTGTAAACTCCCAGGGGATAGCTTTGTCTTGTTTCTTTACAGATAATGAAATTACAGGGCCATTTAAAACAAAACAATTTTTGCTTCTCAGCAAACTGGTCTGGCTCTAAATCACAGAATGATTTGGGTTGGAAGGACCTTAAAGACCGCCTAGCTCCAACACCCTTCTCTGGGCAGGGACACCTTCCACTATCCCAGGTTGCTCCAAGCCCCATACAACCTAGCCTTGGACACGTTGAGGGATGGGGCATCCACAGCTTCTTTGGGCAAACTGTGCCAGTGCCTCACAACACTCAGTGTCAATTATTTTTTTCTAATATCTAAGCCAAATGCGAGTCAAACTTTGATAAAGAGTACATCACCTTTCATGGCTTCCAGGGTACAAACCTTGACAGGGCCATGCTGTTCCATAGTTTAAGAAAAGAACTTCAGAGGCACCAGTTCTCCTTTCTGAGCTGGCTGGTATACTGTACCTTAAATCAATGCTGCAGTTTGGTCTTCTCTGCCTTCTGTCCAATATAAATCTGCCTTTACAAACTACACAGTATTCAAACTTTAGCCACTCCCTGGAGGTCTGTCAGTCCACTCTGTGTTGGGGCAAAGAAACCCATGAGGGACAGCAGGGAGTGGAATGTATTGGAGATGATGGTGGAGGCCCTGCACTGACATCACAGTGTAGATGGACAGGAGGATGAAAGTAACCTGAAGTTTTCAGTCTTGCTTTCTTCCAGGAAACTCCACCTGTGAAGCCAGTTTGAGGTTTTGCTTTCAAGCCATGGGATATGGGTAGGTGTCAAGCCTGTTTGTGCCTGCTGCCTGCAGCCATGAACTGGCTTCTTTTCCTCCAAGTCTGCTCTCACAAAGACTCCAGTTTCTTCAGGGTTTTTTAGCAGCCTTCTTTACCCTGACACTTCCCATAGCCTGGGCCAAGCTGCTCTGCCTTCCCACAAGGCACCAACACCCTCAATAGCTTCACTTTTCCTCTTCTCTAAAACTGCAGTTGTCAAAAATGAAGCTTTCTGCTTGCAATAAGGCTGAAAAGTCAGCACATATTTTCTGCATATTGAAGGACATTGGACAGATGCTGGTGGTGGCATCCTTCACCACTCCCTGGCTGCATTTACACAGGGTCATGTCCCCAACACCAGCAGTGGGCACTTTGCACCCTGCACCCCTTTTGGATCATCCCCTTTTCAACCTACAAAGAGTGTGCATGGATGTGTGGGGAGCAATGCACAGGGGATGTGCAGATGAATGTGAGGGGGATCCATGTGGGGATGCAGGGGGATGTGTGGGGACATGAGGGAGAGATATTCTGACTGAGCAGTTTCCTTCTCCTGCTTCTCATGCAAACACCCTGTAAGACACACAGCTCAACCAGGGCTCTTAGAGAGGGAAGAGGCTGCTGCAGCACCCAGAGGGCACAGCTTGCACCCTGGCAATTTTTTGGCACCTGTCCTCTAGTGCAACAGCATCCCACAGCATCTGATTCTCTGTGGCTTGACCCTATAGCCACAACTCATCTCTACAGACAGAAGTTAAAATAGCCATCCTGGCCAGGTATCTGCTAATATTCACCATGAACAGGTATAAAGAATGGCCGAAGAGGCAAGATTGTTGATGAACACTGTAAGAAGCCTGTGGCATCCTTGGAGTCCCTGTGTGCTTTTCTCTTGGTCATCCCTGCCGGGGTGGCCTCATATTACTCCTGGCCACATGAGAGAGTGGAGGAAGGCCTGATTAATCCTGGTAGGAACACAGAATTTGCCATTTATTTCCCAAGTATAGACAACTGTCACACTATATTTCTGAGAAAATAAGTTTCAAATGTCTGGTTTTAGTTATAGAAGAGAAAAAAATAATGAGAACATGGCTATGTCCATACTGTCGATGTGTAAACTGGCGTTATACTTCATTCCCAGCTGAAAGCACTGTTCTTATTCATACACACTATTTACTCCTGCATTATCGTTGGGATGTCCAAATAGTGGACATAAAGTTTCCTACCATTTATTAAAGGAATTGGAGAAACAAAAAGGTGCAAAGCACAGTGACGCTTGGCTTGCTTTCTACATGCTTCATCTAAATAGAGAACGTTTCTCAGGGACTTGGTACCCATCTACTGCCACATCACACTCAAAATCCTAGGAAGTATAATTTTTTATTCTGAAAGTGATTAAAAGTAACAAGAGGTGTAGCATCTTCTTAAAAATTTTTAAATCAATTCTGATAACTCCACATCATCCTGAAATAATTCCTACAAGTATACTCAGCCTGCCTGACCCTGCAAACCTTGTTTTTGGCATCCCAAGCATTCTCTCTCCAGTGGTGCAAAGCCCACATTAAGGGAAACAATTGCAAAATCATGGCAGTATTATTGTTTTTTTCTAACAAGATACTCATTGAACCCTCACCAACTTCTATAAACAGCTTTCAGCTGTGCATGTGGCTACAATGTTGGAATTTGATGAATTTGGCAGAGTATCAAAAAGAATTTCCTCCTGTGTATTTCTCCACCATTTTTACCCAGCTCTGGACTGTGACCCTCCTTTTACTGAGAAGAAAATGGAAGAAAACTATTGTCCACTTTCATCATCAGTTCAGTGCCTTCCATTTGGCAGAAACCTTTCAGAAAGTCTTTATTTAGACCTCTTGAGGTATTAGGGCCTTTGCTCAGCAATACAAGGTGGATCCACTTGGGCCCATTTTTGGGAGCGACCTGATATCACGGCTGGGGTCACACCAGGTCAGCATCATAGGACCCAAAATCACAAGGCTCCTTACGGACTTTGCAACATATCGTTAGAGAGTAATGAAGCCTCCAATTTCTATTCCTGTGTTGCAGCTGTCCCTCTTGCATTGTGTGATGATCCCAGGTTGAGATGGTGTTTAATAAAGCAGTGGGCTGTGCACCGACACGCATGCTTTCCCAGTCAGCCATTACTCAAACTTCAGGAAATACTTGATGTACAGGAAGCATTACCAGCTTGTCTCAGCATCATCTCTAAGGAAGTCTCATGAAGACCAAAAGATATCCCTAAAATACTCACACTTGTTGACATGTGCCATTGCTGCGTTTGTGTGGGGCATGAGTTTTCGTGGTTTAAGTTCATTCCTTTATCACCTTTGGAGTCCAAGCTGTTGTTTTTTTAAAGCCTGAAACTTTTTTGATTTTTGATGGGCAGTTTAACCTTTAGGATTTGCTGAGCAGACAAAACCTAAGGGGAGGAACCCAGCCCAGCCTTGGGGCTGGCCCCTTGATGACTCATCCTTGACAGGACCTTCCCTTGGCACAGTCCCTCTCTGTGGCAGAGCTGGGATGAGACAGGATGAGGCAGCACGAGCCTGTTCCTGATGTTCATCAAGAATCCAGGAAAACTCTGCCTACACTCAAACTCCCAGGATGCCAACTGGAGTGGCTGCTCTGCCTGACCCCCACCAGGAGTGAGAGAGAGGATGTGACAGGCCTTCTCCCACTCTTGTGAAGGAATGGAAGAGCCAAAATCTTTATTCTTGGTAAGTTTAGGTTCCTCTGCCTCTTGGAACGGCAATCTCATATTTCAGTGAAATTGAGACCACCCTAATACAACTTGCCCCCAAAATGCTGTAAAACACACACTCCAGCAGCAGTTCTGATGTACCTCCATGATGTGCCCATGCATGAGAAGATTCCTATCACAGCCTCTCTTGACATACTTTCTGAAGGATTATTCATTTACCTTTTAGATTATTTAGATTTTAAACTATAGAGCTATTAGATTTTAGATTTTAAACTTTACACACACAGGGAATTCTAGTTGCATAAAAGTACTGCAAGGAGCTGGTTCAGCTTGAGAACAGCTTCAAAAATTCCGTCACGCAATCTAGGAAATGTCTTTGAACTTCCAAATTTGCAGGAGTCATCTTAAGTTATCTAGGATATGCTGAATTCCTCTTTTTGTAGGTTCAGACAGTGCAGAATTACAGCAAATGTGATCAGAACAGCACAGACATAAATTTAAGAGGAAAAGAAAGTCGAAAGACAAAAGCCAGTTGTGGGCTCCCCCATCTATCTCCTGCTGGGAAATGAACTTCTGCCTTCAGCCACTGCCAACACTTCTCCTGCTGGCATGCCTCACACCTTTCCTCTTGAGAAATCTGGTCTAGTGTCTCTGCCCATGGCAGGGGATTGGAATCAGATGTTCTTTAAGTCCCTTCCAACACAAGCCATTCTATGGTTCTGTATTTCTAATAAGCTACAAAAAATGTCTCCAGTGTAACACTCAAATATTATAATGGGTAAATAATCACATGAGAGACTAGAGAAAATTTTTTATTTTGTATCAAAATTTTACATATGTGTTCTAAAAATATGTAATTTAGTCAGGGTATTTTAAAAGAAAAACATACAAGAGTTTCAGCACGCCTAATAAAATATTTATTCTTCTGTCTAACAGTTGGGGTTTTTTTTTCAAATAAAATGCACAATGGCCTAAAGAAGGTAGCAGAGGTTTTCTAAATATCATGTGGAAAACATTACTTATGCAGAAAGCTTTACCATTCTCTATAAAGCTTAGTTTAATTTGGGACAAGCACACACCTATATTGGTACAGCAAGTTATATGTTGTAATGCATTATTCAAAATATTGTCTTCTACAAATGGATTTTGAGAGTCAGTTCTAGTGACGGACTCAGGAGTTGCATCTCCATTTAAACTTAAGCCTGAATATTTAAACTTTAACACTGCAAGGACTGTATAAGGGCACCCAAACTCACCACTGTCCTCCTTCTTTGAACCCAATGCTGCCAGTGCCAGGAGTGTTTGGGAGATCCTGAAACCAGTGGAGGCATTCCTCAGATATTTTACTTTTTCAAAATCACTTCCTTAAATAACTTTTCTTTCCAATTGGTTTCTGATTTTTACTTTATACCATACCAAGTTTTTAACAAATGCCAAATGCAGTAGTGCCCTAACTCTTGACTACCCATGATCCTAAATCGTCCATTAAAAAGATAGAAGATCCTAAATCATCCATTAAAAACAGCCACCAATTAAAACAGCCACCACCAGCAACTCACAAAGCATCATGATGCATTTTCAGTCATGCTTCTGAATGCTGAAGTATCAGTTTTAAAAATATCTTTAAGATAAACACATTTCTACAGAAAATCATCAAAAAATGAAAGTAAGAATTTATAATAAGAATTCTTCCAAGAATTAAAATTGTATCAGATGGTCTGTATCAACAAGTGCAGCACATCTGCATCTGATAAAGGCAGCATTATGGGTATATTGAGTAAAATGGAAAGCTGTTTTAATGTCTGAATAGTAGTATGCATTAATCTGTGAATAAATAATAAATATTTTTACACTGCCTGACTTCTCTATATAAAACCTGTGGCTATCACTGGCTAAAATGCATAATAGCAAAATATTTCTCTGGGTTGGATATAAAGTGTTTGTATTTTCCATTAAGCCTATTTTAAATGCCTATAAAACATTTACAGAAAGTTAAACCCAGTATTTTCTTACTTAATATCCATACCTAAATTGCTGGCAGCAGACTAACTTCTAGCAAAAAACCTGGAAAGCTTTCAAAGTATTAAACGTTCAGGACTACATGCAGCTCAAACAGTCACACAGCTTTTGTATCAGGTCTGCACAAGAAATCATTAGGAGGCAATATAATCCTCACTTTTGATAATTGAGCTGGCTGCTGCTAGAAGCACATGCTATCAGATGTCCAGGCAAGCTGAAGTTCAGCTGTATGCTCACTGTTGTTCATGACTTTAAGAGTAAAAAAACTTACAATTTTATTCATATCTCACATAACCCTAATTTAGGCTTAACTTTTTTAATAACTATATAATGCTAAAAATTACCTTTGTCACATTTAAGTTCCATACATGTAACTTTCCTACTAATTTTTTTCCTTAATGATTTCAGTTTTCTTTAGAGATCTTGAAATAACAATGTAGTTCTCTTCATTTCAGACTCCTTATATGCAATACATAGATAAGTATATCTCATCCCTAAAGAATTTTAGGATATTCAGATGTAAAGCTTAAAAAAAACAATTTAAGTTACCATTCTTGCCTAAAACTAACCTCAGAATTTTCAGCCAGCTAAGTTACAAGCTCTTTTTTTTTCTTTTTTTTTTTTTTGTATGTGTATACAAAAATAAGAAAGGAAATACCCTCTCAAGCTCTGCAAAGTATCACCAGAAAAAAAAAATCTCTATGACTCTAGCATGGAATTTGAAAAGAACAATTCACCTATAAAACTGTATTGAAATATGAAAAAGAAAGTCTTATAGCAAAGGGGAAGAAGTAAAAATGTTCAGCTCCAGCAATTTGCTTTTCCACCTTCTTCTCACAGGTGCATTCCAGGTACATTTGATGTGGTGTGCTGTGGACACTGTGGAAACACTAAGGAATTTTTTCAGACTACATACCAAAATAAAGAGGCAAAATTGAAAGAATAAGAATGATAATGAAGCATTTAGTTCCTCGGTAAGATTTTGTTTCTAGAAAAGCACCTATGCTCAGGTAGACACCCTTATGTAAATGCTGAGTTCATTTTGGCATTAGTATTGTGTATACCCATAAGTTGGTAGCATGACATTATTCTGGACAAGAAAACTCTAAATAGCATCTGCAAAGGTCATCCCAGTCATGATGTGCAGGATTTCCCTGTTATGTCTCAAAGAATCCACAGCTAGGTTTGTCTCACACAGTGTGATGCAGCTTTTGAGCACGTGAAGATAATTCACCTTGAACTGAGTCACTGTTGTGGAGGGTAAAGCTCAAAGTCCCACCACAAAAGCTGACATAGCCATGAGGGTCACCTTCTCCATGACCAGCACACCTAACATTTGCACTTTTAGCTTTTGTGGGGTCCTGCTTTTCCCAAAAAAGTCACTTCTGTCAGTGAGTTTTCTCCCACAAAGTCTGTTGACCCTTCTCCTTTCTTCCCAGTCCATCAGTACTGTATGGGTATGCTCTGAGTGGGTGTAGGTCTCCCTGATTTTATTCCTCATGTGAAAAAATACAACATGATCACACTAAAAAAGGTGTTCTGCAGATTGTTAAAACAGGCTTTCTTCTCCTATTTACTGTCAGGAAAAATTATTTCAGTTTTTAGATATTTGGGAGGCACTAGAAAATACAGTGATGCATAGGCATTCCTATAGGATAAAAGTATCTACTCACAGAATTGTAAGAGAACTACAGACTTCAAGTAGAAAATTAATAGTAACTATTACATTTATTTTACAAACCAACCGATGCTTCAGTAAATTTTTGCATTCTGAAATGTATAAAGAATTTATGACCTGGCTTTTCAGCTTCCCTGCACTGCTACTATGCTCCTATTATAAACAGATTTACAAAATCAGTCTTTTTTTCAACAGATTTGAGTTTAGCAGCCATAAATAACTATGAAAACCAGTAAAATAAACAATAAAGAAATTAGAAGAAAGAACAGTTGACACCGTCCCGTACAACATTTAATCCCCAAGGGTATGAAGTCTTTGTGCTTGAAATAAATCTTCAAGGTACATTTCTCAATGCTTTAAGGAAAAAATTAGAGTGATTTATCAGCAAAACAAGGAATGTCTGTAAGTGCACTACAGCATGGCATGGAGTGTTCCAGACCAGGTAAGCATCTGGTTTCACTCTTAACATGATTTTTATATTCTGTATAATCCCCAATCTGACATTTCACGGTCAGGATGCTCTTTGTGTGTGTCCAGTCTCCTTACATGACTCTGCAGTGGCATTTCTGAGAGTGGATGTAGTTCCTGTAGTCAGCAAGCTGCTTCAGGTACAAATTGGAAGGCCATCGATGCACCTCTACGAAATTGCGCTCCTCCACTAGACAAAGCAGTAGAGAAATTAAATGTAATATGCAGACACACAGCACAAGTGCACAGGCTGCAAAAAGCCTTTTAAATAGGCTAAAACCCACTATGGATATAAATACAATGGAAATAGATGAGTGCTGCCCCTTTTGCATCTAGCTGTGCTATAGCACAGACGTACAAGTTACCACACGATGTTTCCTTGCTATTAAGTTAGCAATTAACAAGTTGAGGTTTTTTTTAATGAATACAGTACTCATTAAAGAGAGCAGAGAGGTATTTCTAAAGATGAACTTTCTTTATACCTAGAGGATAACCATATGTGGTAGTCAATTGCAAGGATTTTTCCATGCTGCAACACTATAAATCCGGGTATGTTTGTTCCTCTGCCAACAGATGGTGAGGATCACAATTGGGAATTTAACAAGATTTTAATCTCTATTGCCTGCAGATTTTGTCAATGACAAAATCAGGTAACAAAATTTTTTAGCCATTTTATTTGGATGAATCCCTTTTGACTCTGCAGGAAGATTCATTTTCATCCCTCTACCCCAGATTTTCCAGAGTCAGCCTGCAGCAGTGGGTTCCTACCCTTTGAAGGACTCTAGACTTTCTAGAGTTACATATCAGGAAGCAAATCACCGTTTTGGAAAATAAATATCAGTTCTTTGGAAGAAATTGTGTTTATTTATTAGAATGGACAATAGCTGTTTGATTTCATTACATCTGCTGGAGAGTACTGTAACAATCCTATCTTGTTCAAGGAGAACTCCTACGCTTACCTTGATTCAAATGTACAAACTAAACAAAATTACAGAGATAATGTGAAGGGGTTGACATACAATGTCCAAACCGCTCCAGACAGTTCAGTTATGGAAGGGCACCAAAAGACAAGGTGATGCAGTGCTGGCTGTGTCACATGCTGGTCCCAAAATAGGGTGGTGGACCAACCCCCTGGAATAGACTGTACGGCCTAAAGAAACACTAATCATCTTCTCATGCAAAAGTGGTATTGTCCAGAACATCACTTCTGATCTAAGCAGAACAGAAAAACATTCATTGTTTCAGAAGTAACAGATAAATTACCTGAAAGTTCTTGAAATTCAGGCTTTTGACTGAAGATGAGGTAGTTAGTGGCAATAAAATGAAGAAGCCAGGTTGAAAGGCAATCAGAATTGTGAAACTGAGAAGAAAGAAAACACAAACCACATGTAATGCTACCATGTTTAAAATACGGCCATGTCTCACATGGCAAAATATTTCAGATTTCCACTGCCAATGTAGAAATTTACTAAACACAGTTTTGAATGTGGGAGAAATTAAAGGAAAAATCATTGATGGAAATATGAAGGAGATATTATTAAGGTCTTAAAAATCTTAACAATTAAACAACTAATTAGAGTCAACATGCATATTCTTAATTGATACACACAACACGTACCTTAGCTTTTTTGAGCAAGCTAACAATACTGAGACTTGTGGATGCCAGTTCCCTGCTAGGCATGCTCTGGAGCTGCGTGATAATATAAAGCTCACAAATATGCTGAAGTCTCATAACTTGGTACATCTCTGCACAGATCAACAGAGACATAGCTTGGAGAATACTGGCTGAAAAACAACAAAACATACATTACATGTATTTTACCTTCCCGACAAACTGATCAAAGCCACTTTACACCAAGTCATCCTTTAAATACATAACAACCAACATAAAATCAAACTGCTGTGATCATCTTATTTTTCAGTATTACAATTTTAAGTTTGCTCTATCACCTTCTTTTTCCAGATAAGCTATTTCATTAAAAAAGCAAAAAGTGTTTCAAACATTTTAGCAGGTAGGCCTAAAAAATTGCTGTCGATATCCTGTGTCTTGAAGGTTCTGAATTAAGTGCTGCTGATCTATTTAAGTTATGATTAATAGGGATGTAGTTTTCTAACTTCTCTTTCATCAACGTTCTTCTATGACACTTTTACAAGAAAATAGAATAAAAAGTCCAAAGACAAAACAGAGCAACCTTATTTTTAAAAAAAAATGTTATGGTAGCTGCATATTTGAACTGATGGACAAGGAAACGTCAGGTTGAGTGAAAAAAGGAGGACATAGAAAATTTAAGAATAAGGTAGAATTATTTCAAAAGAAAACAAAAGCAAAAATATGTATCACAATGTCATTCATTCATTCATTCATTCATTCATTCATTCATTCATTCATTCATTCATTCATTCATTCATTCACTATATTGAGGGAAAATTAGCTGTATTTAAATCATATTTCATGCTTAGTATGTAAATTTTCTTTTCATAAAAAAAGACAAAGGATAAGACAAAGAATATTTTAGCTCAATTTACCTTGCTAAATACTCCAGTTGACTTTTTTTTTTCCTGGTTTTACATCTAAATAAGATATCCTTGCGTATAAATAAGGTATTCTTGCAATTTAATGTTGTTTATGTAAAACTTAACTATGTGCATGTTAAAAAAATGACAACTTCGAAATAAAACACAGAATAAGGACTAGAAAGCAATATTATTGTGATGTAGAAAGAAAATTCCAAATATTGTAATGGATCAGAAATTGAATTTCACCTTTCTTGAGCCTTGCTATGTAAGCACAAATCAAATATACAATTTTATTAGTACCATTTGTTCTGCCTACAGCTGATTTTACTTGAATAAAACTGATTTCTCTTTACTGCACAATAAAACAAATTCTCTTTCTCGAAATGCTACACATTAAAATATTAACATTTTTCGATGAAAGAAATGCTGCTGCATTACATTCTATCAATGCTCGACTGTGGAAAGATGAGAAACAAGTGTATGTGTTTTTTTATATTTTCTTACCTGGGCAGCAGGAGTCGGTATAAAGATATTCCAGAAAGGAGAGGAAAGTGTCTTTGGAAACCCCATACACTGGAACCAGAACACTGTTTGCTTCTAGATAATTACCATTAAACATAGCTGCCATAACCTCACAGCGAGCCACCAGAACTGCCCTGTGGGCTGGAACAGTTGCACCTGCAGGATGCAAGATAACAATATACAATGATCTTATATACACAGAAAGGTCTTTATTTTAAAGCTCACCTTTCCTTAGGTCTTCACTCCACTGAACACAATTAAAGTGTTTGAAGTTGACAGTAACTAATAACACACTCACTTCACACTGGTGAAGATGAACATATCTGCCTAGCAAACAAAATAGAATACTAATTTATAATGACAATCTGCTCTTGACACCTGATGCTACAAATAGGGCAAAATTTTATCTGTCAGAAATGGGCTTTAAACTAGCAAAAACTCTGAACCTCTGTATTTGAGATGTCCTGGGCCTGTGCATGAGTGAGAATAAGATGGAATAAATTAAACAAAATGAAATTAAACAAAACAAAATAAAATTAAATAAAATAAAATATAAAATGAAATTAAATAAAATATAAAATGAAATTACATAAAATTAAATAAACCAAAAAGCGCAAGATAAACAAAAAATAATTAAACCAAAATTAAATAGACTAAACCAAAATAGAACAGACAAAACAGAATACATCAGTTCACAGTAACTGAACCTCCAGCCCATTGCATAAATATGTAAATAAAATTTTTATGCAAATGATTCATGGCTGGGTTTGATACTCTTAGTGGTCTCAACCAAAATGATTTTATGAGTAATTTGTGTTCACCAGTAGCCCCCTTGGTAATGATTGTGTGTACCAGAATAACCACACAAAGCAGAGAAAGGCAAATTATTCCAGATGAAATTCCATTAAGTCCAGTAAGTATGACTTTAACTGGATTAAGTATTTTGCCCAAGTGAATTTGCTGACGGCTGTCTTAGGAAAAAAAACAACCAAACCAAACAAAACAAAACCCCATGCTGACGAATTTTTTCCAGAAATTTATTATTTTGTATTTGCAAGTGAATCCTTTGCTTTACTACAGGATTTGGAAGGTGTAGTGAGGCCAACAGGCCTGGGAGGTTGTGGCTCTACAGGCTCTTAATGGAAGTGCTGCCTGCTCTGACACTGTGAATGCTGCAGAGTCCAGCTGAACTGAGCAGTCCTGTCTGTGTGTGCAAGGAAGTGCCAAACAAGTGCCAGTCAGGACAGCAACTAAAACCAAAATGAGCTTTCACAGTTGGATGTAAATGTTTTAACCAAAATTATAATAAACAGATTAACTGATGTGCAAGATAAATATACTGCAAATACTTAGAAAGGGGTTACTGTCTTTATTTTCTCTTTAACCACAACACTGGCACCTACCTAATTCTTTGAAGTCATCTGGGACTTTTTAACTTTTTGCTCTATTTCTTTTCCCCCATGCTTCTACTTCCAAAATGTCTAAGCTGCATTCAAAATATATATATTTCTGTATGCAGAGAACACTTGTGAATGGTATTACATATTCGTGGTTGCAACATGAGCAATGCATGATGCTGCTGTGATGTAAAATAAACATGCAGCTCTGTATGTGCATGTAAATGGACATCTGTCTACTAATTAGGAGGTTCGGTCACATTATATGTATTTATACAAACATAAAGGGCTCCCATTTTCCACAGCTCCCAAGTACTTCTGTAAGCTAGAAAGCTCAAAGCAATGCTCAGTATCCAAGGAATTAGTTGAAAACTTATAGATTTATTTGTCTGACCAAGACTAAAGCCTTCAGTTTCTCAGTACTTACTTAATTTTAATACTGCTATTGTGGTTGATGAATAAGACAAAAAGGTTTGGGAGATGTATCATGTATTAGGAAAAACAGTTCACTAAATTTTAGTGCATAAGCATGCTTTTTTAAAATTCTTGACAACCCATTCCAGTCGAGTTTTTTTTTCTGTAAAATATATATAGAGTTGTTCTGATTTCACCAACTTCCCACAAAGCCTCTTTCAGGAGTGGGACACTGTTGTGAATTGTTTGTGTCATTGATCTCAACATCAGTATTTTCCTCTCATTTTCAAAGATGTTTTTGTGCGGTTTTATCCCTCCTCACGCCGTATTAAACAGAACATCTAGAAAGAATCTGCTTGTCCTTGTGTGCTTATGCTTGAAGGATTAATGCTTCATAATTGAAGTAATGAGATAAAAAACTGAAAGTAATCATACAAATTTTCTAATTCTAAAAGACCATTTCTGCATGAGGGGTGGGTACAGACAAACTGGGAAAACAGTTAAGCATTTAAAAACCTTCTTATTCTTAAAAAAACATGCAACATGTTTCTCCCACTGTAATTTTCATTTTAAGGATGAACACATTTAATTTCCAGAAATGACACTGCAGCATGTTGGGCAGTAAAACATGGTGGGTGTTGATGGCATGAGATCTGCAGGTCATCAGACCCGAGGACATCTACATGCATTGCTGGGGTGCCCATTTTGGGGGAAGAAGAACAGAGAATAAAGCCCAAGGAAGCAAGTCCCTGTCAACTTCTGGAGGGACAAGAAAGGCACTTCCACAGCCAGCACCTGCCTGAGATGGACAGAGGGAAGGTAGAGTCAATAACTACCATCTCTGGCTTTTCCACTGAGGGCAGTGAGCACAAATGTGGAGACCATGACCCTCCAAGGTGTGATGCAGGGAAGAGTCCTTGAGTATGTTCCAGTGCTCACATGGGTGGGAACAGGAGTGAGATAAATTAAATTTAAAAAAAATAATAATTAAATAGAATGACCCAAAACAGAATAGAACAAAGTATCATTAAAATAAAATTAAATTAAACTAATTGAAACAAGATGGAAAAAAACCCAAAACAAAATAGAAAAGAATAGAGCAGAACAGAAAAAAATCAAATCACTGATGCTGTTGTGCAATGCCTGGTTTAGCCCTGCTGCCTTGCCTGGCCTGCCAAGTAGAACTGAGGTACCTTACCTTGTATTTTGAAGATAACATCAGCTAGGACAGGCGTGTTAAAGAACAGCCTGAGAGAAGTATTATACAGCCGTTTTATCTGGTGAGACCTGCAGTCCTTTACAGGGTTTAGCTGGAAGATAAATTGGTAATAAAGCACTGTCATGTGTAGTTGCCCACAGAATTAAAGATTACAGGGCATCATTTAAGTGGTTAAAGTTGTGTGTTTCTTGATATTGCCCTGGCTGAATATTGCCTGTTCCATAGCTGGAACACAGGGTTCTCTTAACAATAATCTGGGTATGCCAGTGTCAAGACCCTCCAAAACCCAGTACTCCCAGTCAATTTTCAGTTTTGGTTTTCTTACCGTAAAAATATAATCTAAAGCTGTCAAAAGGAACAACCTCAAAATCACATTGCTAGATTGTGATAAGAGAAATTCAGATGAGGTTGAATTTATGGTTAAAATCTTAAATTTATTATTTTTTAAAATTTTATTAAGAAAAATCACAATTCATTTTTTTTGCCTTCAAAGAAAAGTATTTAAATGTGAAATTAAAGTACTCTGAAGGCATACAAGAAGAATAAAAGAAGTGACAACAGCTCAGGCTTATTATCTTAAAAATTTTCATTTCTTTCCAAGTCCAAATCCATGTATGGTTTAGTTGCAGACACTTAGGACTGGCAAGCCTACAACTAAGCAATCAGAAGCTTAAAACAGCTCAGTAACTTTTTGATCTTTATTTTGTGTTATCTCAAGTGAGTCTGAGATGGGTTCCAACTTAAACAAACAGAAATACTTTGAGCAAATTCTCTGTTATTAGGGAATACATAAGTTCCACCAACAAATGACTGTTAAAACTAGTTCTATATTGCAACTTTTTATTAACTTAATAATGTGACATAAATTAAATTTTACTGTGAAGTCATCTACTGAATTAAATATATTGAGTTATAGACAGCTTTCCACATCATAGCACTTGCAAGAGAAACCACCCTTCTGGATCTACTGCAGAAGCCCAACTTTTGGCACATGTTCAGGAAAGCAAAGCTTTCCTGGGCAGCCACTATTACATGGGAATTAGCAACACATAATCATATTGTCAGACAATGTGCAAAGCTGTGAAAACGAGTAATCCTTCTAGAATACCCACTTGTGCGATTTTTACTGATTACATTAATTCTGCAATTGCATCAGCATCTCCATGTTTCTGTGCTCTACGTGCCTGCAAACAACGCACTGATGACACAGTACAGGCTCTGTAAGCCAAAATTACTTTTAAAAAAAAGACTGACAAGAAAACCTTGTCTACAAAACAATTTCTCAAGAACTTAAGCAACTAACAGTGACCCCAAGAGAGTTAGATGTACCTTCCCCGGAGTTTTCAGGATGCATTTAACTTTCTCAAGCACATGTTCAGTTTTTTCTGGATCCTTCAACTTCTTTTTTATATCCTCTTCTAATCGTTCCCACTGGAAAGCACCTGCAACAAGACCAGGGAGAGCTGGGTTATAAATCAACAAGGCACAGGCCTGAACAGGGAGAGAAAAGATGATATTAATGCCAGACAGATCCTGCAGAAACCTTATTTTGTTGTACGTAAGTCATCCAAATCTTTGGATGTGTTTAGGAAGGGTAAGATGCATTTCTTGTATTTCTACAGAGTACAATCAAGCAGCAATAGACTAGAGCATCTCACTTGCTTTCAAACTCAATTTCTGAATTCCTTGCAGCTCAGTCACTACATATTGCAAGTACACATTCAGAAAAAAAATAACCCTCAGTGTTTCAATATTTGTGGAAGTTCTTTAGCTCCCATCTATAACACTGGGGTGGTAAGTGCTTAAACCTTCTGGGCATCATGCCATGGTCCTGAAAACTCATGATCCTAGCTCTTCTCAGCCTGTGTCTCAAGTGTCTTCAAAAGACCTCCTTGCCTCTCAGAGGCACCAAACAGCACAATGACTTTTGGCAATGCCTCTCAGGCTGAGAGCTGTGACCTAAAGTAGAGCTTTGCCTGCAACTGACTGCACAGTTTCACACCTCTTTGCTTGATATAAAGGCAGGTAAAAAATAAAATTAGTGCACACAAGGCAGAAGACACAAGTTGTAAATGATAACAGATGAGGATGTTTACAACGATGTTCAGCCTGGAGAAAAGGAGGCTCAGGGGGGACTTTACTGCTCTCTACAATCACCTGACAGGAGATTGTAGCCAGGTGGGACCAGTCTCTTCTCCCAGGTAACAAGTGACAGGACAAGAGGAAGCAGCCTCAACTTGTACCAGGGGAGGTTTAGATTGGGTATCAGGAAAATGTTTTCACCTAAAGGGATGTCAAGCACTGGAACAGGTTGCCCAGGGCAGTGGAGGAATCACCATCCCTGGCGGGACTAAAAAATGTGTAGATGTGGCATCTGAGGACATGGTGGGCTTGGCAGTGCTGGGTTAGTGGTTGGACTTGATAATCTCAGAAATCTTTTACAACCCAAATTATTCTATGATTCCAAGACACTATGGAATATTTCCCATGACCTGCTGAAATTTCTGTTTTAATCCCCTATTCACATGTCCAGTAAGAAAGAACAAAAAAATCCATTCACAGTGAAAAACTTCTGCATCTGTTCTTTATGTTTAGTACTGTTTTGGAAAGAACTGAAAGGGTTACCTTCAGTGTAAAATGTCTCAATGAAAGCTGAAAGAGTCTCTCTTGTGCCTTCATAAGCCAGTGCTCATGTCTTACCCACTATAGGAGAAATACTTTTTATGTGTCAGGCAAATATCAGTATACAGATATTGACTGAGATTCTTTACAGTTTCAGCTCTAACATTATAATTATTTGTGACTTTTTTTTTTAGCATTGCAGTTAAAATTGTAATGCATCATTAAAAGGCCTACTAATTCTTTCAACAAATCTAAGTAATATATTCTTATGCAAACAGAGGTTGAAAAATATATTACAAAGAAAAAACAGGTATTTGGTACTTCCGGGGGGAAAAAAAAAAAAAAGACAAGAAAGCAAACTTTCAGCTGAGGGTTCCTAAGCAACATCTGCAAAGTTACAAAAATACCAGTGCCATTTTAAACGACAGCTGGCATTAGGTAGGTGAGGTCACTGTTTGTAAGGAATTGGTAGCAAAACTCATGCAACATTAAGAGGTCCCCACACTCTAACCAGTTATCACTGTTTTCTCTTCAGCAGCACTGCACCCAGAAGAAAAATTACTTGAGTTTTCTTAAGTAACCCTGTACTTTTGTCCTTGTGTTTAGAACATGCAACTATTCAAAATGTTTTAAAAGCCTGGCATCTGAAACTGTCCCAAACTATTTAGATTATTTTTTTTGGCAAAACTTTTGAATATTATTAATGTTAGCTTATGGATTCAGTAGATCTGGAATGACAACTCATTTAATTTTTGTTAACTCTAGGCAATGTGCTCTTTTCATACAGTCACTGTTCATTCAAAGGATAGAAACATGGTGAAACATCATCTTGCAACAGCAAAGACATGTTCCTCAGGGTGATGCACATGCTCCTTCATGGGACAACAGCTGCACAGGACACAAGCGGCCAGAACTGTTTCCGGCAGGTACCTGAATAAATAAAGTGGAGGATGTCTGGAAGGCAAGAGCAGAAGACAGAATCCTTCACCACCACCCTGACGGGCGGGACACAGGGTGGGACCCCGCAGGGCGCTGGGGTGAAGGCAGTCCCCGACTCCACCGTGAAGAGACTCCGTGCCATCTGCACGATGGAGGCGTCGGGGATGTCGGCGGGGCTCTTCACCTCGAAGAGCAGCATGAAGAGGGGGCTGACAGAGCAAAGGATGATCTTGTGAGCCTCCACCACTCTGCTGAGGTCCTCGGGGTAGAAGGCCACATCGGCGCACTGGCAGCAGCAGAGCAGGTTGTGCAGGTCTGCGTTGTAGTGAGAGGCTTCACCCTTCAGGATCGGCATTTTTTCTGCAAAAAACAACGAGTCAGGCTGTAAAGATTGAAGCAAGTGTTAACCACAGGACAAGTGGCCTGGCCAAATGAAGGACAATTTCTGAATGAAGCATTCAATAAGAAAATTTTCTTACATGCTGTTTGAATGTCTGCAGTGAAATACTCTAAAAATGGAAATACTTAGTATAGTAAAATAAAAATGTTAAAAAATAGTTAGTTTATTAGTGTCTGTCCTTTCATGAACCCTCTTTAGGCAGTTACAGTATAAAGAAACCTTGACTGTGTGTTCCAAACCAAAGGGATTGATCAAGGATCTAAGCAAACTGCCAGTACATGTAAGAAGAGACAACTACAAATTTAGAGGTTACATGTCAGTAATTCTTTCACTGAATAAATGCATCAGATGCTCAGAAGTCCCATGCAGGGGCATATATGTGTTCCTTGCTTTATTTACAGGAAATAAAAACATTGCTTGATACTGTAGAATAACAAGTTCATGATCTAACAACTTTTTTTTGGAATTCGTCTGGAAAGCTTTTATGTAAAGCTTGTACTAATTCATGTTTTCATTATTTCATCAAGTCTTCCCAAATTAATTAAACTGTGACTAAGACACAAAGCAACTAGAGCAACATAACCAGAAGAGCTGACAATAGATAGCACAGCTCACAGTAACAGTTACAAATGTAAATTGCACAAAGAGCCTGACACACATAACAAATGATAACAGAGACAGACAAGCACCTGGCTGTTCAAGCTGAGGTGGTTGGACTCGATGGCACTTCTGAGTCTTTTTCCTTTTCTTCATTTTTTCAGATGACTTCTGATTCAAAGTCTGGATCATGAAATATTCCAGCTAAAACCAGAATTTATTTTTTTTTTAAAAAAAACCCTAGTTACTTAAGAACAACCTAGACATAAGACTAAGAAGTATGAGCAGGTACTGTATGCAGGACTGAAGATACTGACACTATGACCAGTCCCAGTGCTCCTTTATCAGAAGCTACCATGTTTAGGTGGAATTAGCACTATTTAAAAGACTATTTATTCAAATGATGGTGGTTAATTCCTGTGTATTTAATCCTCCTAGAAATGACAGACACAAAGATACTCAATTTACCAGCCCCTGTAGATGCTAACTGTATCTTGTTGAGCAGAAATGGAAAACTTATTTCAGTGTCTCATATAGGTTTTCTAAACCTTCCTAGTTAAAACTGGAGCAAACTTGGTACTGCCAGTTCAGCTGGGAAGATAGAATCCTAGAATGGTTTGGCT
>VWZF01003446.1:3195-13242 GCA_013396755.1 Sclerurus mexicanus | reverse complement strand
CCAAGACAGCTCACACAATGCTGAACAACCTAGGTGCAAGAAAGAACAAATGAGTTATATATTTAGAATTTAAACCTGAGACTTTTGTGAAGTTATGTAGGACTAAAACTAATAGTCTAACAGATGTAATGTCCATCTCCTAGATTGTTCTGAAAACCTGCCCAAACTTATAACTGTTAAAATATAGCAACAACACATACAAACACCAGTAAACCAAGAACATTGATTTTTTTATGGCTTAAAAGTTATCTTCATAATGAAGACAGACTTTCTTTAAACCAAAACTCTGTATTTCATAATGTGAAACAGAATAGTAGCAATTAAAAGCTTACCGTCATGCCATATTTGATGATGAGCTTCATTAGGTCTTCCTCAATAGTGGCAAGAAAGGTCTCACTTGGGTGCTCCATTAGTGGCACTACAAGCTCTAAGATTTTTGCAACATTGCAGATCACCATGAAATCATTCTGGGTCTGAAACAACAGCATTTATAGCATTTAACATTTCTGGCTGTGTTACCTATAAGCTAAGTATTATTAATATGTATTATGCAATACATATATAATACATATTAATATAACAGTTACATAATAGTATAATACAATTATGTATCTTATGTAAGTTATTTGGTAAATATTTAAAAGAATATTTATATAGTTTACATCTACTTTTTAATTACATGTTCTTTTGAAAGCAAGTTCTTGTTTTCTACAGAACCTCTGGAAAAAAAAATCTCTAGAAGCACAACTTCACCTCTCATCAAGGCTGTGACAGACCTGAAAACTTTTGGTCCTGAAAATTTTTTGAAGTCCTGAAACAAATCTAGGAACTCTTCCTGATACATGCATACTAGAGAATGTACAACACCTGGCAACAGGTATCAGCAGCAAGTAAATAGTCAGATAACCTTTCCCTATACTGTTTGATCAGAAGCGGCTCTAAGTCTGTTGTAGATATGCCTAGGGAATGCTCCAGGGCTGAAACTGTAAAATGCTAGGCTATATCTACAAGCTAAGATGATAACAAGCATTCTCAAGCCTGCCCTTCCCTGGGCAGCTGACCTAATGTAATGGATTGCTGCCCCCCACTCAGCCAAGCTCTTCCTTGAGCTGCATGATCCTGTCCTACTCCTTCTGCCAGATCAGGTGTTCATCACAACCTTCACTGAGCTGACTGTGCTAATCAAAACAGCAGAAAGCAATGCAGTGTTTCAGAGGAGATGGCCATTTTATCAGAGTGGGGGGATTCAGCATTGTAGCACTCTATCATTTTTGTGAGCTAAACTGTCTTACAGGGAAATACAAAAACACCAGAGCTAGGGAAGAGAGAGGTGAACTGCTGAAAAGGATAGAGCAGGACATTTTCCTTCTAATATATTTGCTATATGTTAGATCACTCTATCTTATGGAACCATACCTCTAGTCTTAAGATTCCTATGTTAAATCTTAACTACTTTTAAGACTGTGACTATAAAANAAGTAATGTTTAAGCAATGAAAAACATATGGCCAAAACACCATATGAATATCTCTTTCATAACATATCTTTCAAGATCAATACAGAATATTCATTAGGTTAGAGATGAGAACATAATATGTTAACATTTGTATGCGATCACAACATATGTAAAATTAAGAAGCAAAGATGCTTCAAAGACATCACTAGTTTTTAAACTAGTTACTGTGCACAGAACACTGGCCCAGACAATGATTCCTGTTACAATTGTAGAACGTATTAACGCAAATAAAGCTTGACACATTTGTTTTGTTTTTAGTGATCTAAAAATTTGAACAAGTTATTTTAAAATTAGTTCTGTTATTGTGGTTAGCTAGAGAAAATTAGGGAAGCCTTATTATTATATGGTGCTCAAAAGTTCATAATGAACTGAACTACAATAATTCATTACCATCAGTTTTGTAATAGGAATTCTGTAACAGGAACTTTTCACAATAATAATTTGAACCACCACTGTTACAGTATCATATAAAGTTCAAAGAAGCTACTGGGTTGTAAATATTATTACCTGACAAGGATTCCTCATATTTAAGAATGTGCTCAACCAAATTGTCAACAAGTTGAGTACAGGCTTTCTTCACGGGTTTATATGAGGCATCCTCTTCTGACTTCAACAGCTATAGCAGACGAAACAGAAAATGATTTAGTATTAAGGGTGCATTCATTTACATTGGATATATGCTGTTTTTATAACAATTGCTACAGATACACAAGGATTTTGCACTACAAAAGCATTTAACTTCTCCATAAAATTACATGGTGAAGAAAAAATTAAGGGAAGTAAGAAAAAATCAAACCAAAACGTAAAGTAGTAAATAAAAATTAACTGTGACAAAAAGACAGAAGAGTTCTACTGATTTTTACATTGGGATGAAAGTTAGCTTTGTGCTTAATGAAATAATGTAGAAAACAATAATAGTTATAATTGCCAGCAGTAACTAATAGGAGTTAGAAGGCTTTTTAAAACACTTAGGAAAAAAACCCCAAATATAAAAGAAATGTTGTTTTTTTGACACTAAAAAATATACCAAACTAAGGTGAAACATAGTCCTATGAACATTTTAATCAGTTAATTTGAGCCTGTACTATATCTTTTTATTCAGTGCAGTCATTAAGAGGCACTTTGGTTTACTTGACTACCTATTTTCATGGCACTCAAGGCTAAAGTAAAATCTTTGGAGACCTCTAATTCCCTCATGCATGCTGTTCTTAATTTTGCTTGAAAATTAACAAGTGCATACAAGTTGTAGAGGAGAAAGATAACACAGGCTAAGAGATATAAACAAATCAAGCTCATTTCTTAGAGAAAACAGTAAAATATAATGTAGAAGTCACCTATAGCCTGAAGATTCATTGTTTCTATAAACTGTGCAACAAATATATTGGACGTGAAAATACACTTCTCTATCATTGAAAAAAATATACATTACACTAGAGGCCTTATTTCAGAATTACGTATCATAGCTGTGCACATCATGTTATGTCACTCATAATTGAAGAGACTATAAAACTAAAAACAAACAAAACCCCTCCCCGAAATGAAAAGAGAAGTATTTTTAAAACAATTATATGGAAAGAAAGAAACTAATGTTGGAGACAAAGAAAATTACACCAATGAAGATTTTAAAAAAGGTCAGATGTTTAAAGGGCATGGATTGAATTTGTTTACAGTAAAGGACTGCTCTTGCAGTCTCCCTTCAATGTGTTTTAGTACCAAAAGAAATGTTAAAATTCTCAAAATGATTGTGCCATACATTCAGAATTCATTACTTACATTTTGAAGAAGCTGTTCAAACCAATCATACCCTGTATCTCTACAAGCTGCAACCTAAAAGTAGTTTTGAGAATAAACTGATTAAAAAAGGCATCTGAAGAAAAATTACTTCAATATAGATGTCATCTTAAAGGATCAGTAAACATGAACAGATATATTTCCATAAATATTCAGTACAATATCTTTGAAGATCAGAAACTGTTTCCTGCATTTGAAAAAGAGTTCTCACCATTTAAGTGATCTCAGAATTTGTATCTTATACAACACAAGGCCTACACATTTTACTGGAGATTGCTACCTCTAATATAAACCATATTTTGGGTTCATAGAACAACATTTTGTGCAGATTAAAGCATAAATATGTCTGACAGACATATTAAAAATGAACATGAATATATATATACACATTTATATTATTAATATATTGCATATTTATATAAACAAACTAAGCCTTCACTGGTATTCTGTGTTGGGAACAGCTCACAGGTGCTCCAAAACAGAATTGGCATGAGAACTGAGAATTAAGCTAAAGTCAAATAAACTGACTTTTCCATCTGGAAAAATGCACAATACACAATCATTTAGCAAAAATATTAAAAAGCAGTTTAAATCCATATTTTTAAGTAGTGAAGAGAGTACTTTTATCTGATATTTACATCTTGGTATAATTAATATAAAAATACCTTTTCAGCACAGTGGTTTTACACAATACATTTTCACTACAAATGTGTAAGTATTTTATTTGAAACAGATTTTTGAGACATACAATTTAATTTGCTGCTCCTAAAAAGTAGATAAAATTATGCAGATGCTAATTTACCTTGGCTGAGAACCTAACCTTGTATTTGTTAAAACAGCTTATTAAGCTTTCAAAATAAATGTTATCAATTGAGGAAATTTTTCTTTTAAGAGACACTTTCTTAGTTAGGTTTAACTATATGCTGCTACTAGCATTTCCTGGAAAATGTTAAATATAACAGAAATTTGTTGTGTTTTAACTAAGCAAGTATTTTACACAATCTGAATATAATGTGGTGTCAGTTATCACTGCCAGCAGATTAGTGAGCATTTAAAGTTTCCTACAGCCTGTTCCATCAGATGAATAACTGTAGCATGTATTCAGTGTCAGGAGACATGTAAAGAAAATCATCTGATAATTAATTTACTTGCATATTTTTCATATCCTAAAAGACTACAGACAATATTTCAAAGATACTAAAAACATAATGAAATTTTACACACAATTCTAATTTGTTTAACATACCACATCAGTGATGTTTAGTATTTTCCTGGTCATTGCATCTTTGTCATGATGTGGAGTTGGAGTAAACCAAAGCTTCTGGAATGTCTCATTTACCAATTTCTGAAGGAAAAAAATTATTAGCAGAAATAAATAATTTTATCTTGGCACGTAGGTATTATTACCAATACATCCATACAACAGATTTGTTGACAACATGTGCCCTTTCATAAGGAATTATTCAACCTATGTGATATTGTTGTAGAGAATGTTATCTGAGATAGACCCAGAATTACTATCATAGCAGTTATTCTGGTCTTTAAGCAAGCTTCACTAAAATGATCACTGGGAACTGATGCTACAGAAAATGGAGTTACCACTTTCCTGCACTAATTTGCATTCCTCAGGAAAACGCAGCACCCTGAGAAACTGGCAACTGAACACAAGACCACAATTTCTACAGCAGAATTAGCAGCAATTGTAGATTACTATGGCATTTTCAGAAAAGCTGTGACAAGGTGAGAAAGAGAGAGAAGGCAAGTCTCTCTACCCAAACATAGGAAGTCGGTTCCCTTACAATGTTTTTGTATGGAGGAAAAGATGGAATAGAATGAAAGTGAACTAAGTATTCCCAAATTACTTATAAAGCATATGCTTGTAGGAAGTGTTCCTCATCCATGGAGACATAAAATATGTTGCAGATACTGCCTCATCTTTATGAGGTTGTTGGAAAGGCAAGGGAAAGAAGAAGAGAGAACAAAGTCATCCTCCTTTCCTAGCAGCATCTTAGATCCACCTGTTCGTCTACTTCTTGATTAACAGTCTTCCCTGAAAGCCACTTGGCATTAACATAGCTCAAGTAGTAAAATTATATGCTGTAGCTTTAAAGTCACAGATTTGAAATCCCACTGAAAGTGTGATGCAAAATTATTACAGTTGTATTCTTAATTACCCAGCAATTTTAAAATTATTTTTGCCAAATCAAACAAAACACATCAGTGTCAGGTTTATGATTCAACACATAATCTTAGTTTTTTGCCCTTCTGCATATGTGTTACATAAACACTAGAATATGATCACATAAGTAACATTTTAGGGGGGACAACTGATTCATTAAACATTCAAAATGAATGAAAAATTTGCACAGATTAATACTTTATATTTTTATATGCAGAACTTATAAATCTGGCATAATAATTTTGATTTAAAGTTTATTTTGCTTTCAGAAAGGAATTTTATATGCTAATTTTACTTGTTAGAAAAGAGAAGTACCAGTGACAACACTTGCAAGGAGAAAAAACCCCAAAACTCTAAGATAATAACTTCTTAAAATCCTTTGATCATCAGCAAAAACTTGAAGAAATAGAAAATAAATAGAAGAAAGAAAACCAAGTCAGACAGCAATGTAGAAAGCTATATTACAAAGGAGCAATTAAATACTTTTTTGATTATTTTTGGGTCAAAATATAGAAACCAATTATGATAATTTAAATCCTGAAGGATATGTTGCATTCTACCTTAATGCCTTCTTCGTCATTAACTCTCCGAATCATTTTCACACACATTTCTGTAATTTTGGGGAAGGTTGGTTGTTCAATGCAGATATCCCTAAGTATCTTTATGACTCTTTTTCTGACACTGATACCAGTATCCTGTGAGAAGAAAAGCATTATGCTCTTGAAAAGAAATCAGACATATTAATTAATGTATTATATAAATTAATATTTGAAGATCACACAATCTGACCTGCAAAATGTATTCAGAAAAGGCAGCTAAAATATTCTGGAGTATATTTATACAAAAGGTCAGCATAACTTTATTTGCAATAATTCTAAAGGTTTTGGCTGAGTCCCCAAAACACTGAAATACTTCCTCCATGTATATCCTCCCATTTAAGAGCTCATGATGTTGCAAATGTATGAATCCACTTCTTAATTCAAGAGCTTACAAGCTAGATGTAATGATGCTTTAGCTACTTTGTTGGAACACACAAGACCTTTTATAGATCTGGACTGTAATACTTCAAAAGCCTTTGGATAAAGTTTATGGATGATACCTGCAGCAAATATTTTCCATTTTCCTAGGCTTTGCCTAAGGAGAAGAATGAGTAGCTTCATTTCCTGTTTCTTTATTCAAAACATGCTTATTCTTAATGCAAGGAATGAACATCTTTATGCATGCTCATATGCACATCTCCAAAACACTTTACAAATACGTTTTATCATGTAACTATAGCAAATGAGTGCCTGCTGTGGGGCTGTGTTTGAGATTGTGCTGAACACAGGGTTGATAATACAGAGATGTTTTTGTTATTGCTCAGCAGGCCTTACACAGAGCCAAGGCCTTTTCTGCTCCTCCTATGGCCCTGCTGGGGAGGGGGCTGGGGGTGTGTGGGAGGTTGGAAGGGGACACAGCTGGAATAGGTGACCCCAACTGACCCAAGGGATATTCCAGACCATATGACATCATGCTCAGTATATAAAGTGGGGAGAAAGAGGAGGAAGGGGAGGATGTTTGGAGTGATGGTGTTTGCCTTCCCAAGTCACCATTATGTGTGATGAGGCCCTGCTCTCCTGGAGGTGGCTGAACACCTGCTGCCCACAGGAAGGGCTGAATGAATTCTTTGTTTTGCTTTGCTTGTGTGAATGGCTTTTGCTTTCCCTATTAAACTGTCTTTATCTCAACCCATGAGTTTTCTGGCTTTTACCCTTCCAATTCTCTCCCTGATTCTGCTGGTGGGGGAGAGAACGAGCAGCTGTGAGGGGCTGTGTGGCTGGCTGGAGTTAAACCATGACACCTGAAGTTACAATTTCTGCTTCAAATGAACATCCATGGATAAACAAATTTTTAAAAAAAATGAAAGAATAGAAAAAAACTCCTAAATTCTAAGGATGAACTACATTTACCCCTTCTTAATAAAAAACACGGAGATAATTCAAATAATTGAATGTGACTTGACAAATGATGACTCTTGGAGAATCTGGAGTCAGTGTGTACTGAAGAGACTATGCATATGGATTAAATGGTGTAAAGCAACACAATTCGCTCCCCTATTGGCATAAGTGAAGATCTGTTGCTCTATACCCCCAAGGGTTTATCTATGAGGATTTACATACTCATGGTCTCGCATTGCTAAATCTGTCATCATAAGGAGGACTTAGGCACATATACTGTGTGTCTGCCTATGTGAAACAGGCCAGGGAGGAATCTGTCCTAAATCAGTCAGCAGAACAGTAATTTACTTGATGCCCTTAAAAATGCAAGTAATAAAACTTGCCTCTCGCAAACAAATATAGAAAAGTGTAGTTGGGGGGGATTTGGTGGGGGGAGAGTATTTCTTTTGGAATGGAAATCAGCATCATTCATCTGCTATCGAAGAAACAGAGGCATCATCATCATATGTAGAATTTGTACCACCTTTTTTCTCCCTTAAAATGATGATTGAACTCAAAGCATTCTCAAAGTTAATATCAAACTGAAGTAGATTTTATGCACCCTGAAATAGCACTTCATTCCTAAAATAAAGTGCATGTGGTATAGCTGAATATATAGAGCTGAGCAAAGTGGAAAGAAAACTTAATCTTTCAGACTGATGCTCTGAAAAGTCCACATAGATGTAGTTGCTCAGGTAGTTTCTCTAGGCATTACATTAAGTATAAGCAGAAAGGAACAAACAGTTCCAGGTATCAGTCACATACACATCTGTTCAAATAATATTTTTTGACAGAAAATCAGGCTAGCTCATATGTATTCCAAACACCAATCAAACAGGTCTAAATAAACCCAAAAACATCAACAAAATCAGTAATAAGCTAGTTGTGCTATAAGGATCAGAATACTTGTGAATATGAACTCTTATCAAGATTGAAAACATGCATCTGAAGGTTCAGCCCAGCGAGGCTTGCTAGATGTTTGATGGGTCAGTACCAGGAGGCACCACAGGAGCCAGTCACATCCTATGCTGTTGCATGCTCCTAAGGCATTTTCTGAGCACTAGTTCGATTGTGCAGCAAGACACCATCAGAGCATGACAAGGCTGGTGCATTACCCATGCAGAGGATTGTCCTGCTGCTAAAAGCTTTAGTCTAGATAATAACTTGGAAAATGGCTTGCATAGTATTAGTTCAGATGGGACTATGGACCTCAGGGCCCTCTGTCCAAAGGCATCTAATCTCTCATAAATTTATTGTGCTCTGTGTGTCAACTGCTGTGTCTCACCAAGTGGCCTAAATCTCAGCTGAAGAGGTTATCTGTGTCTGAACCAAAAAGGCTCCATGGCATTCAGTCCTACTTCTGTACTGAGAGTGACAACAAATTAGTGCAAACTGTGTGTGAGTACTTTTGCACCAAGAATTGTGATAAGGCTGAAAATAGTTTTGGATCTCCTATTCCAGGTTTCAATTTAATCATTCAAGCCTCCATTACTAAAATACATCTCTTTTTAGCCTGGTACTTTCTCTTGCCAGAACTGTGCTACAGCAGTGGATAAATCAGTGATCTAACCAAATCCTGCTTGTCTCCTCCAACAACTCATAATCACTGACTGTTGGATGTATGAAGAATGAGCCATTGATCAGGTTGGAAGAGGATTTCCAAAAGTTCTCAGTATTAGCCTAACTCACTTCCTTTTAAGAAAATTGCAATTCCATCACATAAGTCAATAAGAGCTGAACTAGATTGACACAGGCTGCTTTTGGAACTCCTAACCTATGAAACAGGCCAAGGCATAATTTTAATCAGAATAAAAATCACAGTCCTGCTAGTTGCCCCAGAATTCAAACTAAATTTTTAGAATATTTGGGGAAGGGATAGTAAGTTACTTACCAAAAGCTTTTGCGTCTTTCATGTTTCTCTACAATAGCCAGGTTCCAGCTGAGAGAGGTACTGAGATCATGATTCTTCTGATCTAAATCTGACCAAATTTTATAGCAAAAAACTTAGTCATAGAATACCAGAATGGTTCAGGTTGGAAGGAACAATAGTGGGTCATCTGGTCCAATCTCCCTGCTCAAGCAGGGTCATCCCAGAGCACATGGCACAGGATTGTGTCCAGATGGTTCTGGAATATCTCCAGCGAGGGAGACTTCACACCCTCTCTGGGCAATCTGTTCCAGTGCACGGTCACTGCACAGGAAAGAAGTTCTTCCTCATGTTCAGGTGGAACTTCTATGCATCAGTTTCTGCCCATTGCCTCTTGTTCTATTGCTGGGCACTACTGAGAGGAGCCTGGTCCATCCTCTTGGCACCCTCCCTTCAGATACATTGATGAGGTCCCCTCTTAGTCTTCTCTTTTTGAGGCTGAACAGGGCCAACTCCCTCAGCCTTTCCTCATAAGAGAAATGCTCCAGTCCCCTAATCATCTTTGTAGCCCTCTGCTGGACCTGCTCCAGGAGCTCCATATCTCTCTTGTGCTAAGGAGCCCAGAACTGGACACAGTGCTCCAGGTGAGGCCTCACCAGGGCTGAGTAGAGGGGCAGGATCCTCTCCCTGATCTGCTGACAATGCTCTTCCTAATGCAC
>VWZF01003431.1:750058-970334 GCA_013396755.1 Sclerurus mexicanus | reverse complement strand
ATGGGGTGGGAATGGGATGGGGAAAGGGGCGGCCCCGCACCTGCTCACCTGGCCCGGCCCGCCCGGCGCGGCGTGGGAGGGGAGCGCCGGGCACGGCGCCCCGTGGCGACACGCGTGGTGGCACGTCTGCTCCTGCCCCTGACCTTCGGGCCCGCCGGAGCGCGGCCGCCTCCTCCCCCTCTTCCTCCCCCTCTTCCTCCCCTTCTTCCTCCCCACGCTCCTGCTCCTCGCCCGTGCCCCAGCAATGGTCCCGGGGCCGGGGAGGCGCTGCCCGCCCGCCCCGCTCCCCTCACACCACGGGCTGCCCTAAACCAGAGCCACAGACCCCTCTGGGGTGGAAGGGCCTGCAGGACCCTCCCTTTCCAGCCCCCCTGCCCCGGGCAGGGACACCGAGGTGCTCAGGGCCCCGTCCAGCCCGGCCTTAGGCTGGCCTTGTGTCGGGAGCAGAGCCCGCTCAGGCTGCTGCTGCTGGGCCTCCTTCTTCTTGGCGTTTGCCAAATGCGTTCCGAAAGGGAGAAGGTGGTGAGAACAATGGAGGTAAAGCCTGTGTGTTGTGCGCTGCCCGTCGCGGGGCTTGGCTCCCCGCTCCATAAGTGGTCGCGGTTCAGAGTTCTCTTAAACTTTCGGGAGCGATATCTCTTTTGACTGGTCACCCAGGAATGAGGAAATCCACGTGTGCGTCCTTTTTCCTGCGGTTTAAAAACGCTATCACTTAATTTTTAAAAGAACCATGGCTGACTCATACAACTCTTTCTTCTCACTTTACCCTCCTTCTTCTCAAACATCTTTACATATCAAATACTGCCTTTTGGCTCAAGCCTCAGAAAGCTGACAGCTTTGTAAAGCGTTCGCCGAGAGGCCAGACTGCGTTCAGTATGCGCTTGGAATTAATAGTTCTTAAATTAAAAGCTTTGAAGTCTTAAGCGTAATTTCACAGGTGCGTTTTTCTGCCCGGTTTTGTGATTCCAAATAGCAAATCTTCTGTTCTTGCTGGCTTAGGTCTCAGAGTATCAGGCCTGGATTAGTGCCTTGAAATACCTGCATGCTTCTGCCACGGTAGCAGATGGTGAAATATAATTAAGGAGTAATGTCTCTGCTGTCGCCTGGTATGATTTGTTTCCTTGTCCTTGCAGAAGTAAAAGTGCTGTGGTCTGCCATGAGGTGACATGCTTCACCTACGGATGGCCTGGTAAGCCCCTCAGACAGAGGGCCAGCAAGGCCTTGCCAGGATTAGCGTGCTGCGGACATCTGAGGAGAGCTCCTGTGAGTGCTGCAGCCTTCGGAACAGTACTTATTACTTGGGTGCGCTTGCAGCAGGCTCGGGGAGTTTGGGGGGAGATGGTGACCGTGCAACACCACCACCTCCTTCTGCAGGGGCCTCTGGGCACTCCAGGGCTTCAGCTCCTTCCTTTTTTTTTTTTTTTTTTAATGTGGGAGTTTCCTCATTTCTCTCCCCCAGCCCCACAACTGGTGGCAGGCTTTAAGTTTCACCACTTCCTACAAGAAATAATGTAAATATTCTGTTGGCAGCAGAGGTAGTATTCAGTGTACATTGCATCTTATTTCACATCACTTTCTGGGGCTTTCTTGTGTTAGGTCTCTTTCAGGCTTGCAGTAACAATTCCAGCAGCACAGCACTCTCAAGTCTTGTGGTTTTTTTTTTCCCCCCCTGCACGTAAAACTTAAGGATGTTAGCTGCACTTGAGAGCTGTGTTTGGGTTCCTGTTAACCTCCTCCTGGTCTCTCCAGACTACAACAACATTACGTTGTAAGTGGCTATAGGATCGTGCATAAGTAGAAACTAGTAATTAAAGTATTTTTTTCCTTTAAACGAATATTTTCTATCAACAAATGCTTTGCCCTGAGATACTAATGGACTCCTGCTCACTCTGATGGACTGCAAGCTAGGAGTCTGTGTAATCCGCTGTCCAGAGTGAATTACAATGAATCAAGGCTCCTGTGAAGAGTTTCTAATGTTCATTAAGCACTTTCACCTTCTCTTATGAGGCCTACTAAGCCAGCATTAAAAACATATTACCCCTTCCTTTTCTGTAGATGTAAAGTAACAGTTAATGTTATGCACATGCTAAAGTGTGGTATAAGCTTCAGCTGATCCTGTAAGGCAGTTGCGTTCCCTCCATTTTATTGTTTGATGAAAAAGAAAGAAGTCTAAATTACTTGCCTGGAGCTACATGCTGTAACAGCGGCAGAGTTGGAACTAATCTGTATTTCTGCTGCCTTGTCCAATATTCCACCCTGTAGCTTACAGGCTTTTGCTACAAGGCATAGCATCTGCACTATAGGGACCACTTGATGCAGTTTCAACTTGCTTAAAAATTTCCCCCCTCCCCAGTTATGGTCTGGACTGTTAGATTGACGTTTTATTTTTAGGATAATAATAAGGAAATAAAAGAGGCATTTCATAATGGATACTTCTTTTCAGTGATTATCATACCCTGCAGCTGATAGAGACCAGTTGATACTGTGATGACTCAGCTGTGGGAGTATTACATAAAGTAGGTCAATTTTTAAATCTCGGAGTTGGAAGCTAAAGAGACTCCACGTTTAAAATTTAGGTTCTGTTTATGCACATTACTGTTATTTCCTGGTATGAACATATCTGAAAGTTCTTGAGGAGGAGGGAAATGTTTTTTGGGGGTTGATTTGAGGGTTGGTTTGGGCCATTTTTATTGTATACTGACTGAATTCAATCAACTTGAACTTGACGGAGAGGAAAGACCAGCTGCTTTCATTTCTAAAGTTTCCAGTTTGCAGCAGTCAAGTGAAAGGGAGGCTTTAAAGGTAATTTTAAAGTAGGCAAAGGAAAAGCAGAAACACGTTTATTATTTTTTATTACAAGCACCCAGCTTTTGTGTGATCTAGCAGATGTGGAATTTGCAGAGGAATACATGCTTCTTCGAAATCCAAATTTGCATTTAAAACGTTCTGGTTTTCCCCCCCTAGTCCTTTGCCTGGCTTTCTTCCCAACTATAAATGTAAACCAAGTGTAAATGATGCATTGTTTGCCTTAGTGGGCAGACAGTCTGAAAACAATAGTGCTGATGGATTTGACTGCCTCTGTGTAAGATTAACGGGACATTAACATTCAAGTCTAATAATGCAAATTTCAGTGTTGCCAAACCTGAACTTCCCTTAAATGTTTCCTGATGCTGATGGCCCTAAATGTCCCTACGCTACGGGCCAAAACTTCAGCTGACAGTTTTTAACCTGTTGTTAGGACTTAGAGAAAAGGATGAAAGGTACTTGGAATCACCCAAGTGAATGATGAAGTATGGTGCACATATACTTTTTAAACTTAACTACCATTTTTTATTTAAAGCATTTTTAAGTGGTAGGAAGCCACCAGGAAACTTAAAAGCTGCAAATCTCTTGTAAAATTCAGGTCGTGTATGTGAGGATTACTTGGCGCTGAATTTCAGATACAGGAAATAATACGCTTGCCAAAATGTATTTGGTGTTCTCTCAGATCTTTGATGGGTTGGTTGTTTTGCTGGGTCATTACTTCCGGGAATATTGGATGCAATCCTTTTGGTTTTTAATGGACAGGTTTTATTTGGGAACTCTTGGCTTTCATTTGGAGGAGTGGCTTTATTTCAGTCAGTCACAAGGACGTTTCCTCACTGAATCAGTAGGTAGAAGGTCTGAAACCATTTGCCATTTCACTAGCTCGGGTTTCACACTTTCCCTCGTGTAATGACACCCTGTTCTGATGTTGTTCCTTCAGTAATCCGACAGAGGCCTGGTATTTCCAGTGGTGGGCTGTGGGAAAGGAATAAACCCTTTAATTATAGGAGTGAGGTCTGGTTTGAAAACATGCTATCTCTTTTCCCCTCCACGTGTCCTTTTTTTTTTTTGTCCATCTCTTCCCTCTGCAGATGAAAGGTCTGAAGCTGTAAAATGCTGCTGTGCAGGCATGGCCATGATCAGTGGCTGAGACCATGACCATCGTGCTGAGTGCCATATCTCGAGGCTCTCAGCTAGGGATTACAGCTCCCTGCTCTGAGAGCAGACGGATGCTGTGAGTGCACCCCATCTGCTCCCGTGCCAGGTTTATTGGCTTAATTTATGCTGCTGCAGAAAGCCTTTTGGAGTGACCAGCTTGGCTGAGCAAGGAAAGAAAGGCTCAGGTGGAAATCATCGTTCCACTCGTACATGTAGGGTGAGAGTGGAATGTGAAGCTGCTTCAGCATTTTGGCAGCAAATGTCTCATCCTGGACTGATGTGTCGTAAACAATATCCCCTGTTTTCATCCTGGGGGGTAAAATCTTCCTTTAATCGTGCATAAAAAATGGCATTGTGTGGTTAAAAACATGCATTGGAAACAAAATGAGAAGCCTAAACTAAGGTCTCCATAGGCTTGGTGTGCCTAGGCCAGGCCTGTGGAGCTGGAATAGTTTCTGGTCAGTCTCAGTTTAGGATTGCTGCAGTTGCAGTGGGACATTTTGGCACTGCTAAAATCAGTTCAGCAGGAGTGTGAGGATGCCCCCAGAAGAGTTCACAGTGGCATCACTTGAGGGGCAGGACTTAACCCTTTCTAAATCTGCCCCTTTCGTAATCTGCTTTGTCTTCGCTGCACGGCTTCTTGTGGCCTTTTCTGCCAGGCTCTGCAAAAAGGCGGCTTTGGACCTGGCTGTTCCTATATTGCTTTGACTTGCTACAGGCCAGAGGAGAAATGCAAATAATAAGAATCAAGTTGAGAAATCGTGGCCTGTGCTGTGCTCCAGGAGGGTTTGTGGTATTTGAGTCCCTGTGCTCTGCTTTCAGTTCTTTCAGCTTGCCTTGCTGGTCTGGCATCTTTTGGATGACGTGAGGGTTGCAGGAGATTAGCGTCTTTTGGCACACACACACTATGATGACTGGCTAACGATATTTATAAAGTTCAAAAATAAATCATGAGAGCTCATTGTGACATAATCTACTAATCTTAGTTTTGCACTTTGGTACTGTGTTGTCTGAGCCAAGTCAGGATAACTGTATATTGCAAGCAATTCATTTTTAGCTTTGCTTGCAGATTAGTGCTTTTAAATTAAGAAGGATGGGAGTGAATTTGGAGAAATTACTAGCTATATGCATGTTCTGTGCCTATTTTTAAAATAGATTTATATGAGTGGGTAGGGATACACGCTCCACAATATTTCTGGATGTGCTGTGTACTGGCATTTTGATGTGAAGTTTTTTTCCTTCACTGCCCACAAGAACAGTATGGTCTTCTCTGCCCTTTCCTGCATTTGTATGTTACAAGAAGGACTGTCTTTTATCTTTGAGGATTGTGGATATCTTTTATCTTTTTTTTTTTTCTGGATAAAAAAATCTACTACTGCTTTGGGTAAACTTCAGTCTTGTGCTGGGCATCCTGATAGGTATGCTTCATTTTGGGGTGTCTAGCCAAGAGAGTAAGCTTTTGAGGCTCCTCAGTGACAGGAACCTGGACCCTGACAACCCCATTGAAACAGATAAATGAGAATTTTCTAGCTACGTTTTTGAATGGCCTGTATTTTTAAGAAATGCAAAGGAGAACTTGCAGATGTAAAGCATGTGAGTCCAGTCAGTTGCAATGTACAGGTATTTCTTTAACTTGCTGCTATTGAAGGGGACAGAAACTGTGAGCCTTGGACAAGAGTCTGTTCAGTGCCTCACTCTTGTGAGGTGTTGATCATTATTTTTATGAATTGTTATGTTTACTATATAATTTTCTATGCTGTTCTGAAACTGGGAGTCTTTATGCCCTAAAAGTACATAGCCTACAATTTGCATTTAGATTTTTAAGATGATGCAGTCTACCACCATATGTTTATAGTTTTTTTCTTTTCATAAGGTACCCTTTAAGCAGGCGAAGAGTGATTTAGAGAAGGGATACGTTTCCTTCTTTCTCGCCTTTTTATTTCATGGGTGTTACTTTCAGCCAGTTTGTCCCACAGAATTCTTTTTGGTACATCAGAGTTGTAAGCCAGATCTCTCAGCTGCAGCATGCATGTCAAACCTCCCGTAATACAAATTTCCAACCCTCCATGTATGCCAGATCAATTAACTTCTTAACTCGAGCTGGAAGAAGAAAAAAAAAACAACCCCCAAAACTGCTTCTGTTTCGGTTTGAGCCCTACAAAACTTGATCCAGACTTTTACGTTCATAAAACTCAAAGCCAAGAGAAAAGAAGGTTTTCTCCTATTGTTTTATAGGTTGGCTGATAATTAGGTTGGTGGTGTATGTGGTTCCTTTTTGGGTGGTGTTCCAAGTGACCTGCCTTAACCTGAGTGTCTTTCACACAAGGATGACCTAGATGGATGCCTGACGTGGTGGTTTTCTGATTGATAGTTGCTTTTTTAACCCCTCTTGAAGTGTAGTGGTAATGATGAAAATTCTCATGGCCTGTTGCCATCTTGCAGACTGGCTTCCTGAGGCCAGAGAATGTCCCTTTCAGTTTTGGATATAAAGCAGAAGTTAGCTGGAATTTCCTCTAATCATTTATTAAAAGCTGTCGTACACCCGGGTAAGACTGTAAGAAGATAGGCTTTCTGCTGCTGGTGCCTTAATCTTAAGTTTGGAAAGTTTTTACCAGTGTTAATTTTTTTTTGCTCTAGTTATTCAACATATAATGGGGACACAGTAATATCACTTTGTAAGACAAGAGCCTTCATGTTACTTAATAGCTGGATTTACAGCGTGTTACAGTAGCTGTAACTTGTGAATTATTTATAATTTGGAAGAAATAGTGGTTATGTCTGTGATACCTTGAACCAGTAAACCCCACAAAAATAAGAAGTAGCTGTCCTATCCTGCCCTGTTCTACCCTTCCCTTTTTCCTGTCTGTGGTTGAAGTGTTCTGTTGTAGTTTATGCCTTCAGTAACATAGCTGGAAATGTGGAGACCAGTGAGGTGACCAGTCCTGTTTTTTTATGATTACTCTAAGCCTGCACTGCTCTGAAAGAAATGGTTCAGTCTTCCCCCTGGCTCTGTGTTCCCTCTCTCTTCTGAAGGCCAACATACGTACCAGGTGATAACTCCCACCGCAGATTGGGGACTTTCCAGGTTAAAACTGAACTGACAAACTGGGTGTGATTTTTAATTCATTTAATACTGCGGTTTGTGATGGAGCTGGAAAAATACTTGGTCTGGGGAAAGTGTTGCAGGGGCACATGGTGAAGTGGCAAGGGAGGGGTAAGATTGCGTCTGTTAGCAATAGAGTGAGTTTAAATGGGCTGTGAAATTATGACTAAATAGGAGTCAAGATACATGTTTTATTTCAGAGCAAGCAAAATTAGCTGTCCTTGCCTGTTCCAAGGGTTGTTCAGGTATAGATTTTGTTGTACTGCCTTACTGCTGGAAGCATGGTGAATATTAAATAACGTTGAAATGAAGTTAGGCCTCTCAGGTGAAAATGAAGCTGAAGGTGTTAGTGCCTGTGGTCATGGTAGTGCCATAATCATTTTCAAAGTGCTAAAATATATTAGAAGAGGATTAAAAATGTACTACTTTTACAAGTTATGCTTGCTTAGGTAGGATTTGAACAATTTTATACTTAAGAGAAGAAAAAAGGGGAAGAAAAGAAAATTAACGTAGCTGTGCTGCTGGAGGCTGTTTGACTTCTAAATGTGGTAAAAGAACTACTGCTTTTTTTAAAATTCAACAGCCCACAAAACAAGAGCTCCACTGTGGAAGTGAGGCCAGTGTACTGTTGTGTTTTCTACATCTTAACATAAGGACCTGCTTACAGAAGGGAGTTCATTCAGAAAGTTCCCATGGCTTTATTTGTCTTATTTTGTGCTAGGGAATAATAAGTTCAGATAGCTTCTTTTGTTAAAACTACTCGTGTCTGTTGAATGTACAAGCAAAGAGAAGTGCTGATGCATTTTGCCTCAGGTTCCCAAGTAGTGTAAGAAGGGCAGGCCGTGTCAAATCAAGAAGCTACAAAACCCAAGGCTTCCTATAATTATAGGAACGGCAGGATGTGGCATCACATGCCTTTTTCTCACCGCCGCGGCCGGCAGTGGTGACCCTACGAGTCGTTCCTTCGTGGCGTAGTGCCTTGGCCATATCAGTGCCGCCAAAGAGCTGCACAGGGTCACTGAAATTGTCAGTAATTATGCCAACGCTCTCCTTTTTTTCCTTCACCTTCTCCTCTTTAAATGGCCTGGTTTCAGTGCAAGCCCGCAAAGACTTTTGAGTGGCCCGGGGACCTCTTTGGCTTTGCGGTGGGTTAAACAGCCCACGTGGAGCTGCACCCTGAGTTCCCATCCAGCCAGGCGCTGGAGCACGTGCCTGTCTCCGTGTATGAATGCTCTGACTGACGTCAATTGGAGCACTTGGAGCTTGTGAGTTAAGCACATGCCGAAGTGCTGTTCAGGGCTCCGGTTTTTGCCATTCCCCTCTAAGAGTGCGTGCAAGTATTTGCAGGCAGCAATGTTAGTTTTCTAACAGGGTGATAGCCATTTAGTGGTTTTAATGGCTTTACTAAATGTAGTGCTGCCTGGGGTTTCCTCCTTCTTTTTAATCTCCTGAAAGGTTTTCCTTTTCTTTTTGCTTTTTAGCATTTTAATATTTTATTTAAATGTAATAATTGTTATTTTTCTTTCCTGACTCTTTATTATAGTGTGTGTGCGCATAGTACTGGCATTTTTACAGTTCACTCCCCCCTCCCTTCTTGTCTTTCAGAGCTTTTCTCCCTCTCGTTTCTGCATAGTTCTCTGACTGAGCTCCTCTATCCACTTTGTCCCTGTCTGATGACATTACCTCTCAGAAAGTGACTGCCTTCTCTTTGCAAGAAAGCAAAATGAACTGTTGGCACAGTATTATTTTCATTTCCTGAAGGCCAGATAGGGAGCTGAGGAAAGGTTCATGCAGCTCATTTGGGGGCCCAGCTTCATAGGAGATGCTTTGGAAGGGATTGTACTGTTGCTGCTCTGTCTGCACAATTTGAATGTTGGTTGTAGAAAATACTGGCTGTGTGCTTACATTTTGCAAGGCTCAGCAAACTGTTAATGCACGAATACTGTGGAGGAAAAGTAGAATGTGGCCCTGATCATCCCTTTTTTACAGTCCTTTTATGAACTTTTGGGAAATAAAATCCTGCTGATGTGAGCATTCAGGAAAAGCTAATTTCATATTTCATGTACATTAAAGGCTTTTATTTATAAGCCATTAATATTCATGCTTTTTTAGTCAAGAGCAGCATTTTGTGACACTTCTGACCAGTCATAAAAACCACTGCATAGTTATTGAAAGGAGGCCTGCAATCTTCATTTATCTATGACCTTCCAAAATAACTAATGATAGTCCCATTCCTTCAAGCCTGGGTGGCAGACCAGGTATAGTGATTTCTGGACCCTGTTGCTTTGGAGAGCAGGAATACAATTTTCAGCATAAATATGTTAAGTAAAGTATGATCTCTTAAAAAGTTGTCTGGGTAATACAATTTCTTTATCCCATACGTAGTATTTCATTATAATAGTACTTCAACTGGCTCCTATGAAAGGTGGTTGTGTATCGTGCAGAAGTAGGAAATGTGTTTATAATGCAGATAATTATGGGTTTTCCCCCCTCATAAGCGTATTTTCTTACAATCTTGTTGATTCTTCTTCTTTTCTTAGCGTTGCTTTCTGCCCGTTACTCTCTCAGTCAAGGATGCCATGAAATTAATTCCCGGCAGGCATTTTGGAAATTACTGGTTCTCTAATTTGAATGGAGGAGAGTGAATGAATAAATTGTTACTTCCTCTTTGTCACTTGCTTTTCTCAGATCCTGCCAGTGGTGAGCCTCTCATTTTATCCCTTGCAGACTGCCCATCTCTTACTGCACTGTAGCCACTGGTGTCCTCATGCCTGATGACCAGTCAGGCCACTGCTGCCAGGCTCTGCCTCCTGGGCTGGGTGGCACCAGGGGATGCATTTGTGCACACACCCCTATGTGTACCTGTCCTGCCTTCCCCACTGAGCTCACCACGGGGTTTCCCTGGCAAAGTCGTCAGAGGGTTTTTTTCAGCTTTTTGGAAGATTTTTTTGTGAATATGCCTTTTCTCTCTCTCCTTTTCGTGTCCCTGTTCACTTTGCATAACCACGAGTGGGTGGTACTGACTGAAGGACTGCATGGTTATCAGTCTCCTTGACGTGAGCTCTCTGCAGAGGTGCTTCATATCCTGGTCAGTTTATTGCCTGCATGCTACCAGCCTGACTGCAGCTGTGTCTGGGGCTTTGCTGGGCAAGCAGGAGTGTGCTCAGCCCTGGAGAGCTGACCTGCCCTCCAGTAGAGTTTGTGAAGCCAAGGTTAGTATAGTGTGAGAAGAACAGCTGGGATATCTATCCATGGTCGGAGCCCTGCCCACGTGGAGGAGGCTTGCCCCAAGTTCTGGTTAGGTCCTGCCACTGTCCCTGTTTTTACTCATCTTGGGAGTATTTTTGCTGCTTTTACTTGTGTGTGCTCCCTCAGCACTGTGTTGTGGTCATGCCTTCAAAAGGTCAGCTACAGCTTGTCTAATGGACATGATGGCTTAGGAGGGAGATACTTCTTTGTCTTTTGCATTGGGAAAATGTATATGAGCACACTATGCTGTTGGCTTTGGAAGAAGACTTTGAAGGTGTCTGTTCAGGCATGCTTTTGAAGGTGTTCTGAAATTGCTCCCAACTATCCTCTGTCTAGGTAATTTATCGCTGTTCTTCTATTCTCACGGAGCAGTAAATTGCATGCGAGCTGAAAGGTTATCCTTTCTCCTTAAAAGACTTCATGCTGTTGTACTGCTTCTTCTTTATTCCATGTGCTCAAAATGTCCAGGTATTTTTTCCCCACCAGAGAAAACCCAGTATTTTAATCATGAACCCGCATGTTACAAAGCTGAAGCAACACGGTATAGCACTTCAGCTTTGAAAACTCATTCCTCTGTGGAAGAATGCTATTAAGATAGTTCCAGCTGGTTTCCAAATTTCCAATCCACTGGCTTTCTTGGTGATAAGATCATTTTCAATAGAAGCAAGGATCTGCAGTTGATCTGAGTTAATACATAGTTTAATTTCAACACATGTGAATAATGTTAAGCTCGTGCATAAACTAATCTAGTTAAGGGGAACAAAATAATAGGTGATCTCTTGAGGCAACTCTTTGAAACAAGAAGTAATGTAAATTTTTTAGTATATGAGAAGAAAGATTGAATAGCTGTCATTATTTGAGACAAAGACTATAAGAACAATTCTAAAACTGGCTGAGTGATCTACTGTTCAGCTTAGAATGTAGGACAACATCTAGTAAAGGAAATCTCGGTTATGGTGAACTGGTTATCAGGGCTCCTAATCCTGTCATAGATAAGAGAGTATAAAACTGTCAAAACCAGGGTTTTAAATCTGCATCTCCCAAATTGGTTTGATTGTTTGTTCATGCAGGAAGTCCCTAGAGAGAAACCAAGAGACTTTCCACAGTGACACGGCCTTTAGATTCCTGAGGGTGCAGGTGTCTGCTCTCAGGGTTACCTGTCCCAAAACTTTAGTTGTCTTCTTACAGCGATCTATTTCAGACTTGGGTGGTGTCACAGCAGGAGAAAGTTCTCTGGAGCAAACTGTAACACTGTACAGCTCATTTAATGTTATTTTCCAGTGCCTGGCAGGTCTAATGCCTATCTCAGTAAACTTGCTCAGCTATTCTGTGTTGGCAGGTTGGGAATCTCACAGTTCTGTCTCTAGAAGATCCACGGGTCTGGCTCATCCTGGGCTAGGTTGTGGAGCTGCTTTATTGTCACTTCTGAAAAGTACCTCTGCCCACGTTTCCTCTGTACAGCGAGTCTCCTTGTTATTGTCAGCTGGACTTTCTGCTGTGGAGGACCAGAAATATTAGTAGTACTTAATAACAACCTACCTTTGCATGAGCATTACTGTTGTGATAAAAATGATGGGAGGTTGGTTGCTCATTGATTTGTGCTTTTTGGCCGTCGCCCAGGATGGAACTGTAACTTCATTACGCAAGAGTTTCAGAACAGTACAGAGTTGTTCATTTATTTCCTTCAACTGTTACCGAGCTGACAGCTTGCCTTTGGAGGGTCATATGTTCAGGAGCTGCCAATTGGATCTCACTTCAGTTTAGTCAAATGTGGCACAGTCTGAAGTGCGTGTTGTCCCCAATATCCCTTTGACCCTTTTTTTCCTACCCCCTTAACTTTTTTGCCTTCTGCTCTGTCTCCATTCCTTCCACTTCCTTTCCCCTGAGGTCCTCGTGCTGAAAATAAAAAAGGTCTGGGAGCAGAGGCAATGCCACAAATAAAAGGAATTAGGTTTTTTGTTGGTGCTGCCTGTAATTTTGGTTTCTCTTAACAAGAGTTTAGTTTCTCTGGTTAGATCAGTTCCACACTGTGGAGAGTTGCATGCGTTTCAAAAATGGTAAATGGAAGATATTTTTCATCTTGCTATTTTTGCTAACCATACTCCTACCTCTAAGCTAGCTGCTTATTTCCAGTTTGCTCCCTGTGACTTGTTTTCCTCCTCCTGCTTCATCAGGGCTCTCTCCTTCTCTTTTGATCCCTTTACTTGGGAAGACATCCTGGGGGGGCCTGTGTGGAGTTGGCATTGGGAAGTGTGTGTGCTCAGCTGAGTAATCCCAGAGGAAGGAGAAATGGGGGGGAGAGAAACCATGCTTAATATCCACCTGTGTACTACTTGAAAAACATATTTCAGCTGTGGCACTGAGTGAAATGGTTTCCTCACATTGAGAAGTTGTGAGGACAGGCTTAAATGTTTTTCATGTCAGTGGGATAGCACCTCGAATTCTTCTCAGTGTTTTACACAACTTAGCCTCATTTTTTTGCATGTCTCTGTGCATTCCTGGAAAAAGAGATGTTTTTGTGGTTCAGTCTTAAAGAGGTATTCTTAATAACTAAGCAAGATGAGCTGAATAGTCTATTTTATAAAGCAGACAACTTTATTTTGATTTCTCTGGTCTGTTAAATACAATGATAAATGCAATGAAAGGATATATTTTCAATTTTGAAACTGTATTCTGTCTGTGAAAACTTTTTTGGTTAATTACTGTCAACTTCCCCCCCCCCTTTTTTTAGTACATATTTATGTACTTGTAAAGTGGAAAAAATACTATAATCAATACCTAAGTATTACTGTGTAATGCATTAAGCTGCTTGCTTTAGTCCAGTGATATTAGATGAAAGCATGCATGCATCCATTTCCTCTGACTGTCTCAGATTCCTTCTGATCTCAAGACTGATAATTTTGACAGTTGTTTTAAATTCATACATATGACAAAAGTTTGTCATATGTTTTATAACTTTAATGTGGATTATTTCTTAATTTTGTCTTGTTTCCTGCTTAAGTGGTATTCTGTAATTACCTGATTCACTGTGGTTGTGTCTAAATGAAACTATGAAATTTGTTGTCAATTAGCAATCAGTGTGGTATCCATATTTTTAAATGTTATAAATTGCCTATTAAAGCTAATTTTCCAGGGCATCTCTATCTCAGTTCTTAATGTAATGCAGAATATTTTACAATAATGCCTAGGTTAACAATGATAGTCTTGCTGTATTGTGCAAAAAAGGCTTCTGTGCAGACCCAGCTGGGTTTCAGGCTTAATTCATTGCTCTATGGTGGGATCACCACAGCTGCTGTGGGGCCTTTACAAATGCAAAAAAGCTGTCAGTGTTTGTTTCATCAGATGCATAAGTGATGAGGCCAAGTTGAGGAATCCATTCCAGCGCTCGGTGTGCATGCTGGAGGCATTATTGTTTACAGAATTAGCGTCTTAATGCTTTAAAATACGTGGTGCGTGTTTTACCTCCGAGCAAAACATTTTAGGACTAAGAGGGTTTAAGGATGCTCTGTACTTTAGTCCCCTCTTCTAACACCGTTTGCCCTGACTCACGTGAGTGCGCCTCTGAATTACTGCGCCATACCTGCCTCTGTCAGGAGTAATTCAGTGCTCCTGCCTTGTGCCTCGTTTTTGCTAGTGCTTTGATTATCGTAAGCAGTCACAATTAAATAATTGCACAGCTTTAATGCAGATTTCTCCCCCCCCTCCTCACTGTCAGCTGGAGGAGTTGTGCTGTCTTCTACGGTCACCAGAAGTCAGGGCACTTCTTTTGGCTGTCAAGGCTTGAGCGAGGTTCCTTCAGCCAATTAGCGAGTAACCATGATTGGTTTCAGAGAGGGCTGCTTAAGAATGCAAAGCATGCCTCAGTGCTGGGGCCGAGCACACAGTTCCTCCACCAATTCTCCTCTCCTCTGCTGCTCCAGGAATGTCACATGGAGCGGGGCTTTTGCTGACATGACGCCAGACGGGCTTTTGGGAGTGGGGGTGGCGGGGTTCAGGTCTTAAATGGTTTTTCTGCGGGAGCGTTCATGTGCCCTTCCCGTCTTTGTTGCAGTGTGTTGGCTGCATGCGTGAGGTTTCATTGGGGCACGCCACCCTTCCCATATCATGTAACTCCGCCGGTAACAGGCATCGCAGGAATTTCAACTAATGCGCTGTTTAAGCCGTTGTTGCTATGATTTTATTAAACGTGCTTGCAGCGTGCGATTTCGCTAATGCTGCAGAATGATCTGCTATGCAAATTGAATGTAAGAACGGGCTAGTGGGGATTTGTTGCCTGTATGTTGGAGACCTGTCTTTCGCATTTGGAAACGAAATGAGCTAAATGGTGTCAGCTGAAACGTTCGGGCAGCCCTTGCCTTCCTGGCTGGGGGTGCGATATAGTCACTGCAGGGGCCAGGTTTGGTTTGTAGGGAGGGATGCCCATCTGGAAGCACGCCTGCTGCTGGTGCATGCTGGGCATGCATGGGTGAGTTGAACAACGTGACTGTAGGATAGCTCAGGCATAGTCGTATACAAATTAGATTATGAGATTTATTCTGGCTGGTCGACATGGCCAGGCAAAGCTGTGCTCTTGCTTAAGCTCCTCTGCCATAATGCAGGCAGATTCCTGTGCTGGAGCAAATGATGTTTAGCTCGGTGAACGACTGATGGTATCCATGTTTGTTGGCTAAATCACTGGCCTGTAGCTAAAGCAGCACTTCTCCAGGTGTGATGTGTGAGAAAGATACTTTCGAGTCCTGCCAGCTGAAGTGAGAAGTCAGGGCGTTCAGCTTCTTTTCCAGATTTGCTGTTTCACTGAGACATGAGCTGCTGTAACCCAATAGACGCAAGAGAGTCACCTCCTCCCTGCTCTTGCTGCTGCTCCTGTGGCCTCTATTATCTCTCCGCTCAGGCTCCAAAGGCAGCCAGCCGCCTCTTCTCGTGCTGTTCCAGGGAGCAAGTTGCTTACAGCATTCCCTCTGTCAGTGCTTTGTAGCTGGAAAAGCAGCAGGCAGCTGAAAGAAATCCCTACCTGGCACCTGGTACTCTTATCCCTCCCTTCCCTGTGCCTCATTTACACTCCCTGTGAGCACTACCAGTTCTTTCCCTTGGAGTCTCTACTTTATGATTTGCCTTTTGCTGTGGGGCTGGCAGTGGTGTTGGAGGGCTGGGGTGTAGCAGCAGCAAGTGCTTAGGCAGGACCTGGAGGAGCTGTGTTGACAGTGCTGGGTCTCTCTGGTCTGCAGATTGGGGGAAGAAAGACAGCAGGCTTTCATGTGCAGCTCATGGAGCTGCAGCATAGCACTTTCTCTTGACAGAGGTGAGAATGTGCTGAATGTTTCCTAACGAGGTTGTTTTAAGGAAATGAGAAACCTCCTTGGCAAATGCCTGTCCAGCTTTTAATGTTGAGGCCTTGCTCGGCCTCACTGCACACTAGTTTGGCTTTAAAATGTGGAGGAAAATAATGTTTGAGCATATCACAGGGCATCTATATTTTGGGGCTGTGGTGCAATTAAGAGCAGCCTTTGATGATGCTTGTGCAGGAGAGGCTAAGCTGCTGGTTTTGGTGTGCACATGGTGTGGTGGACAGGCAGCCACGCTAATCTCCCAGCGGTGGAAAGATGCTTTTGGGAGAGACAGGGCGTGCTCTCAGGCAGAAAAATGGGTGCCAGAGTGCCAGGAGGTGAGCTTTGTCCCCGTGGTGTGGCTGTTTCCACGCCCTGTCCCCACACTGAGCAGACCAAAGTGATGAGACCTCTGGGCTGTGAGGGATCCTAAGAAGATCCTAATAAGAGGTCAGATTCTGTCCTGAATGCCACAAATACTCCATGAGGGGTTGGGAAGCAGGCAAATGGTCTCCTGAGGTGTTCTGCCCCTCCTCCTTTCCTCAAGCTGCTGTTCTGTAGGCCGGGTGGCAGAAGGAAAGAAATGGTTTTTACATCCAAAAGGTGGAAGGAGCAGAAAGGGAATGTGACTTCTTCCCCTTCTCCCAGGGCAGGCTGGTTAGCTGCCTGTTCCAGGGGTGGCTGCTGCTGCATCCCTGCCCACTGCAGCATCCTTGCTTCAGCTGCGAGTCCTGTCTGACCCTTGAGTTTGAGCTTAGAGTTAGAGCTGTTCATGGGAGTATTTTAACAATTAAATTATGTATTATATATATATAATATGTATTTTAAACCAGGCATTGTTGTAGACTCAGGCTGTAGGAAAACTCAAATTTTGAGCCAAATCAGCTTTGTGGTTTCCTGTTGCCCTTTGGGTTGCTGGTAACATGCCAAATCACGTTGGTAAAGAAAACACTTTAGTAGTTACATAAAAACTTGGATACGGTTAGCTGTCCTGAAAAATGCAGTAGTAATGTTTTAGGTGTAATAAGCATTTTTATTATTCTTATTAAGATTTCTCCCCCTACTCTGATGTGTTAAGCCACTAATGAGGAAGTAATGGAAATTGGAATTCCAGTTTTTTATTTACACTCGTGAATGCATTGGCTTTGGAAGTAGTCTTGTCAGTGTTAACCTGAATGTGCCAGTGTCAGGAACGTATTTTGTGATGGGAGGCTGTGTTAAGCAATTGTCTCCTTGCTGGTGAATTAGCTCTTGATTTAGATTCAGCAGAGCTATTTTAATTAGGCTTTGTTTGAAAACATGGCTCAATCTACTAACTGAGGTAGGTGCCATGGACTTTTCACAATGTTCATGCAAAATTCCTGGATATTTGCCTTTAAAGTATACTTCTTTTATCTGGTTTGTACGAGAAGAAGACCATTATGCACTAAGAATTTGGTATTATGTATTTGAAATAGAAAAAAACTTGAAGCACAGGGTTAAAAATAGGATGCTGTAAGGGGAAGTTAGATTTTGGGTGAGGGATGTGGAGGTAAGTGCTGTTCCTTACAAAGCACCAAGGCTTTGGAGGCAACGAATAAGCCTTGGGAAAGCACTGGGAACGCAGACAGATGCTCCCTGAGGTGACACACAGCTTTCTGCTCCATGCCCACCGTCACCAGCCAGCTCACCTCTTCTGTGGCAATTGCGACATAGGAGGGAGCTGCTTTCCATGCTCTGGGTGTTAAAATGGGGCTGCCCAGGCTGCCTTTCTTTTAAATAGCTTAGCTGGTGCTCAAGGCCGAGGGAAGTACAAAAACAAACGCTGAAAATATTTCAGATGCTTTAATTAGAAGTAGTGGAAGTGCAGAATTAAAGCTGCTTCTGTGTTAGGATGGCTTATTGAAACATACAGCTTAACCAGTTAGACTGCAAGGTGGAAAATGCTAGAGATTGTGTATCTGAATTAAGCAGTTTTAATTTGGTCTTTCATCTGTGTCATTACCGAGGGATATCCTGCAGGCTGGTTTAATGAACTCAATCTAGAGGTGTGTAGAGGCAGACCTCTTTGCTTGACAGCAGCAAGATGGCATGCTATGACTGGCAGACATATCTTCAGCTTGTGTAATTGTCTGCTCTTGTCATATGATGACAAATGGAGCGATGATCGTATTAAACAACAAAAAAGTTCAAAGTAACACGAAGGCTCTGAATAAACTCTTGGAATCAAAGAGATTCTCGCATGACAGCATGTCAGCATGGGTATTTTTAGCCTGAATTAATGCAGCTATAGGAAACTCCCCTCCCCCAGAGAAGTAGTACCCTGTGAAGTGAAATGCCAGTCAGAATTTTTAGGCTAAATTCTCCACTTCCTACAGGTGTGGGAGCTTTTCCTGTTAGTGCTCAGTCTGTGTTGCACACACAGGCAAGGAGAAAATTGTCTCAGGTCAGGAGTTTCAAAAAATAAATAAATTAGTAACAAGAGTATGTCTGTAGACTAACAAAAGCTGAGTTTTTTTGAATTAGCCTCTTCCAAATCCAGATGCTATAAGGATGAGATCATGCAGAAAAAATTCATCAGGCACTGAGCATAGTTAGGAGTTTTGGCAATTATGTTTGAGGGTAATATAAATTCTTACCCAGTTTTTCATCCCATCACGGGTGAAATCTAATGCACTTCTGTGCATTATGCTGTGAGGTTTTAAGTTTTGCAGAAGAAACTGTCTTTGATGAAGTCTGAAGTCAAGTATAATAAGAAATATTTTCCCTTTTGTGAATAAGAGGATTCTGCAGAAGGGAAGTACCGTTCTGAAAATCCGGGGAAGCGGATTTAAAACAAAGTGCAGTGTTAGAGCATTAGGAAACAGGAGGAAAGGGGACAGAAGCCTCTCTCTGTGGCTCCTTCCCCCACTTTCCTATTGGAATGGGCACTGAGTGCAGTTAATTACAGTGGAAAAGGAGTGATACAGATTTTCAGCTTTATTCTGTTCTTGGTGCTTATAGTTCCACTTTGGTCATATTGCTTTCTCTGTCACAGTTTTAGTGAAGATTTCCCTTTTTTCCATTTTCAGCAATTAAAAAAACCACGTAGGCTACTACATGTGGCCAGATGGAAACTTTCTCTTCTGACTGCTTTATCGACAAACTTCACAGAAAACTGCATTACTTCTGGGTTGCTGTCTTTGTGTGTGTGATATCCCAGCCCGAACAGCACATTTTAGATGCTGTTCTCCAAAAAGACTTTGTCAAGGCGGCTGCCCTGGAGCTGGGTTTTGTTGCCAGGGTGGATGTGGGGAAATGCAGAACGCCCAGCCCAGAATTCAGCAGTACTCATCTCAAAATGGGTCTGAAATACAGTGTAAAATCTTTTTCTCCTGCCATTTGAGCCTGCAAGTGTCAGGAAGACGCTTTGTCTTTGTGATTTCTGAAGTATGGTTAGTTTACTTTTGGATTTGAACGTTTTTGCCACGGTGGTCCTGTAGTGGTTTAATTGTCATGAGAATGGTGCTTCACAAATGTACGCCTCATTAGCTGCTGCACCCGGGACTCAGTTTCATCAAAAAAAGTAGCCTTAGTCAAAAGAGTGCCTATGTACAATGGCCTTGTAGGGCTCAGCAGTTAAACTTCGCTAAACCCGTGTGCGTGAAGTCTCTTACTGCACTGACAGAGCTAATTTTTATTAGCTGTTTTATTCTTAACATCCTGCAACTTCCACCTTCTGCAGAAACTGCGTGTAGCTACTGCTTCGGTACACGTGGGAGTAAGGGCACGTCTGTGTCAAGAAAAAGTGTGACGTTAGAAAGATTAAATAGGATTCTGTACCTAGTTTTGCATAGTTCCACGTCCATTTATCAAAATACACCAGCAGAGTATTTTCCCATGTGGATGAAAGGGAAAGGAGTAGGATTCATTTTTGACTAGTGCTCATTTAAATGTTGAATAAGCCTGAACCTTAACGCTTGTTGTTGCAGGAAGACCAGTTCTATTTGCGAGCTGCAGAGCTGCAGAAATATCATTTTACTGTTCTACTAGTACGTTTTGATAGGAGGAGCCATGGAGAGCTGGCAAACGTGGACTGCACTTTGCTGCCAAAGCTTCTCAGTATAAATGTACCTCAAGAAGATGTACTGCCTTAAACCTCTTCTCTTTTTAGTAGAGTTTAAAATTTAGGAGTAGAGTTGATGGAGCTTAAAAAAGGAATAAAGCTAATTGGGCCTATTTGCTTGTTTTATGGCTTGAAAAATAGGCGGTAGATTAATCAGAGGTGTGATTCAACATCTGGACTGTTCATGCAAAGATGACAGGGAAGATGGAGATAGATTGTAGAGGCATTTGAAGTGTGAAAGAGCAGAGAAAAGGGAATCAGTCGAGAAATGCAAAGATGGAAGTGACCGAGCCAACACAGTAGTTATAAAAATGATTTCTGTGAAATATTCTGATGGGATTCATCAATGTGGAGTAGAAGAATATTGCAGTAATGGGGGAAGAAAAGACTGAGAGTCTTTCACAAAGCGTTTTGGCACTGGGGAAGATTTGTGTCTCTGTGACATTTTGCAGGAAGAATTGGCAAGATTTGTCCCTGGTATGAGCACGAGTGCCTGCGGAGGGGTGTGAAACACTTGATAGCCATATTGTATTTTGAGTGACGGTTAGTCAGTCAGCAAGTCGCAGCATTTTACAAAACTGTTCTGCAGTTGTGTTCAGAAAGGTGGGGGCTGGTTCTGTTTTGAGTCTCTGCAACAGCAAGGGGAAGAGATTGTCAGCTCTTAAAACATCTGTCTTCATTTTGACTACAAAAAGCAAATGTTTTGAAATTATACAGGCAACATCCTCAGGGACACTAGAGAATAGAATGTTTATTGTGATAAACAGACTCACATCTCAGCGACCATTTCTATGTTGGTTTGAACATGAGATTCCTTTATATGTGAGCTGGTGGCTTACATGTGGTGGGTGCTGATGTGTTGCCAGCAGTCAAGTGCTCTTGGTTAGCACCACTCATCAGCCACTTCAGTAATTGCCATGTGTTGGTCAAGATGATTACATAGCATAAATTTGGAGTTAGCTGTGCTGGAAAGGATGCATCTTATCTGGTCAGCCCCTCCTTTTCCCTGTTTCTGTAACTGATAGTGTGTTTATATGTATGTATATATATGTACATGGCCCAGGTGAGACAGTTCTGGTAGTTAGAGCATCCAGGTTGATCCAGGAGAGGTTCTGTGGAAAGGCAACTGCTGCAAGTTTTTTTCTGTCTTTCCTTTTCCTTGTTCCATATTGCTTTATATGGCTTTTGCCCTTCCTTGTCTGTCCCTAATATTGTTTTTACTCTTCTGCTGTGTATGTATCCTTCAGTTTGTGTGGTAGTAATAAGGGATTTTGGGATCCCAGCTGGATTAGGTTGCTGGGCCTTACAGTGGCCATCTCATACCTGTGGCAAGAGGAGGTTGTAAGCAGTGCTGCTTGTCTGGTCATAAATCCTCGTTCAGGACTGTATAAATAAACATGTTAAACATTTGATTCTTCAAAATAATAACCTGTTTATTTCCTTCTGCTTCTCAGGTCTCTTCCCTTCCTTTCATCTTCTGCCTTTGCTTTTCCACAGAAGTTCTCTTCCGCAGTTCCAGTGTAAAAAAAGGGATCTCTAGACTTTTGGAAAAGACTCGGGGAATTCTTAGCCCCAGAACTGATGCATTTTGGTGTGTTAGCACTACTTGAAGCTCTTGTGGGTTGCCCATTGATTCCAGACTGGTGGTTGTGACGGACAGAGTGATTCAGGGTGACAGTGTGTTCATTTCACAGCATAATTCATGATCTCTCGCTGATCCTGAAGCCATCTCTGTGGATCAGAGTCATGTAAATATTTTGAGGAGAACCCATTCTGTAGGCAGCTTTGTTTAATCAGAATGCCAGTAGCTGGTATGAAGTGGCAGGTTTAGCCCTTGCTGTAGCCTGCAGTGGAGAGGTGGAGTGCCTGGAGGATGTGAGCAGTACAGCCAAAATGCCTCTGCTACCTACTTGAGTGTCATTTATAGAATTTTGAGCCGTATGCTAAGGAAGAATAAAGCAAATGTAAATGTATTATTGCTCCTATTATAACACTTCAGTAGGATAAAAAGAGAGAGAAAAACTTCAATAGCTCTGATGATAGCCTGCCAGAATAAATGTTGGCTCAGAAGCAACTGTGGTAATGTAGCTTTTTTCTAAATCCATTTGAGTTAAATGAGAGCGGGGCCAAGCTGAGAAATGAGTTTCTGTGTAGTGCTGGCTCTGCTGCTTCCAGGGCACTTCAGGATCCCCAGTCCTCTCCATCCCTCCCCTGGTCTCAGCGGAGCTCAGTGGGTCAGGTCAGGGCTCTTACGAACCTCAGCAGCAATAGGGTTTATATTGTGCATGACACTGAAGGAAATAAGTTGTACCTAATGCACTCAATACAAAGCTTACTAGTAGCGTGGCAAACTAAAAATTTTAATTAAAAAAAATGTGGTGTAAAGAATGTGGGTGTGCATGGATGTCTGATTATTTGGTATCTGACTGGCTTTCCTTCTGGGTTCACGGGCAGGGGTTCAGCTTTTGTCTGCTCCTGCAGCTAAGACACTCTCCTGCTTTTGGGCCTGTGTGAATAGAGGAGTTGTTTATAGACAGCTTCTGAAATACATGGGGAAAACACCATTTCTAGAATTCTTAATTTGAAACGCATGTAAATGTGAGTCGAAATCTTGGCTCTTTTGGGATCAGAGGGAGAGAAATGTCTAATGAAGGCAAAGAGCTTCAGAGGCTGTGGAGAGATATTGTCACTGCCTCTGGAGGTTTGCTGCTGCTTTTCCACTGCTTTAAGCTGGTGGCCAAAGGAGAGATGCTGGGCTGGTCTTAAAAATGTTTAGTGCTAGTTTTCCTAGGTCTTGGGTATTAGGGGTATTGGGGATGGTGTGGGGAAACTCCTCAAGAGGCTGTCAGGTGTGAAGGTAAATGTGAGACTGTTCAGTTTTGTGTTAAATATTGTGAGTGTTATAACAAACGCTCTGGTTGCCTCTGCTTAGTTGCACTGAGAAACCAAAAGACACTTTGAAAACCAACCAGTTATGAACCCAAGGTTTTGTTTAGAAACAAACAAAAATTGTAATAGGCCTTCTAAGGATAGACCCATAGACATTGCATGGGCTTGAAATAAAATGTCAACATAAATCCTAAAGATGGCCTTGATCTTGGATCTTTGTGTTTGAAAATTAAGTCTGTGATTTCCTAATATTGAAGCACAGGAAAGCATCAAGAACCACAGGTGTTATACTCCTGCTCCATTTTAATTTTGGTGCACCTTTCTGTCTTAATCTCACTCAAATTTCAGTTAATTGGGAGGTGAGATCTTCATCTGGTAGAAACTGGCAATTGAATTTTAATGGATCTCTGCTGAGTACATTCCTCCTCATGGGATTCTTTGCTTTTAGTCCCCTGTACCAGCTCGTATACTCAGTGCTGTGATTTAATTTTGGAGATGAGGGAGGAGAATGAGAATGGAAGGGGCAGCTGAGAGATATTTATGCATTAAAAAAATCTAACATATTGTGGGATATTTTAAGATGAAGGATGCTAAATAAATATAGAAAATCACATCATTTACCTTAGCGTCACAGAATGTTGCCTTTTGAGAATCAGTTGTAGCAGAGAGGGTTTGTTGGGGCTGTGCTGTTGTGGTATTGTTTAATTTATATATGTTCCTTCCTAATAAAACGTGTCAGTACCATTGTATGTTGGTTTGGTTTCCTGCCTCTCTCTTTCTCTTCCAGTGTTCTAGTTGGAGACAGGATTACAGTCTTGGGAACCTCTGTTTTGCACATGTCTGCGTGCTGCTCACGAAGAAGCAATCACTGTAACTCATAAATATGTGCACTCGTCCTCCAAAGACATATAAAACATATTTGAGCTATAAGGCTATACAAACACGGAGCAATGCTGATGACGACATGCAAACCACCAGGGGGAAGCTTGACTGGCTCAGCCTCTTTAGAACCTGGAAATGTTTGCATAGCCTTGTTGCTCGACTGTGTTTCTTCCTTGGTAGGTGGGTAGGAAGGTGGGTAGGTATCAAATTGATTTTCTTTCCTTCCTTTTGTGTTATTTGCTTTCTCGGATTTGCTTTCTCAGGACAGAAGAGGAGACAGGTTGTTGTAGTATCTATTATAATTTTTCTTTCTATATATTCTGCATGTTAAAGTGATTCTGCAATACTCGAAATTTTATACATTTGAGATTGTGCACTTTGAGGCTTCAGGGTGTAAAGGGACTGAGGACTGGCCTGTTTTTTGGGCAAAACGATTGGTAGTTGAGACAGAATCTGATTTTATTGTGTTGTCTCCACAACCAGTCAGAAATTACATGTATGTAGGTGCTAGTATGGTATCAATTAATATATGATAAATAGAGGATTTGAGAGCATGTATTCTATTATCTGTGATTTGCTGTGGCAGGGATGCTGAAATTCATGTTGTCAGGTGGAGCTAAGGTTGATCCTGGCTGTGTCCAGGTGTCTCAGGTATCAGCCTCTGTCTTACTAAAATAACAACCATGAATATTTCTAACCAGCTACGGTTGCCTGGCCCTGCAGTGGGTAGAATAGAGGCCTTAAGAAGCGTTCCCCCATGTGCTGTACAGTGACACCCAACATGGGTTGGCCAAAGTTGTTTACTTAGTTTTGTGGCACGTAAAGGCAGGAGAATTTTTTTTTTCCCTGTGCATTTGGAACAGCGTTTGATCTGTTTGTCCTTTCCCAGTCTTGCAGCCAAGTGTGTCTGTGTCTTTAATTTCCCCTGGGCACGAGTGCCAGAAATAACTTGTATAGCACTCCAGCGCTGGGGCTGCCCCTCTAACCCACTTCTTGCTCTGCCAGGCTGCAGTGAGTGGTGTCTGTCTCAGGGACAGTGATACCTGACCCACAGTAACTTCACCTCTTTTCTCAGTCACTACAAACTGTCTTGGTTGATGGGCTCTACCTGGGCTGGACTCTCAGACGTGGTGTTTCTTTTTTAATGGTGTTTTGCAAAGTATTTATTTTGTTGTTCTGTCCCTGTTAGTATTTATGAACAGAGATGACTGCTTACATGCTTCACTTGACAGACCTGTTAAATGTCTTCAAATTGGTTGCAGATTCCTTTGGAAGGGGGTTTGCTTTTTGACCATGTGCATCATGAGCTGGTATGGGGTAAAGACAGCTCACTAATTTTTTCTGAGTATGTTACGTGACTTGTCAGTTGTGTAAGTGTTGAAAGGGACAGTGGAGAAAATAGCACAAAATTTGCCAAAACTAGTCAGCTGGAGTTGTGAGAAAAGTTGTATTGACATTTGCTGTGTGCATTAGCTGTTTGGGTTGATGTTCTGTGGGTGGAATTGAGCATTACTTGGGACATCTCCTTCTGTGAGACCAGCATTTTCACAAAACTTTTCCTGCTGTCTCCTCGCTGACAGGACACTGGGTACCATCCCTGCCAGACTTGCACCTAAAGATCTCAGAGCATGGCAGCCCATGGATGCTGCATTTGTAAAATCATATTTTTATGTGAAAAAAGCTGTGTTACAATGACTTTGCTAACACCCTACTTCAATTTAAAGACAGAATGTTTGAAAGGAAAATATGCTTCATTGTAACAGCTGGATTAAAAAAGAAAATCGTTTCATATTCTTCATCCACATTTTGTTTCTCCCCACACCATGAAATGCTAAGTTTGGGTACAGCCCTGTCTTGGAGGAGATTTTGTTTGGTGTCGTACCCTGTGAATTCAGTGTGGAAGTTTCTTAAGCAAATAATGGGTAGATTTAAGGGACTAAACCACTATGCACTTTCAAACTGAAGCTTTTCATCTTAGAATACAAAGAATTAATTCCTCTCAGTCTCTAAAAAGAAGCACAACATTTGCTCTTCTTTCCAACTTGGCAGCTAAATGAAGGTGGCGCAGTCAAAAGGAAATGGCTACAAATAGATGAAGCATATTGGTTGTGAATCTGCCAAAGGTGGCCAGCTGTATTGCTATTTTCAGCTAATTCTATGCACTTAGTCAGAGTTTCTGCTTAAATTAAAGAGTAAAGGTATATTTAGTGATCATTAGGCCCTTCTCTATAAAAGGTTTTGTTCCATGGTTTAATAATGGGGATGACAGAGAAACAGAAGGTAGCCAGCTAACCATTACTGCATCTTTTTCTATACTAAAATGTATCAGGTCCCAGTGATCCTTAGAAGTTTTAATTTGTACTTTAACATAAATGCCACTCTTGGTAGAGCCACATCATTCAGATTCTTGCCTTTTTCCCTTTGGTGGGATGATTTTGGAAAGAGTGAGCCATAGGGAGCACTGTATAAAAGCTTCTGTGAAAGCTACGGCTGCCACAAGAGCTAAATTGAGCTAAATACCCTGGAAGTGAACCGTCCAGTCTGGGTCTTCCAGCTCTGTCTGGAATGAAGGGTGCCTGGGGTCAAAAGGCTCTTGATTATGCTCCTGGTTTCTTAAGTTTTTGGAAATGGGCTCTGCAAAACTGTTTCTGCGGGAAAAATAGACTGGAAACCAAGTAGGCAAATTTCTCATCTGTGTATGTGAAATTCTGAAGTTTCTCTGAGGCTTAGAGGAATTAAAACAGGCAAGCAAAAAGTGGTGGATTTGGGTTTATAAAGGCAACTAGAAAAGTGCATATAGAGCATCTATATGTTAAAAAAATAACTAGGCTGTAGGCATTCATGGGTTTTGTGGGGTTTCCCCCTGCTCTCACTTCATGCCTTTATCCTTGTCTTGAATTCTGTGAAGGGATGCCTTCCCACTGTCCTGAGTTTGGAATGCACCTTCTAAGTTTTGAGCCCTACAAAATGTTGAGCCTTCTCAGACGCAGCAGGGTGCCTTAAAATACTCTGAGAAAGTTTAATTTTACGTCACAGGCTAGCAAATTCCTCGTAAATGCAGTCAAGGCACTGCTGGGGTTGAGTCGTGGCACCCGAACCCTCCAGAATGAAGTAATGTGTTTTTGGCAGTGCCTTTGCATCGTTCCCACTGCTCCCCTTTGGATGGACTGTCCTCAGCTTAGCACCGGGGTCTGCTTTTGACTTCATTCCTACAGGGACACCTAAAAAAGATTGGAAACCACCCTCCCCCATGCAGCAGCACAGTGAATATCCTGGAAGGTCTCAGTCCACGAACCCTGTTATAATATTGCCATTTACGATTATGTTGTTATTTGTCAAGGAAACCACGAACAACCCCTTTGTGAAGGAGTGCTCAATGCCAAACAGGGAAGCACAAAAGCCACCGGTGCATTTTGGGAGGTCCGTATTGATCCCCGTGCACCAGGAGCTGAAGAGGGTGATGTGTGGTGTGCTGGGAGCGTGGCTGACAGCGCTCGGTGCCTGGTGCTGGACAAATACACATCTCTCACACACATTTTCCATTATGGGTCACATCCCTTGAGGATATACAGGGTGTTTCTCACAGCCCTGCCGGGAGAAGGGGTGTTGTTGGCGTGGCATTGGGTGAACCTTTGCAGAATAGATGTGCTGAACTATTTAAAATCAGTAAGTAGCGTGCATGTATATTCATTTTAAGTTACCGTGTTATTGTATTATGCCAGAACCGAGTGTCAGGCAGTTTGGCATTCTCTAATAGTTGGTTAGCAAAGTCTTTTCCTTCCATCAGAAATATCTTTCCAGTTGGATCGCCTTCTGTTTATTTGTTTGCTCGTGTTTTGATCTTGAAAGACAAAATAGCTGTTTGCACACGGCGAAATAGCTGGATATGGTTTCTTGAAACGTGTGCTCGGAGGGTGGTATGGTATGTCTGTGTTCCTGAAGCCTTGGCTGAGGTTAAAGCATCCTAATAACAGAACTGCTCTGGACATGGGCAGGGCAGTCTGTGTTGCTCAGGGAAGAAGGAGAGGCTCCAAATGGCCGAGTGGGAGATGGGTTTTCTTCCTCGGCTGCAGCGACTGGAACTGAAATTAATTTCAGACAGCTCCCTCGCCTCTCAGATCTGTGATGTGCCTCCCTTTATTGGGAAGATCTGAGAAGGCAGGCTGTAGAAAACAAAAAGCATTGTTCCCTGTAACGAGCCGTCAATTGGTCCGTCATGGTTTTCAGTTGTTTCCGTGATTATGCTTGTGAAAGAGATTAAAATACTTCTCTTTTATTATCAGCAGAGTGAATTCCCCCGCTGCTAACAAAGCGTGCCTGGCCCGGCTCTGCTCTGCCTTGGGCTTCCCTCTCTGTTCCCCACGTGCTTATTCCTGTCTGCACTGGTGTGTGTTTGTGACAAAATCGGTGAAAATTCAGCATCTTCGGGGTGGCTTTGCCTTTGCGGATTGCTCACTGCTCCCAGGCTCGCTGTAATTGTATAGAGGGCTTGAAAAGAACTCAGCTTCCGTATTTATGAATATCTTTTTGAGCATCCTTCATGTTAGTTAAAGCCACAGAGCGTATCAGTGAGACCTTGCTCTGAAGTGCACTTTATGGGTTTGGTTTTTTCGGTCTCTCCGTTGTTGTTGATGCATTTTGTCCGTCTGTGAAGGCAGCTCTATGGTCAGGAATGCTTATTGTTATGTATTTGGGTCTGCTGATTGGTCTGAACAAGCTCTGTGTGTTGTGAGACAGTGAATATGTTTTATCAAATGCGTCTCGTCTACCATCTCTTTTTTTATACATGCAAAGCAATTTGAAGACAAAGCATGAGCTGCTGTTACTTTTCAAATTATTTATTAGCATACTGCCTGTGGTGTAAGTTAATTCCCGACGTGCAGAACAGAGAGAGTGTGTGAGGAGGGTGTGCGTGGCATACTGAAAGCAGGGACTGTGCACACTTTGCACCATTGATTAATTTGTGACTGGCCCAGGAATCCGGCACTGGAACAACCTAGTCTGGAGATGTGTGGCTGCATTCACCCTGCGTGGAACCATAAACCCTCCCAGTCAGGAGACCCGGCATGATGCTCTCCTCGGCTTGGTGCAACCAGAAAAGTAACGACAGCATTCGAAACACAGGTAGCTGGGTTTGACACCCTCCCATTTCAAGTTGCAGGCAGGACTTATGGACCATACACGGGGAGGAGGAACCTGCCTGTCCCTGTCCCTGCTGGGGCTCAGGGGATGGTGCTGGGGGTGCGAGGCTCTCCCAGCTCTTGCTGGGCAGAGGTGCTGCCCCAGCATCCTGGCAGCGCCTCCTGCAATTAGCAGCACAAGGTACACATTTTCAGCCCGGGACGATTTTGGGAAGAGGTTATTGCTGCCCAGGCCTCTAAACTTAGTGCTAATGAACTGTGTGCACTAATACAGCGAGCTGCTTAAGCGCCTGGGTTCAGCAAACAAAGTGTGGTGGAAGGTTTATATAATTAGCGTTAATGTTTGGTACAAAACACCCCATCAACAGTATCAGCTGACTTATCTCATTATGAGCCAAAGCTGGTTCATGAACCTAATAAAACACGAATTTTTAAGACAGGGTAGTGAGAGTAAGAGGAAGGCGTGAAATTAGATTAAAGTCTCTAAACATAAACTCTGACTTCTCTGCCCCCGTCCAAAGCAGCATTCGGGTTTCTCTTTTACAGCAAGCGTGGGCTTTATATTTGAGCAGCAAGAGCCAGGATAATATCATTCTGGGAAAGTCCTTCCATCAGTCACTTAAAGAGGAGTGTCTTTTCAATTTGCTTTCCTGAGATCTGGGGTTTCTGACTCAACTGTAGTGAGAAGTTTAACTGAGCTGTTACTGGGTGTCACGAAATACTGAGAATCCTGCTGTGGAAGGATAAGCGTTGTTCCAATCCCCCCTCCTTCCGTAAGGTGTTTCCGTGATGAACACTAATGACCACATGGCTGCTGTCTCCGTCTTCTTCCCCTTGTCTTGGAAGGCAGAAGTTCATCTGTGGAAAGGAGAGCGGAAATGAGAAGTGCTGACTACTGCAGCGGTAGGAACCAAACCTTTATTTGCAGAGGGCTGAGGAAAATCCAGCAGTCCTGCACTGGGTTGCTCCTGGGGGCTGAAGCTGAGCTGCTGGTGGTGACCCTGCTGCCCACTGTGGTAGCCACGAGGCAGAGCTTTGTTGCTTGGGGAACACGTGTTGATTTCCTGGCTCCAGTGCCATTTAAAACCCCCCTTGAAACAGCTTTTTAATGATATTTTTTGTTTAGAGAGTAAATAAAACCTCAGGGAGATTAAGGAATACTGTGCATCTTATTGGAAGAAATGGAGTAACTTCTGAAATCTGTAACGCTAAATAAAGTCAGTGCTACAGCGTGGGGCTGGCAATCAGGAGGAAGGGCTGGGGCTGGTATCTGCACTCATCAGAGCCTTTAAATAGGGCAAGAATGAACACGCATAGAGTTATAGGATGGCTGAGGTTACCTGCTGTGAAAGAGCAGATTAGCATGCTGTGGTATGTTGTTTGAGGTTTCGAGAAATTATCATATCCGGATAGCAAACCCTGGTGTAGAAATGTGCTGCTGTTTCTTCATGAGGTCGTTTCCTTCGTCCCAAGGCATTTTATCTTCACCAAGATGGAGTTTACGGAGAGCTGTCTTCATCCAGAAAGAGAGGAAATTTATGGTGTGATTTTTTTTTTTAAAGCAGCCCCTCAGTCTGTAAATTGTGATGTTTTCACAACAGAAGGATTGACAGATGACTAACTGGATTTCCCCTTTGCTTTTTACAGCATTTCGTAAGTGCTGAATAATTTCCATAAGATGAATTGTTTTCATGTTGCTGAGCAGTTCAAGTGGAAAAATGCCAGGTATCGATAACCTACCCGGCATGCACAGTGCCTCGTAATATCTTCAGTTATATTTAATATAAATACTGTAGGCCAGTCATCATCTTGTTGGTTCTGGCTGTCCCTTCTGACATCTAAAAACCTGCAACCACTCACTAAATTCCCACAACCTCACGTGTCTTCACCGAGGAGCTGGAGGCACTAAGCACCACGTTTATCCTGACCTTACTCCCAGGTGCTCTGAGAATGAGCTGTTCCCTTCAAACCCAGCTTGAGCTGGGATGATGGGTTTAGCTCCCAGCTTCTGATTAGGAAATAAACCCCTTGTTTATCTGGAAAAAAAAATAATTTTGCATAGAAATCTATATGAATTTTAGGTTAATTTTTGCTGAAGTTCTTAGTTACATTCTTCAGCAGAATGATTCATTGTTTTGCTCATTCCTGATGCGTTACCTATGCAGAAGTGTCTTGATTGCATTTCATAAGCCCACTAAATCGGGCTCACTAATGGGGAGAGAGTTAGTTTCTCATCTTTAATGATGGAGATCCTCATCAGTTGGAGCATTTTTGTTATTACTGCAGCAGCAGCAGCAGTGTTGCAGTGGCGTGGGAGTGCTCTGTGTTACGTGTGGAGAACATGCAGAGAAACTTCCATTTTCTCCTCTGCCAGTACTTGGCTGGGGGGAAGTAACAGCCAGAGTTTGTTTGCCACGTTTTGCTTGGTGGCTGCTGGAAAACTTCTGTAGTCGGTGTTTTATTCCTGTGGGTCTCGGTAGGCTTAGGGCATGCTGTCAGTCAAAAATTGCTCCTGGGGAAGGATTCCTGTAGTAACTGAAGGTGGAAAAACAAACCCAAGACACGGTTGTAGCTGTATGAGCATCACCTCTGCAGTGTTCTGTGAAGGAGAGGGAAGGATTGTATGTGCACATCTCCTGGTTGGCTTTTTAGCACTTGGGTTTTATAAATGTGTTACGATAAGAAGTCGAAGAATCGTAAGTTCGTGTTTGTTTTTATAAAAATTCCAAAAGCTTATGTTATTGAGCGAAAGTTAAATAAGTTAATGTGTTTTGGAATATTTGTTAAGCATCATATGTGCTGTAGAGCCTCCAGGCTTTTAGGAATAAGCTACTTTCCAGGACCTCTGATGACATCCAGATAATACATGATATTGGACAGAGGTAAAGCTGCCTCTTTTTAATAAGCTGTTGCAAATTTCCACTACTTGCCTTGGAGAAAACCTCTCTTTTGGGAACTGGAAATTTATTTGGGACTCATTCCAAGATAAGGTTATGGTCAAACCTTTTCTTCAGTCTGGAAAGAAACACAGACAAGAAGAATATAATTTTAATGAGTACAAGATGCCTGCAAAGTGCTGCTCCGAGTTCATCAGCAAGTGAACTATCCCAACCCCAGCAGCAGTATTTGGTGGTTTTGGCTCCGTTCAAGGGCCGCATGGGACCAGTAGGTTTTCTGCTGGATGAATGTGCTGAAGCAGCCGAGGGCAGGAGCCAGGGAAGGGAGAGTTTGACTGCTCTTGGGAAGGATGTGACGATTTGATGTGTTTTGCTGCTGCAAAGATGGGTGGTGTGGGTCAGATTAATCAATTGCTTTGGCCCGTGGGGGTGTCTGGTGAGACCAGAGCCAGGTGGAGAAGGGGAGGTGGGATGTGTGGGGTGAGCCTGAGGCTCAGAGGAAGCGGAGGGGGAGAAGGGTAAGAGTGAGCAGAGAAGCAGACCTCCCCATTTGGCAGCAGGGTGTTACAGCCTCGAGGAGCTTCACCTTAGGGCCTATTCCAAGCCTGAAGGCTGGAGTGTGGTTTGTGGGGTCCCTTAATTCGAGGGTGCTCCCTGGACTTGGCGCACAGCCTGTGGCTGTGTCCTGGCACGCCGGCTCTCCCTGAAATTCCTGCTGCACCCTGCAGCCCTGGGGACAGGAGGGAGAGGGATGCCATGGGAGCACTAGCCTTTTCCAGTTGTCTGCAAGAGAGGATAAGCAGATTGAGGACAGGGCGGGGAAAGTAGAGCAAATTTTTTGTTGTCGCCTTCTCGCATTAATGAGCAGAGTTGTGAGGCGCCTGTGTACGAGTTCAGATTTCGCTAAGCCAACTGATCTGTAGAAGCAGAGACTAAATCCATTTTCCCCCCACTACTTTAGTAATTGGCAGAAGGCAGAAAGTCATTGTTGACTGAGAATAAACAGATTTCAGGCATTCCTAGACTGAGAAACCTGCTTAGCTTTCTAAAATCGGTCTCCCTGGTGCTCTGCTAAAAGCTTAATTGGCTGACATTTTGTATGTGAGAGATTTGCTCTGCTGGCCTAAATTGAGTTATTTTGTGTAAATGTTTTTGTGGGATTTATAAAATATTCTCAGAACATACATGTGTGTAAACTCTGGACTGTTTCTTTTGAAAGAGTAATAACGAGTACTAGATGTTGTGGCTTTGGCATACAGGGGATAATTTAACATGGAATTCGGTTTACACTATTAGTTAACCTTGTGAGGGATAAATATCTGCCTCTTTCCCCCTGCAAAACCAGCTGCTAAGATACAGTCTTCCTGTAATTATGAAAAAGGATGGCTGTGCTGGTCGTGCCAAATATTGGGGAAGGATAGCCACTCTTCTTAAGGATGTCTTTCTTAACTGTGTAAGTGCAGCGGCTGCAGCACAACAGGTACAGCACAAAGCTCTGCAAGCACTCGAAGCCTTTGCAAGTCGCCGGGTCTCATGAGGAAGGAGTTAATGTGGTCGCAAGCCTCTCTTGCTGCGTGTCTCCAGCTTCAGCAGTGACCCAACTGTCGCCTCCTCTCTTCCTTACAGTGTTCGAAAGTCATCTCGCACACTTCCTCACTCTGTTTTTAGTACATTGTAATTAGTATTTTCATTCAAGCTTTAAAATTCCTTGGAGATTTGCCTAGGAGAGGGCTGTGCACTTTTAACCCAACTGCAGAAAAGGGATCTGCATCGTATTAACCGTGAAATTTGCAGGTCAGCTTTGGAATTTCAATATTTGGTGTTTATAACTTGCTGCCTGGTTTGGTCTTTTTTATTTCGCATTAATTTCCACCTCTTGTGCTCCCAAGTGTGACTGTGTTTCTCTCCTTTTTTTAATTCCCCCCCCCCCAGAATTGAGCACTAACTCCATCCAAATAGATGAACTTTCTTGGCAGGGATGAGCAGAGCCGCACAGTCGCTACTTGGGGCTGTGTTGGTGATCTGGAATGAGTTTAAACATTAAAGTTTGTTTACTTTTGGATATGACAAAGGCTCCCCTTAGACCTTTTTTTTTGCATGCTGTTAGTACAGTAGGATGTCTAGTACAGTAAAGCCTCCCTGCTCTGTCAGATGTACTTGCCTAGGCTGAGGCACGGAGGATGGAGAAGCCAGAATTCTTAGGGAAACAGGGCATGTCCAGCGGCTTTGAACTTGTATTCCAGTTCCTAGCCAGAAGAGCATTAGGAGTATTGTGAATAGTTTGCCATTTCTGGGTTCTTTTTATCATGCAAGTGAGCTGAAGAGATCCCAAAGTGGTGACCCTGTGCTGCAGTGTGTCCGTGCCTCCTGCCCTGCCCAGTGGCTGGGGCTGCAGTCAGAGGAGCTTTGGGAGAAGCCAGGGGACACCCCCACCCATCCCATCTAAACCCACCCCCAATAAACTTCAACTGGACTTTATTCAGATGTGGTGGTCGGTGGGATGGAAGACAAAGGCATGGTTGAAACGTGGGTCACTTTATGTAAGACTGAGACTATTTTAGGAAAATGCTAATGTCTCGGAAACCATCATAGGAGGTGCCAGCTGTGTAAGAGAGGGCTGGTTGAGTCAGAGAGGCTGGGCTGTGGTGCAGCCCCAGGGGAAGGAGGGTGGCAGGAGGAAGGGCTCTGGTGCATCCCTGGTGAGGGCGAAGGAAGAGTTTTGGCCCAGGGTTGTTTCATCTGCGGGTTGTGGTTGTGTGTGTAGTGAGAAGGTGGCTACAGCAGGCACTTCTTTTTCGTGGGGGGCAGCTCACCTCTGAGGATTTTTGTGGGGCACTGGGTTTCCCGCGTTGCTGTAAAAGGGTGCCTGCTCTGCATGGAGCCTCTTCTGGAGCGGCTGACCGGGAACATTGTGAATTTGTGCCTGCTGTCACTTAGATCAGGAAATGACACGTGCCTAAAGCAGCTCAGTCTTCTGGGGTACGTACTGTATTAGTAACTCCAAAGGGTTAGTAATTGGAAAGGAGACAGACAAAATCCATGTATTAAGATGTTAACTAGAAGATGGAATACGCTTTTTGAAGTTAAGTGGTATGGTCTGAGCCAGACTGGTAGCTTGTTTCTGCTCCCTCCTCCTCCCTCATCAGCCTCCAGTTGTAGTCTTGTGCTCTGCCCTTCGTATCACCTCAGTGCTTCATCTGATGGCACAGCAGACATGATCAATTTGCTGATTTTTCAGACACCCAGTTCAAAAACCAGCGATGAGGGAGGAGTGGGGATCGAGAGGAGGATGCTGGGGCAGGCTGGCAAGCACAGTGAGCTTGCTCAGTCCTCCCAGGCATTATCCCTTGGCTTTTCCCTGGAAAGGTGGCAGAGCCCCCCTGGGAAGCAGTGGGCACGAGGCTGACTCACAGCAGGGAATGCCAGAGCAAAACCTCTGCCTTCCCATGATGCTGGTGCATGGCTGTCCGTGCAAATGGGAGTTTATGTGGCTTTCCTTTCCTTTTCATGAGCCTTGGCTGCAGCTTCAGGGACTGGGTATTGTACGTAGCATCCTAGATGAGCCAGAGGCATGAGGGTGAAATCTGTCCCAACTGGTCATGGCTCTGTAGATGTTACAAAGGTGAGAGGTATATAGCAGAGCATATAACAGTGTGATGTAGTGGAGAATGTAATTTATTATGAATATAACAATGTGGTGTAGTAGAGAATGTAATTTACTATAAAATTGATAGCTATGTATTTCCCATCAAAACCGGAGCGTTCTATATTACAGAAATAATACCAGAGTCTGAAGACTAATGTTCACCCTGTAGAAAACAAGAATTTGTGTTGTTTCCTAGAGACTATTTTGACAAGGGCTGTGTTCAGTGACAGCAAATAGGAGAGACAGGGCCATCCACTGAGCTGATCAGCTGTGAGCCTGAGAAAGCGCTGCTGAGTCTTTGGCAGCCTCTCTGTGTCAAGAGTTGGTTGACCTAAGCACAGAGTGGGGAAGACTCTAAGGGAAGGCTGCAAGACTGACCTAACCGGTTGCAAATGTGGTGTTACTGTGGTTGTTAAAAGGCTTTCCTTTGTATCCAGAAAGTACAGCTTGTGTCGGTCCCTTTTGATAACAGCTACTGAAGAAAAGGAGTGAACTGGGATTTTGCCAATGTGAGCAGACTTATTTTCTTGATAAGCTCCTGGAAGCAGTAACTGCACGAAAAAGGAAAAATTAATAGCAAAGAAGCAAGTTTTACTCAATTCACATGACGTTGATGAAATTCTAGAAACTTTGTTCTGCGATTTTGGGTGGGTTTTTTTTGTCTTACAGAGGTTGCATTGCTTTTGAGACGCAGTATAAACCCACTGTAAGTGCTCTGGTTCCCATTTCAGAGGAGGCAGAACCACCTGCTGGGCAGCCCGAGGTCGGTATTTGCAGCAGGGGCGTTGTTATTGGGGAGGGTCAGCGTCAGCGGGTGGATGTTGCAGAATAATTCAGGTGAGCCTGAGCGTGTGGGTCAAGCTGCCTGTGCTTTGGTGCTGAAGGCCTGACAGATGAGGTGTATGGAGGCAGCAGTTCGCTCCAGCTCTCCTGGAGGGCTTTTTGGCTGGTGCTGTGCCACGCTGTGAGTGTGGTCACATAACAGGCCACACTGGGGAGTGTGTGGGAAAGGTGGGTGCCAGGAACAGGCAAATTTCCTGGCTTGTAACCTGCTCCTGGCCCTTTACTATAGATAGCCTGGGGCAAGAGAGCAGCCAAAAAGTGGGAGATTGAGTTTTTCTGGCAGCATGACCTTGCCTTGGCTGGCTGGTACCCCGAGGGATCTGTGAGTAGGTGGGAACTTATTCTGGTACCTGTGTATGTGCTGCAAGCAAAACTCTGCGGTTTATGTGCCAAGCGAGTCTGCTGCTTCCAGCACATCCACACGTGTAGGTTTGGTGGGGTGGGTGGGCAGGGCAAGCTGGGTGGCCTCCCCCATCAGCAGAGTAAGGACTCATAGCCTGCCGGAGGGAGGACTGGGTAGGGGTGACGATTAGCTGGGGACTTCTGGTTTGGTTTGGCGTTTTGAACTGAACGGTTTCTGCCCGCTCTCCCTTCGGAGTGTTCAATACTTTGTACTTGGGCAGTGTCTGCCATGAAATGATCTTCGGGGGTTTTACAGACACTGATTGCTTCTCCTACAAATACTGTCAGGCAGGGGGGAGCGCGACCATGTTTCTGTAAGTAAGGAGTCCAGCGTGTGCAGTGACTTGGCAGGAACCACATGCAAACAAGGCAAGAACTTCTCCGGGACCTGCTCCTTGCTCTTGGTTTTCACTGCAGGACCTTCTCCTCCAGCTGTCCCACTTATGCCAACAGAGTCCTGTTCTGTGGAGTCAGAGTTGGGCAGAACCAGCTGGCTGGAGGTGCTAACTTTTGAAATGTAAGGTGTTTTCCTTCCTGGCACAGTTGGCAAACCGTGTTGCAAGTAGCAGAGCTGTCACGGCAGTCTTGCTGTCCCCACCTTTGTGAGCATGTACAAAAAGGGGCCGAGGTGGAGGAGGCTTGGAGGAAATGCATTCTGCTCACTCAATGCCTTGTATTAATCATAAGCACCGATGTCATGGTAGCTAACAAATTAGATGCATCCTCCTTCTACTTCCTCCATGGTTCCTGGAATAGACTCTGAATGGTGTCTTGTCTCAAAGTGCGGTAAATCAGCCTTGAACAAAGGCGTTATGAACAGGACTACCCACAGATGTCATGGGAAGAAACGAAAAATTGCAAGGCTTTACTTTTGTGCTATTGTCGCAGAACTTCTTCTTTTTCTCTCTTCTTCGTAAATGATTCAAAGCTCCAAGGAGGGTAACATCCTCTTTTTAAAACCTGCTGTCAAAACAGAAAGGAAATGTACAATGCAAACAAAAACCCAAATTCTGTTAAGGTAACAATGACCTGTCTAAGTTGCCCACGGTGTGTGGTCCACAGAGCCAAAGTAGCTTCTGTTTAATTTATAATACGTACGTGCTCTGCAGAGTGCATCAGGAAAAGGAGGAGGGGAGGGAGGAAAAAAGAGAAAAAAACACTCTTGTGGAAGAAGGGGGATTAGAAGCAAACTGACAGACTGTTTATTACGCAGCATATAACTTACCAAATGGCTTCATTTTTCTTAGTGGTCCAGACTTGTCACTTCCATTTGGCAAACTCCAACGCTGCAAAGTCTGAAAGCAGCTATTATTGGCTTCTGCCCCAACTGTGCTCGGCTCATATAAATTTGGTGTCTGATCTTTTATATTGAGATTAATAAATATTTATTTAAGCAGACCAAATATCGCCAGGCCTTTCCTACAAAACATGAATTTCAGCACAGTGCAAGATTTTCAGGTAGGCATTTGATTGCTGAAATATGTATAATTTAGCTTCACACATTTAAACCTTTTTTTGCCCCCCCTCAGTCCCTCTCTGTTCTGCATTGCTGTATGTAAAATATGTAGCCAAACATAGGCAGGGAGTGTTATTAGATAATCATGTTAAGAATGTGCAAAACTGGGTGGTTTAATGTGGAAGAGAACAGACAAAGTAACCCTTGTTCAGCACAGCATATATGCCTTTTAAACTGCTCTGGTATATTAGATATATTAAGAGTTTATATTGTCTTGTCTCTGTAGAACTTGCACAATCCTGCTGAATCTGTGTAAAGAGCCTTCTTTTAATTCAAATTCATCCTCTCCCTCTGACCTTTCCCATAAAGAGCAGCAATCCCATAGCATCAGCATGGTGTCATTGCTTTAGCAAAAAGCATCTGCAGAAAAGACTTTCAAGGTGCTGTTGAGGGGGCTTTGTGCTTTTGCGTTGCTCTGATGCTCCATCACTTCCAGTTCTTGGATTAAGGATTGGCTCTCATCATTTTATGTGTGTGGGAGTAACTGGGGGGCTGCCTGGCAGCCACGTGTGCAGCCAAGCTTGGGGCTTTTCCAAGGGCATTTGGTGTGGCAGGCTGATAACATGTCCTGTGAGCCTGCTCCCCTCTGGCCTGGCCTTATCCCCACCTGAGGTGTCACCTCAGCCCGGTTAAGAAAGAGGGGAGGGTATGTGTGTTGAAGAAAAATAGAGAAAAGTTCTCTGGATCTTCAGAGCTTGCGCTGTGTTTTGCTTACAGTTTTCCTTTGCCTTCCAGGAGGTTGTAATTAACCCTCTGCTTTTCCCCATTTACTTCCTGAGACCGTTCCCCCTCATCCCCGGTGCTTGTTCAGTGAGTGTTGGGCAGATGCAGGGTTGGAGCTGCTGTTCCTGGAAGGGCTCTCTGTGCCTCATTCTCTCTGTAGAGCACCTCAGGCTGGAGCTTGGGAGCAGGGGGTGGGAAGGGAGCGCGTTCCCAGCCCTACCTTTCCCAGGTTCCCCATCCAGGAGGTGCTCAACTTTGTCTCGATGGAGGTTTCAGCAGGAGGTGAATCACATCATTGCCTAATACCTTAGAAGCTAAAATCTTCTGCTGCCAGTTTTCAGGCATCCGTCAGCCTGACTGATTGATTCATCCTCCCCACCGAAGGGCTGCAGACACGTATGTGATTCTTCCCTGTGTTGCTATCAGAGTTAGCATGGAGATTCAGAGTGTACCAAGTGTTAGTAATTTGCCAGTTTTTTGTCCTTGCTTTTAAGACACCTGTCCCATTGTCTGATAAGGGGACTTATCTGTAACACCATTCTTTCTGTATTCCTAGTTCTCCTCTGTGGACGTCCCCTGTTGCTTGTGAATTTTCAAAGATTTCCCTTTGAAGTCCAGGAAAGCTTTTATTTTAAAAATGCTCTGAGGAGTTCAGAAAGGCTCAGTCTTGTGGTCCACATATATAGGTTATTAAAACTTGTCCTATACGCCTTATGTAGGAAGATGTTTTGATCTTCTGCACACCGTTCTCCCTAATGTCTGATGTTAAGGGAGTCATATTTGCCTTTTTCCTTTCGTTTTTCCTAGAGAAAAAGAGCAAATGAACAACAACAAAAAAACAGTCCCCACAACATCAAGTCAAACAGATTCTTCATTAGTTTTGCTTCAGAAAATTGTGGGAGGAACTTAATGCCTATTGAAACCTCTCAAACCTTTTACGAAAGTGGGAGGGATATGGAGCCTTCAGCAAAGGCATTCATCCTCCTACGCCTGCATCAGTCAGCAGTGGAGGGGGAAGAAGGAGCACAGAGCTGTGGAGTAAACTCCTCTCTGCTGGGAGCTGCAGCTTTAGTGCCCCAGGACAGGCTGCCTTTCTGCACTCTGCAATCACCAGGAGCCTTTCAGGGAGCACGAGACCTCACATTTTGTGTGTACTTAAACACAAAGCAAACCCCAACCAATCCACCCTCCAAATTTTCTTTACAGGGTTTCTTTGTGTATTGCAAAGAAACAAAGGACATAATCTAATTTTTCTGTATACGCTGCCAATTTTCTCTTTCTATACACGCTACCTTAAAGGCAGAATTAGAGGGAAGGCATTTTTTGGCATCAATCAGTGTGAGTCAGCGAAGCTTTCTATCGATTTACAAGTTCTGACAAAACCTGCTTTTCAGACCCTGCTTTTGATGCACACCAGGACTCTGGTAAAGTGGATTTCTTTCTGTCTGGCCATCTCTGTCATTAGAAGAACCCGTCAGGAGAAAGAGGTTTTTTCTGTTGCTTCAGGACAAAATGCAAAACTGGCTTCTTTGATTTGTCCCCATAGGTAACACGATGGTTTAAACTGACCCAGATAGTTTCTTACATTTTTATTTCTTAAGTTCTGGGCAAGCATAGTGTCTTTGCAGAGCAGGATTTACATAATCTGGGTATTAGGACAGGTATCAGTTTTTTTTGACTGTAGCTTCAAAGAACGCGCATAACAGAATGTTCTTTCCTCTATTTTGGAGCTAAAAATATTTATTGCATCTTGGGGTTTCTTTTTCTTTTTTTAAAATGAAATAAGAATATTTAATCTTGTGGTTGGCAGTGCTCCTGGCATTATTTGAGACAATTTGATCAAGTGCATGTTCAGTCTAGGTCAGAAAAGAGTTTTGTACAGCATAACAGCTGTTACCTGCCATTTATTCGCTGAATACAGGAGATTGATGTGCTTTATTGGGCCAGCACAGCTCTCAGTTGCAATGTCCTCTAAGCTACTTTCCACAGAATTTGATTTAAAATATGCATAACTAATAAAAGAGCCCTTGGAACAGGGTATGTATTTAAACCCCTGTAATAATTTACGTTTCTGGTTGGCACGAAAGGCACCTGGCCTGTTTGTCATGACTCCATGTTACTAGCTGCTCCTACAGCAGTGGGTAGGATGTGTCAGAGCAGGGAAGCAGCTATGGGAGGGGTGGAAAAGGTTTGGTGTTCTGTCCTCTGAGTCCTGATTTCTTACACTAAGGGTTGTTGCAAAGAGAGGCTGCACTGTGATTACAGAGGACTTGATTCCCTACGAGTAACTTGGCCAGTTTCTGTATGAGTGTAAATCTCTGTTAACTAACATGCTACTGACAGAGAAATCATCTTTAGCCACTAGGAAAAACTGTAAGGGCATTAAGGAGTTACCTGGTTTTCCTCTGGTACGAATAATGTGATTAGGACAGACTTCCCCCCCACGTCTTTCCTGTATTTCTAACTGTGCCAACCCAAAGTGGGTACATATTCCTTTAAAACTCCCTTTGCAATAGGAACATCCGTGTGTTGCCACAACTCAGAAACAAATACCACAGTTCTTACATTTCCACATCTTGGGAATAAGCCTTAGAGACCTGTATGTGGCCTTTCCAGTGCTTTTAGCCAGGGGCAGCAATGGTATTGCTGAGCTTCCTACAGAACTCCAGAGCTCTGGAGCACTGGCTATACTGGGCTGTCCGGCTGACCAGTCAGCACACTCCCCTACCACCCAAACTGGACAATACCCATCTTTTGGGAGAGCCACATGTGTTGCCATAATAACATCTTACCCCCCCAGCTCTGATGTGCAGGCCTGGCCCCTGGCATGGCAGTACCTGCCCCGGGCAAGGCTGTTCCGTGGCACTGGCGTTAATTAAAGGGGTGAGTGCAGGGCACGGTGCAGGGTGGCCCTAGTGATGGTGGCGGTGGGCAGAGCAGGAGTGTGGTATTGTCATGGAGAGCTTTGTGTGCCTATTTGTGGACCTATTCACACTGGTTTCTTTTCACTTGCCTTGTGAATTAGAAAAAAAAAAAGTAATTGTGATCCCAAGACATTCTCATGATCTTCCCAAGGCAGAGCTGTGCTCTCGTTTTATTTTAGGAAGCCCGGGTTCTTGCTGGTGAGAGTGGATTGGAAGAAGTGTGAGGGTTTGAGAGCTGGAGTTACCTTACAGTATCACTCTTAATACTTTTTATTTTAAATTTGCAATGCTACCCCTCAGTAATCAGCCTTACAGGCTTGTTGTTCTTGAACTAATGGAAAGAATAAATTGTTAAAGCAAATTGAAAAGAAGACTGGAACCATGCACGTTAGCCAGACACAGTGCTTCTTTCTCTGCTGACTTTAAAAGCAGTGCTTTCCTTTCCCATGGTAGAGCTGGATTTGTAGCAATTGGCTCCAAGTTTCTATTGTATGCCTTTTAATTTTTAAGCAATTTGTTTTCACCACAAGTCTCTTTCTGGAGCAGCTTCCACGGCAGAGTGGGAGAGCTGTTCTTTGTGGAAAGGTATGAGCTGTCATTCCTTTCTACACGCTGTGAGGTATGGAAATATAATTATTGGTGTTTACATAGGAGGAAGTGGAAGCACAGAGCCATTCTGTGTAGGCTGGCCGGGAGAGCCAGGGCAGGCTCGGATGAGAAACACCAGCACCAGTGCCCCTCTCCAGCCCTCAGCAATGGCTTGGCCTGCCGTGCTGTCCAGCGGGGAACGCAGAGACTATTTGGTGACCGATTTTTATTGTTCAGAACCATTTATTTAACGCGTTATTTCAGGTCACTTTGGGTCCCGTTTTTCCTTTTTGCACAGGAAGTGTAAAGATGTGCGAGATTCCGCCGGCGCCGCTTCAAACCCAATTTACTCAAACACAGAGGCGTCGCCTCCGTTTCTAAAAATCTGTGTACATGGGATTTTTCATGTTCGAACAGTTGCTAACTTTAATGCTGAGAAACCTCAGCCTGAAAGGAAACCTTTTTATAGTCGCCATGTGAAGGAATATAAATAGATCTGTAGATTGAAGGGCTCTTTCATCCCCTGTCTGGAGCAGCCGGGACAGCGGCTGCTTGTGCTGCGGGGCTGGTGGGTTTGCAGATTCCTTGGGACCTGGGGAAGCCAATTAAGGGAAAAAGTAGTTAGTGCTTTAAAGTACAATGCAGTATAGATGTTTTCAGATGCCTGCGCCCTTCCTCCCAACACTTTCTTTTTTGTGTGTTTAATGAACAAGTCCCTCACTTAGAACAAAATCATCACCATTCTCCTTTTTTTTGTTTTGGCTTTTTTTTTTCATGGAAACTGTGACTCATAAAATATTTTAATCCCTGTTATTGAGCATCATTAAAATGAAGATTGTTCCCCAACAGTGTGTTTTTGATTTAAGAACTCTTCATACTGTGAGTGCTCTCACCATTGAAGAATGACATATAATAAGTTGATGAAATTAGAAGTTTTGTAAGACACCATAATCATAACTTTTTCTTATGTAAATTAAATTACTTTGTGAATTTTTTTTTTAATTCTCTTTGCTTTCATACACTCAGACACATCTGATTTGACAATAAGTGCCTAATGCACTCAGGTTAAAAGGGGGCAGATGTTCAGTAGCTGTAGTGCAGGTGATCAGGGGCCAGGAGTGGGGGCCGTGTCCTGGCCCTTGGCTGGCCCTGGCTTTGGGCAGGGTTGTGCCCTGGGGCTTGGGAGCTCCTGTTTTTCTGGGAGAGGAGGGGACTGTGCTCATGGCTTGTTAACACTTGCATGCTGTATTTTGGGAGATTTCTTCTGGTGTTTCTTCTAGGGGACTACTTAGGGTGTGCGTGTCCTTCCTTCCCTTGCTGGTCCTGTCACTTGCTGACTGGCATGAGAGTGGCCCTAAATTAGTAAATATGGGTTGTATAAAAACAAAACAAAACAAACACACTTAAAAGGGGAGGGAGGAAAGAAGGCGCTGAGAAAGCAGATGCCTGTGACATCCTGTGCATTTACCCAACACTTCGATTTAAGGGTTTTTTCTTACCCTTAAAACGCTAAGCTGCCTTAGAGCAAGGGCAACTACTTTAGAAGCTGCACACTCCCAAGTACTGGGAAATGAGGACGGCTCATAAAATGCACAGCAGCATAAATACTTCAAGTTAGTAATTAAAAAATGCCAAGCAATTAGTTTTTTTCCTTTTTATGCACCACTGTTTCGTGTGAAGCAAGGTTAAGACAGGGAAATTTTTCTTAATTTCTTTTAAAATTGTCTGTGCAGGACCCCTTGATTCGCCATGGCTGTAAACTCATAAAGGGTGGCGGTTTCATTTAGAAACCATCCAATTTAAAAGGGAACAGGGCAGGAGGTAGGAAACAATGCCGAGTGGGATGCCTAAATTGCTCAGGATGTTGTAAATAGAGCCGCTGCCTTTTGATCTCGGGAAGGGTTGAGGAGATGCCTTTGCTTTGACCAAAGGATGTTGGGAGCAAGTGGCAAGAAATCACCCACTTTCCATCCTGTTTTGCACTGCTGTTCCTTGGCTTAGGGCTGGCGTTATTAAGGGGGTGTAAGGAAGCAGCTCAGACAAGGCTTCCCTGTAGGGTCTTGCTGCTGCTGGAGAATGAGAAAGCGTGTTTGTTTCTGGTCTGTTCAGCTGTTTTATGGCAGCCCCTTGTTGCTCGCTGCCTGCTCAGGCCCGCTGCTGGCTCTCATTAGGTGTAACATCAGGCTCTGGCTTAGGGAGGAAAGAAGAGATGAAAGCTCCGGCTGGAGAGCCGGAATGAAAAGTTAATATTTGGAGATTGCCCGTATGTTGTGCAGAGGAGAAAATAACGTCCATAAAGACCTGGCACAGCTGAAGCAGGGATGTGTAAGTGGGCTCATTTACATATATATATATATATATACACACACGGAGAAATTATAACAAAATATAAATCAATACATGCATGGGGTTATATTTCTTAATGAATACTTTCAATTCACCCCTCCCTTTTTTTTTAATAACGATTTAGATGGAAGCAGTATTTCAAGGATGAAAATGAGGCTGAAGCCTGAGAGAGAGAGAGAGTCATCTCTGGCTTTTGGTGAAGAAATTCAGTGGTGAACAAAGAGCTCACGATGTGAGCACCCGTAGTTGCACGATTAGTTGTTTGGATGCTTTTGATGTACAAGAGATTTCCAATATTATTTAGGCAGCTGGGGACGGGGGAATTAGTTTATGAAAAATCATCTATTCCTGTTGTGATAATATCGTGTCTTTCTAGCAAATGTAGTAAACTGGTTTCTTAAACATTCCTGGTTATTTGCAGAAGCGATCTTTTCAAGTATCAGTGAGGCCATAAACTAGAAAACCTGATGCTAATCTGCACTAAGTGCCAGTGCAGTCGGGGACAGAAAATACTTTCAAGCATTTACTAGAAAGAGCCGTATTGGATGTGAATAATCACATTTTAATAATAATCATGGTTTTTGCAAACTACTGTATTTTAACTCATCTGGGGTCCATTATGGTGCGGTTCATAAACAAGGCAAAACTATGTGGCTAATAACATGAAATGTTTCCTACTTTGATCTAATCAGAAGCCTGTCTCGAGCTGCTGGTTTAGATCTTCATCACAGGAGAGGAGGATGTCGGAAATAAGTCCTTTAAGTGTTTCTCTCTTGGCAATTAGCCACAGGAGCTCCATTATTACTTTTCGCCTGGATCAAATGAGGTCAGTGGCATGAGCTTCCTGCATGAGGCCTTTCTCAGAAGCAGCAGCAGATGGTAATTATGAACATCTCCATCCTGCAAGTCTCTGTCCTGACAGCAACCATGGGATGCAGTCTGGAACCTCAGAGGGAGGGGCAGGAAAAACAGGCAAATAACTTCGGGGCCTCTGAGGAGAGCAGCAGTTTGTATTGCTCTGCCTTAAGGGAAATATTAATAGTTTTCAGAAGGTCGTGGTGATGGTGGAGAACGAGGCTTGCGTAAGTGGGAGGTCTGTCCGCTTTGTAATTAAGATTAAAGTACCAGCCACCTGAAATTCAACTTAATTTTTACTGCGCCATTTCAAGGAAAAAAAAGCTGCTCCAGTGTTGATTAAAAAAAGTAATGCATTGAAAGCAGTGCTTCCATGTCTGTGTGCAAATATACAGATATAAAGCTTTCTTCCTCTATGTTATGATGAGTTTCCTCTGTGTTGAATCTATGAATCAGAATTATTTAGGGCTGTAATCCTAACTGTGAATTGGTGTGTAGAATATTCCCTTGGAAGTGTCCTTAGGAGCTCCCACAGTGCCAGACTGTGTCCCACTGAGGGATCCTGGTCAGATGAATGAGCCACTGTCATCTTTGCCAAATGCATTTGTTCAATTTTAGTAGTGGCATTAGCAGAAATGAGAAAATTGTATATTTGATAATGATCTATTGATGCAGCAGCTTTAACCCTGCGACCTATCATACAGTTTCTGCTGTGCAGTATAATTAAGTTGCCTCATCAACTGAGGAAATAGTCCTGTTTAAAAATAATATTCAAATATGTTATGTGACAGGTTGGTTTGTTGAGGTTTTTTGGTTTGGTTTGGTTTTTCATAGAAAAACTTGATGGAGCTTGAATGAGTCCTTCCGTTGTGTCCTTCTCCCCCAGGTTTAAATGCATTTAATGACAAAAGTGATTTGTTTTTCCTTTAAAAATCAGAGGGTTTATTTTTAGTTGTATGGTTCTTTCTGGAGCTGGGACATATTAATCAGAGTGCTCTGCTCTCCCCTGTCGCTGTCTTCTCTAAATGCAGCTGGAGACAGCAGGCATTTGGGTTTGGCCTCCAGCATATCCTGTGAGCTGGTACATTCCCACTGGAGATTCTGGAGTTTCTCTTGAGGGCAAGGCATGTGCCCTGAGATGGAGGAAAGGGTAGCAAAGAGGCGTTGCCTTTCCTCTTCTTTATCCTAAAACTATTCACTTGCATGAGAAAATCAGATTACATTTTGAAATCAATGTTTCTAGATCTTGTGGTTATAGAGGGAGGTTTGGAAAATGTCAAATCTGTAGCTGAAAAAAAGGTTAAAAAAACAACACACGTACCACCCCTCCCCCCCCCCCCTCTTTAGCAGAGCCCAGAATATATTCAGTTTTTCAGTCTTTATGAAATCTGGAGATAGAGTATTAGTTTGGGAACCTTGTGCATGCTTAAGGAATCCTTTTAAGAGACGAAACTGGTGTAATGAAATAACATTGAAAAAAGAAAGGCTGAGAAATCCACCAGAGGAGAGAAATGTACAATAATATCTCAGTGAGGCAATAAAATGACTTCAGTCTTTCAGTACACTGATGCTGGTGGCTAAAGATAATCTAACACTTGTTGCTGAGGAGTGTGGTTTTCTGATGAGCTGATTTTAAGAAATGAGGATATGAAATACTTAGAGGATATTGTCTTCTGTCTGAAAGGAAAGATACCATCTCACTCATATAGGCTGGTTGAAATTTTAATTAAACTCAAGCCAAAAAAGCATTGCTGAATAGACGAAAGCAAATTCATTTAGAGACTGAAGAGGCTGAGGGTGAGGGATTTCTATGTGAGAAAGATAAGGAAACATTATTTAATATGTTTATACCATGTCTGCAGTTGAAATATTTCTATATCAGAATCTGTCAGTAGGAGCTGGATGTCTTGTCAGGGATGTGGGATGCAAAGGAGTTGGAAGGCAGGGAAGGAACATGGTCAGCAAGGGAAGGAAAAAGGGAAGTGGGGGGAAGAATAATTCTCTCTCCTCCTGTTATGCTTTGTTTTCCTCGTGCCCCTTCAGTTGACTGGGTTGGCAGATGTGGGCAAGCCAACACGCTCTAATTTTTGCTTTGGTGGCCTCTGGGTGATGCTGGCAGGCCCTGGAAGGGGGGCACCGTGGTGGCTCTGCCAGGCTCAGTGGGGCGCAGGAGGGAGCGCGGTGGTGCTGCAGGGCTGACTGACAGCCTGCCTGCTGCAGCACACAGAGCAGTGTTTAACCATGGCTGTGATGATGTGTTGAAATAAACTCTGTTATGATTATGCTGCTACATTCTTGGCAGGCTTACCGTAAACCACAGTGTGCTTTTCGGTGTGTACGTGGCTTTTTTTCCCCCCCCACCTCTTTTCATAGGGGTAAGCAGATTAGTTAATGCCTGCCTTTCATGAGCAGAGGCTTTCATCCTTAATGCTGGGGTTAAACTGCATTCAAGCTGTCTATAGCCTGTGAAGGTCACAGTACCATTTTGATTTCCTCTCCCCACGTTACAAGCTCCTGCAGGAGCGGGTATGGAAGGGCGATGGGCAGAGCTGAGCCTGACCCCACTCCCTCTGCTCTGCCCAGGGGATGCCCTTCTGCTCTCACTGGTTCTTCAGGGTGAGCTTTTTCCGACCCCTGTCCTCTCCGTTGTGCTCCCCTGCGCGACACTGAATACTCGGCTCGAAGGGCACCGATTCAGAAGTAGGACACGCGTTTCTCTCCCCGCTTGAGACAGTGTGGCTTGACTTTAACAGGCAGCCAAGTCCCACCTGGCACGGCTGAATGAAACGGATTGCCCCGAAACAGCCTCCTGCTCCCAAATCTTGTGCTCAGGAGGACACTGCTAGGAGGACACTGCTTCCTTCAACCTATCCGTATTCAACCGTGGCCAGCCCGGACCAGGCTACCTTAGCCCTTCCCTGCCCTGTCGCAGCGCCGCTGCCCCCTCACCCGCTGGCTGCCCGAGCATCCGCCATCTGGTCCCAAAAACGAGAGCCACGCGTTGTTCTCATTATTTGCTCCGTGTGTGGCCAGGAGGGTCTCTGCTCTGCCGAGCTCTCCTTCAGGCCCTCGCTCTCATTAGTACCACCTTGCACACATCCTGCTCGAGCACTCGAGTGGTTAAGGTCTCCACTTGTGTGGCCGGCTCCTGGTGCAACACAGTGGTCACTATTTACAATTATAAGAGGAAGCTGTTATATGTGGATTATCCTGTATTTTTCTCCAGTGATGGTAATTACCGACATAAATTTCAACTTAATCCTAGGACTGAAGCCTCACTGAAAATATAGACATAAAAGTTCCATTATCCAGAAGTAAATTTGGGTCATTTAGGTTTATAAATGGTGTTTATTAAAGAGCCTCCTTTCTGGTTTTGGAGGAATCCTGCCGAAGTCTTTCTCCGTAAAACCCAGTGGAGTCCAGAAAAGGTGCAAAACTTGATGGGAGAAGAGAGCAAAAGCTACAAGTAAGAAAAACAGTTTTGTCAGCTTGTGGGATGAGGAATCATTTTTCACTTGGACAGACAAAGCAAACAATTGCAGCTGAAACACTGCAAGATGTTCTGCTTGACTTCTGAGTTTTAATGCATCTTTCCTGGAGGCCTGGGGTAAAAAGGCAACGCATCAGGCAGTCACAGGCAGGCAGAGTGCTGCCTCTCCAAATCCAAATGTGTAAGTGACAGGTTCAGAATTGCCATCACCATCTAATGAGGGATAGATACTTCACTGCAGTGGCTCGGTACGGTGCAGAAACGTGGACTGGACAGGGTTCTGTTTCAGTCTGGTTCCCGTTGTCCTTGATTTGAGAAAAACAAACCCTAGGGGGATGTAGCTGGAGGAAAACAGTGGTGATTAGGGGCACCGGGCACTGAATTTGGCTGGCACTTTGGAAGCTGTCCCTTACCTCCAGTTGCAGCCCCAGCAGAAGCAGCTCCTTGCCTTTGTGCCGGGGATCCCAAAAGGACTTGTTGCACCTTGAAAGCAAGAATAGCCACTCACACTGTCACAGGATTAAGCTGACATGCCTCCAACTCACTGCAGGGCTTCTGAGTTGCACTGTTCAGATGGGGCGTTTAGCAAAGGCCTTTCAAAAGGAATAAATCCTCTGGATATGTCTGTGAGAGTTCAGCATTGTCACATTGCAATTTGAAACAGTGGGGATTTCTTTTATCTCTCGGGAAGCTAAATAGCTCAAATTCCTGGGGCTTCTTTAACGAAGAGACTTTAAATTTTTATATTTTCTGCCATTTTTTATTTAGTAGCAGAGTCCCTCTCGAAGTTGCTGTTCATATGCCCCACGTGGAGGAGGAAAAAAAGACGTGAAAAGCGTGCAGCATCTTTGCACGTAACAAAGAGTGTTCTCCACGTCGTCAGCACGTTGCAGAGCCCTTGGACAGCTTGTGGTTGATGGTGGGGCACCGAGGAGATTCAGGCTGCCCAGTGAGAAGGGCGTGCGTGGGGTAAGGCACAAATCTGTGCTACAGGGGAACTCCAGAACGTGTTCTCGGTGAATTAAGGAGGAGTTGGAGTGTGGGCTTCAGCGTGCGTTGCAGGAGAAAACGCCACCCATCCAAAAGTGCTTGTGGCTTCTGAGTTCCCTCGCGCCGCCTCTGCAGGTCCCTGTGATGCAAACCAGGTTTTGGGGAGTTCATCTTCTCTGTGCCCACGTGTGCAGCACCGCGCTCCGAAACAGGGCATAGCTGGGGGAAGGATGAGTGGGGAGGGCAGGACTCGGGGGTTCATCAGTAATTGTCCTTTCCCACGCAGTAACTCAGGTGTGCTTTTCATAAAAGGGGTTTGTGGGGGCATTTCTTGAGCTGGGGTAGGTCACGTGTGTATGCTCAGGTTAAGGGTCCTCACGTGTGGTTTTGTTTGTTGGTACGGGTTTTTGTTTTGGTTTTTCTGTTGTTGTTTTGGGTCTTTTTGGTTTTTTTTAATACTGCATCTTGAATGAGTGCTTCCTGTTCTGAAAAGTTTCAGCAGAAGCCAGCCCCAGCCATTTCCCTTCAAAGCTGTGTTATCATCCACCATTCCTTCCCCACTTTTCTCCCACCACCTTAGTTTTTAACTTTTATTTCGCAAGAGGCTGCAAAATACGTAGGTTATTTAGGAAAAGCACAGGCCGGGTTTAAAAGGACTGGCCTGAAAGGACTGTTACAACTCCTTAATGTCTTTGTGTGTAGGCTCCAACTCTCTGACTTCAATAGTAAGGAGAACTGCTTGGAAATAAAACATTTAACTGTTTCAGAAATGTCCTTACGTATGGGTAGATAAGATGTTAAATGGGAAAATTTGGTATTCTTGGTAAATACCTCTTTAAAAATGAGTATTTTTGGTGCGTCTGACAATATAATCCTGCCTGCTGGTTTGCCAGAACATGGCAAATGTTTTCACTTTTAAGGTATTTTAAAAGAAAATCATGAAAACAGCAAGCATTATCTCATCTTGTCGTACTGGAAGACATTATTTCATGGAATGTTGCTGATTTCTTCTCCCACATCTTTCCAGATGGACTAAAAATATTATTTTGCCTTTTCAAGAGTTCACTGCTGGCCCAGTAGTGTAGTATCACAACAGCTGATCTGTAGGTTCATACTCCAGTGAAAATCTTTACGTTTCAAAGGCAAACATTTTGTTTTCTTAAACCCTGCTTTTGGGGTCCACTTTGCCCGGAACTAGTTCTGAAAATATCGGAACAACTGTAGCTAATTTGTGAAAATTTTGGCACGTAGACAAAGTAATTAAAGATTAATTATTTTTCAAACCGGGAAGTGTTTATTCCTTGCCACCCTGAGTGTATCGTTGCAAGATGCGCTGCGGGCTGAAGCCGGGAGCGATGTGCTCGACATGGAACACAGCCCTGAAAAGACAGGTTTTATAAGGGCAATGTTGGCATGACAAAAAATTGATTAATACTTGTGGTCAGTCTGCTCTAGTGTTTAAAACCCCTGGTTTCCATGTTGCTTTGTAAATACAGCTGTGCTTAGTTTGCCCCAAGATTGACTTCTTGTCGGCCCCTTGTCTAAAGAAAGGCCCTTGTCTAAAGAAAATTTGGGTATATAACAGGACAGCCCTAAAAGAGCTTTTTGTTTTTGGAACCTCTTCAATAAAGAGGGAGGGCAGTTGCAAATTAGTCATGGCAGGAGAGTAGACACTGAAACACCTGACACTTGAGTTCATCTCTGTTGAGAAAATATTACATTTTTTGAAAGGTTGTTAAGATGCTGCATTCTGGTTATAAATACAGTCTGGGAGGTGGTTTGGCTGTGGTGGTCGTCACTGAGAGACTCCTGCCCTTCTCCTGGCGGCTCCTGCCTGGCAAGGTGTGCAGGCAGGGGTAGAGAGCACAGGTTTAACAAGGGCTCATTCCCAGGGCAGTGAGGTGATGTCTTTCACTCTTTATTGGCTCTGAGTGCATTAACATTTCTCTGTGTATTTCTCTGTGCTCTAAGTGCCCAAGGAAATTGAATTTTTGGTGATAGTCATCGCAGTTGATGGCGAAACATTGGGGGTACTGCTGCCTTTGCTCTCCTTCAAATATATGGTACTTTCTGTTCTACTGGAGGATGCCTTCCGTGCAAGGTCAAGCCCACATCTTATCTTTAAGTCCTCCTTCCCTTCAGGGTATCATCAGTCATTCAGCTTACAAATCCTCTAAATCTTCTGAGGTGTTTTCCTATGTGAGTTCTAAAAAGTTTATGTAATCTCTATGACGAGCAGCTTCCCCTAAGCTGGCACACCTTGTATTTGATTAAACCTTTGCTTGAAGGACAGGTTGGCTTGCTTCACAAACCCACTGGGTTGAGAGACAACAGTCAACTACAGTGATTTTTTTTTTCCCCCTCCCTGTTTATGGTGTGGGGGAAAAGAGATTGCAAGGTATGTACTGGAGAGGCCAGGTCATGCAAGAACTCTTTCCTGCTGATTGCAGAAAGTAATTTTGGCAGAGTATTTGGTAATAGCTGCCATTTGACATGTCATCACTGTTTCCTATTTTTCACTTCTCTTTACTTTGCCTTCTTACTTAGCCAAGCAGTTTATGCCTAGTAATCCTTACTGTAGAAACCAAGGTGACTTTTGGTAGGGTTGTGCATCCTCAAAGCAATCCCTTCATTAGTTCACATCTTAGTATTTCCCTGCGGGTATATTCCCTCTGACTGCAAAACAATTTGGTTTCTTTCTCCTGTCCCCTTCTCACCTATCTCTGCAGGAGTTGCATCTGTCAGCATGGTTTTTCCTTCCAGTCCTTTTTGTGACTTGGAGTGTAGCATTTGTCTCCAGTTGCATTCCTGTGTCCTGCTCAGGGTACAGTTTTTGTGTTAGAGGTCTGGGTTTTATGGGTTAGTGAGCAGTGCTGTTAGCTGCTCTGGTCAGAGGTGGTGATGGATAGGGAGGAGGAGGAGGAGGAGGAGGAGGTGGCCGGGGAGTGGTGCTTCACTCACCAGCTGGGTTAAGCTGGGCACTGAAGCCCTGGAGCTTCATCCCTGTGAGTGCTGGAATTCCATGCTTAGGAGGAAAGGCTTTGGGGTCAGCACCCAGTTCCTACAGCTCAGTCCCACTCAGGTGTTTTGGTTTAGGTGGACTGCAATGCTGCTGCATTTTGTTGTCCTTCTCCAAGGAACCATCACATGAAGTCTGTGCTGCGGGGCGGGTGGTTTGTGCCACCTCTTCCTCCAGTTAGGTAGTGACAGAGCTCCTGCATCTTGCCTTCGAGTGCTGCAGAAGTAAAACAACTACTCTGTCTGCTCCCTGCACTTCTGGTGGAGCACTGGCCTAGAGAGAATCAAAGCCAGGACCATCTGCAGTTTTTAAAACATGCTGTGTGTTAATATAGAGGAAGGTAACAGAAATACTATCAAAATGACACATCTGCTTCTGTGCATTGACTTAATAATTGATCTTTGCTGTGATATCCTTTGGAATTCTTATTAGAAATTTATTTTGGCCTCATCCATAAAATTACTGTTGGGAAACTCAAGTTTGACGTGCAGTTAGAAGGAATTTATTCACCACCGAGTCATTTCAAAATTGTGAGTTACAGTTCTGATTCTCATGGCAAAGAACTCTGCTTTTGTTGTGTGTCCAGAGCTGGAGAAGTTTGGGGTTAAAATCTGGATGACTGGTAGATAATTGATTAATTCCTGCTCTGCTGTTAGTGAAAATACTGATAGCAGGCTGCAGTTGTTATTTCCCCCCATAATGTGAAAATGAGCCTGTTGAGCACATAACTGGTGTGTGTATATACAGCCATCTACAGAGAGATGCACATGCCTCTTCTTGGCCAGCTTTTTCTCAGCATTCCGTGGTTCTGCGACCCATATCCAGCCTCCCGAATTCCTTCCTTCTCACAGGGTGTCCCTGCAGGATGAGTCAGGAACTCCAGCTCTGGGTTTTCCCGTGTGCTGCTTTCCCTGCACCATTGCAGGTTATGGAAGCCAAGGCCACTGTTTGCCTCTCTGGCGGTTTGGTGCTGAGGGTTTGACCTAGAAAACACCCAGCTGGTGCTGGAGATAAAATAAGCAGAGGCAGCATGGAGGTGCTGGATGAATTGTCCAGAGTTTCGTGCTGCTTGGGGCACAGGTGGGGGGACCAAAGAGAAAAGGTGCACGGACTGTGTTGCAGGATTTGGGATACCATATCCCTGTTGATAAAAGCCAGCCTGAGATCCGCTTCCCCCCTTCTCACTGGCAGCTTGTCCCCCTTTCCTGTGTTATAGTCAGCACTTGGCTACAAATAAATGTAGGAATCATTCAGGGAGAGCAGGAGTGCCCCTGTCAGCAACAGCCTGCTTTTAGAGCAGCTTGAGCGAAGCATGAAACCATACCCTGAAGTTCTACCATCATTGGGAGCTTTCCTTCCAGAGGTGTTTATGCAAACGAAGGAATTAGTGGGGGAAAAACAGCTGCAAGCAACCATTTGAAACAAGTGGGATTTAAGTTATTGGGTGTTTTTGTTCTGTTCATCACTGGGCATGGCTGGTTTGAATCAGCAGAGAGGACTTGATAAGAGCTAAGGACACTCAGCTTCAGTCATGCCATGGGGAAACCAACTCTGGAGCTCAAATTCCAGTGGGAGGAAACCCAAAACCAAAACCCAACCCCCAGAAAACCCAAATGAGAGTTATTTTAGCATGAGAGTTGATTGCGTGCTGCTTGTATTAAATACACACCTTTTTGTTAGCATCTTGCTTCACTCTAGTAAAATATTTCTTTTCTTTCTTTTAAATGTTTCAATCTTTTAAAAGAGACAGGGAAGTGCTAAGAGTTTTACTTTGAGGCAATATATAAAAATTAAAAAGACATCACAATGTTGTGAATGTTCACAGCTAAATTTATCCCTTTAGTGTTCATTTCACGAGGCCGTGTAAAACAGAGGCAAACAGTGAGTAAATATCCTGGTGCCTCTTAAATTTATCCATGAGTATTTGGGACTTGATCTGTGCTCAGTGAAAGGACTTAATTAGGGCAATGTTCACAGGACTCAAAGAACAAAGCTGGTGTGTGTGGAAACGCCTCAGAGATGGTTTATTGGTGTTCACATTGCAGGCAGGTGAGTGTTTCCTACTGATACCCTTCAGTAACGTGAGGTTCGTGTTATCTAGAGGTGCAGACTGTAGGGGATGCAGGAGCTAAAGGGGTTTTTACGTTTTCAAATGCGTATATATGTCTCATTTTTACATTTAATTGATAGCATTGCTGGCGAAGTAAGTTTGTTTGGGGGTTTGTTGGTTTTTTCTTTTTTATGGTTTTTTTTTTGTACTGGTCTTGCAAGTGACGCTTCAACTGACCCTTTAAACGATGGCATTTGGGAGTTAAACTTTATGCCTTGTTTTTTGTGTGTCCCTCCGATAGAGAGCAGATGTTTCCAAGAGTTAATGTCGCTTCTCAGTTATCTCTGACAGAAACAGAGTCTGCTCAGCATCAGAGAGTTTAGACTAATGCACATTGATCTTGGCAGGGAGAACACAGGCTCCTTGAGCTCACTCAGCAGTACAGGTCTGCAAATTGTTGTAGTAACAAGCCAATTAATTAATAAGCAGGAAATAGTTGTAAACCCTGAGGCAGTATGTACTGATACTATATTCTTAGGTTTTTAAAAGAGATGTTGCTTTAATACATAAGATGAAACACCCTCCATGCTGTAAAGGTCCGAGCGAGGAAAGGCTTTTCATATTTCTTTCTGCCAGCTGTCACTGCCAAAAATTGCTCTCCCTGTGCTTTTTCTCCTCTCCCAGCCCTGCATGTTTTCCCAAGGAAGCAGTGCTGAAGAGACAAGGCTGTTCACCTGCTAAGTGGGGTGGTGCAATGGGCTGTTTCCCTGCACTTTAACTGCTGTTCAACAGGCTTTTGTAGGCTTCATTCCAGTGCCTTACAGGCAGTGGCACAGAGGTGCCCAGGTGTGCTGGCAGGGGTGGGTTTGGGTCAGTCCCCCTTTGGGAAGCAGAGTGCCTCCTGTGCCACAGCTGGGACAGGAACGGGGGGTTCTTTTCTGGCTTCGGACACAGCAATACTTGGGTGGGAGAGAGAGCAAAATACCAGGTTTGGAGCTGACTTCATTCGTGTTTCTCATCAGCGACTCTGTGCACCCCAGGAATGTGTTGGATTGATCTAATCTTAAGCTCCTCTGTGCCACTCGTTTTTTTGGATGGGCACCGTGCATCTGTAAGAAGTAAAACTCCAGTTGTGCTGCACTTTGGATTAACAATATTTCTCTGTAAATGGCTCACGTGCCTCAAGAAAACCTGACCCTCAGCATTAAGCAAGCAAATGTAAGTCTCATGCACTTGAGAAATAAATCACCTGAGTTTGTAAGCGAGGTTTCTTTCTACAGTCTTGGTAACTTGGTTTGAAAGTTCTTTAAAGTTGTGGCACTAGCCTTTAAACTATAGAGTTTTTATGTACTTGTCCAGAGAAAATTAACTTTTGTTTGCAGTTGGCTGCCTTCTTCAGTATTTACCTGACTATCCCAGCATTTTGTATGCCCAGTTTAGTCAGTTGCTTTTCTAAGGAATAAGGTGTAAATTTTTTGTGAGAAAGAGATGAGGTTCAGATGGTGACTTTCGTATTTTTGCTCCTTGAAACCAAACCAAATCCAGCAGGGCTGGAGGACAGGAGTAAGAGCACCAGTGTGCCATCACTTTGGCTCTCCCATCCCTCTGCCATGCATGGGGTTTGCAAGATGGGGTGGTTGTTTTTTGGGATTTTTTTCCCCCTGGAAGGTTTAATGTGGAAACCCAATCTCCCTTCTCAGGCTGTGCCTGGAGCAGCGAGGCAGGGAAGAGTCATCCTAAATAACTGGAGTTTGAGACTGAAAGTCAGCAGTGCACATTGAACCACAGCACAAACACCTTAAATACAAAATGGCTTTAGGAATTAATTTTGGATCTGGTGTGGATGGAAAAGTAGCAGAATTTCTTACTCTGCTGATATGATGGGGGAACCACCTTACAGTTAACACCAGTGATAAATGTCACACTGGTTTGTATTAAAAATGCTTTAATCTGATTTGGCCCCATTAATTTTTAAACATGCAGAGGAGGTCATTAAATCACAAGTCCCTTTTTTGTTATAAATGCTCGCACCTCCGTGTTCCCTCTGCTTCCACAGATCTGCTTCTAATTAAAGCGGCGATGTGGTTCATGGCTTGTCAAGCAGATTAATGTGCTTTTCAAATCTGGGTTTTTCTTTTTTTTCCCCTTCCCCTATATTGCCTGCTCGTCTTCTTGGGGGTTTTTTTGGGGAGGGCAGTGTTGCTGGTGCACCTGTATACAGAGCCTGCAGAAAGGTCTTGGCTCCTGCTGTGTGAAGTGTTGGAGAGCCAGGGGGAAGAGCTCGAAAGAGGTCTGCTCGTCACAAAATGACACGTTCACTGGCGTTTTCTCTCGTGTTGGAGTGATGTGTGTGCTTTTCCTGATGGTGTGAACGCGACCTGTTCCGAGATCCCTAAACCTGCATCCCCCCGCTCATCCCGTTCTCCCTCGCACTGGGCCATCCGTGCTTTCTCCTGGATAAACTTCCCAGTGGAAGGTCTCATCCCATGGGGAGGAACTTCTGCCATACCCGGGGCTGAACTGAACTGGCGCCTCTCCAGCAGCTCGAGGCTTGCGCTTCATTTGCATGTAAATTTACATAGCGGTTTAATTGGAGATAAATGCACGTGTTTTTTTATTTACGGAGGTCTGCAAGTGTATACACAGAGATTTACTTTAAAAGAAACAACCCAACAAAACCCACATGGAACTCGCCTGCTTTAGGGCCGTGCAGGATTAAGGTGATAAACGGGGCTCGCGCCCCATCACATCGACAGCTTGGTGGCCCCTTTGGCCAGGGGCTCTTCACCTCCGGGTTCCCTGCCAGCCTGCAGCCCCATCTATGGGGTGTGTGCCTTCCTGCATCCCTGCTTGGGGTGCAGCACCCTCTGCCATACCACAGGCATGTTTTGGAGCGGCTTTGGAGCTCGCCCCGCTCTCCTCCTTATCTGCAGGCAGCCCGTGCTGTCGCTGTGCTCCTTGGTCACGCAGTCACAACTGCAGCCCAGAGACCAGATGACTGTCTTCCTTCCTCTCCTGTGTGATATACAGCCCCGGTAGGCTCCGTGGGCAGCTTGCTGGAAGATAAAATTAATTTTTGAGTAATGCACGTTGGAAGGAATAATCTGAACGAGACATGCACGTTACTGGGTTATAAATTAACCGTAACTACAGAGGGAAAAAGACAACGGCGTCACCCAGCCCGGCTCCCTCAAACCTTGTCGTGTTCTGCTACAGCGTGATGGTAGTCAGGCAGGAACAAAATAAAATAAAATGGTGCAGAGCACAGCGAAATGTAATTATGAGACTTCTCAGTTGTTCTCACAGAATTTGGTGGTCTGACGTCAGCTCTAAAACTGTGTTGTTTTGCTCATCTCCGAATGCTGACGGAATAAAAAGCTGGCTGGGAATGAATCATGCAATGAATAGAGGGATAGAAAATGATATTTTTTTCTTACGGTGGTTGGGGAGGTGGAATTGAAGAGATGGAGATGAAAAGGTAGAATGCTTGGGGAGTGTAGGCAGGTGGATTTAATGAACGAATGCGTAAGCCACTTACGTGTTGGTAGAAATGAAATGGCAGAGGAAGTGTGCAGCATAATGAGCTGTAGGGAAGTCAGTGGAGCGCTGCTGTGCCTAACCTTGCCGTGCAGTAAGTTGTCCTGCCTCTCTTGGGGCTCCAGCAAGACTTCTGACGTGATCCTTTAACCAGGGCAGGGGCAAACGCAACACGTGGAGGCATTTAAAGTGCATGGAAAGGCCATATTTGAAATTGTGAAAGGGAATTCTGTTTTCGTGGTGAATAATTAAGCTGGGAACCGATTGCCTTCTGTGCAGTAATATCCGTGGCTCTTTATGAGTCAGCCTTCATCCCCTGCAATGCACTGCTCATTAAAACAGGCAACCAGAAGCTCATCATGCACATTAAGCCATTTTTTCTTAACCAGGTTTGCTGTTTCGTTGGGGGTTTATGCCTTTTTCCCTAGGCTCTGTTTTTGGGTTTCGGGCCGTCTGAAAGAGCTGTGATAACCCTGTGATCTTGTGTGCTGAGCTGTTAATGGGCAGCAGAACCTCTCACCGAGAGCGTGCAGAGGGAAGGAGGAAGATGGAAACCTTACGAGTCTCAAAATGCAGGTCTGCTTAAAGCTTAAACACATAGATTAGAACCTAAATAACGTGAAGGCTTTGACAGTGAAATATGCTTTTAAATGTAGTTGGGTTTTTTTTTTAAGTTTACGTTCATGCATTTATCAAGTAAATTCCCTTAATCTTCATCAGATCGCTCTGAGGAGTGTTCACTCTCAGGCAGCCCAGATATGTGTCTGTAATAAGGACATGCAAATCAGTGATGGCACCTACTCTTAGGTTAGACAGGATTTTATTTGCTGGATCAGAGGTAAAAGAAGGGAACAAAGCTGCAGCACAAGAAGCGATTTAGGCTGTTGATCTTGCAGCTCCTTTCAGGTTTCTGATGCAGGGCTGGTGTGCCCATGTAGGTTGGAGCACCCTGTAATGACAGATAACCCACTGCAGGGTAGGAACTGCAGGAATCTAATGAGCAAAAGCTGAACAAAGCCTTGCCCTTAGGTGAGTTTTTGAAAGTACAATAAAAGTTCCAGCGGCAGCTTTTATGAAATATTTCTCTCTGTCATCACGGCCAGTTTGACTCACGTTTGGCTGTAGATACCTTCCTCCCTTGCACGGTTATTTTCTTTTAAAATCTACCAAGTACTTTCCCCACCCCCTGCTTTTTCTGTCAGCCCTGTGCAGGCACACGAAGTTGTCCTTCCTGTGCAGAACCTGAGTTAGAAGCGTGTGCGTGTGTGTCCCTGTGTGGTGTGGCTCTCTGAAGTGCGGGTGGGTTCGCAGAGCGACCCCAGAGAGGAGCCCAGGTGTGGCTGGGCTGCCCTCTGCCTCCCTCCCTCTCCACACCTGAGCCTGGAAAGGCATGTGCCTGCACAAGCATGGCAAGGCAAGACCCTTGGCAAAGAGGATGAGTTACCTGTAGCCTGTTGCTTCTTTGTCCTTGAGGGACCCACGGTGTCCCCCTCCTTCGGGAGGAGGAGAGCCAAAAACCGTCTTTGGGTGAGCCAGCTCTCCCTGCGTGTGTCACCTATGGGTGCCTGCCATTCGCCTGTTTGAATTGCGACGGAACTGCCTTCTTTTCTCTCTTTCTCTCCTTAAGATGCCAAATGATGTGAACGCATCATCCAAGGTGCTTTACGTGTCTGATTTCCAGAGGTGTTCCTCCTCTGCCTCGCGCTGTGGTTTGTGGCGTCGCTGAGATGCCCCCGTGCTCTCAGGGCTGGTTCTGTTGTGCCCTGGGAAATGCTGACGTTCCCGGTGCTGGCTTTTGCTGGTGTTCGCATGCAGGGACTCAAAAAAGGAGCGATTGAAGGTTTGCCACATGTTGCTCATCTGCGGCGTTTCCTTTGTTCGGTGACTTTGGGCAGTCCTGTGTATCTGGCAGCATCGCTGGCTTGTGAGAACAAGCTCTGTGTGTCCTTCTTGATTCTCTTGGAAATGTGGGTGGTTTCTTTAATGTAGTCATTTTATTGAACAATCTTAAATGCAGTTCATACGTGTGTATTATATGTGTATACTTGTTAAAAACACAAAAAAAGAGTAGTAATTCTTTCCAGAAGGGGAAAGAAATAGGAAGAAACACATTCAAACTGAAATACTATTTTCCCAAGGGGTTTTCATAGCTGTTGAAGTAATTCTTTCTTTGTGTTTTCCCTCTGTGTAACATGCATGCCTTCTTTCTTTTAATTCCAAGATGTAAATTGCTGCCATTATGTTCTGTATTCCTTAGGATTCTTGAAACATTTGTCTCAGCTTAAATGCTGAGAGCCCCGTAGCCTCTGAAGCCCTGCTAGAAATTGGTACTGTTTTCCCAACTTTTTCAGGCATTTCTTACAGCTGCAGTTGTTCTGTAGCTTTATTTAATCTAAGTACGTTTGACCAACATTAGCCATGTAGTGAATTCTCCGTCACAAAAACGTACTGAGAATGGATAAAATTGATAATTGATAATAAAAAAAATTACCTGTAGCTGCTCACTGTTATTGGTGACTGCAGAAATTGCCTGACAAAGTTCTGCAGTCTTTTAACCCCCGCAGGCGGAAATTTTCATCCTGAGAATTTATAAAGTTTTATGGAGAGCTATTCAGCAATCGGCATTTCATCTAGAACTAGCGTTTTGGAAGAAGGATGTTGTGAAGGATCATTCCAGTCTGGTATTTTTATGTCTACTGGCAAAAAACCCCCAAGCCCTTGTGTTAAAAAAATAAGTATTTCTAAGCTCTTCCAGATCTGAGCATCATGTTGCAGCTCTGAGGAAAATCCAGCCGCAGTGATAAGAGAAGCAGCTGTGCTGAAAGGAAAATTGAGTGGAAAGGTTTAGCTTCATTATTAGTGGTGAAAGGGCTTTTTTTGGACTTAAAGACACAGTTGACCACTTTCAGGTTGAGTGAAAAGCAGTCATTTACAGGGTTTATCTCTTTGGTAACGGAAAAATAATCTCAAATGTATGTGTCACACAGAGATAAACTGATGTGAATGTTTGAAACGAGCTTTGGGGAAAAGAAAAATAGATTAAAAATGTAAAAAGTATGTGTGATCCCAAGACTCGATGATCCTTATGGGCCCCTTTCAACTGGATGTATTCTATGATTCCGTGATCCCCAAGGGTTTTCCAGTAATAAATTGATTGTATTTGTCCTACTTGTTTCGTGGGCTGCTAAGTGAAGCTAACCCTGTCAGAGGGTACATACTCTGCTGCCCCAAGTGAGTAACCTTTCCGGTTGGCTGGGTCTGGCTGGGGGCTGTAAGCTGTGCATAATTAGATTGTAATTAAAATCTATTTATCACCTTTTCTCTTTCCAACGGATTTGGGCAGTGATGTTAGGTGGGATTATTTTGTTCTTTCTGGTGTCAAAAATGCAACGTGTTGGTTGCAAATACTGTAGGTTTTTTTAAATGCTCCCTCCATACAAAGCTAAATATTCTTCTACAAAAAAAAAAACAAACCCCACTGTTCTGCATTTTCCATTTCACGGATCAGTTACGAAAATATTTGTAAAAATCAAGACTAGCCAGTCTTTTGAGAGGAAATGTGATCTCTAGTGGGGTTTTCCCCATTATGTGGTCTGGCTTGGGGGAGAGCTACACATCAGCTTGTGAGTCTCATGCTCCTTGCTGTAAGGTGTAGCTGTGCCACCGCTTCCCATCCTGCCTGGTGGCACCTCTGATGAACGTGTCCTGCAGGGTTCTGGCCCCTCTGGTTTGCCAGCAGGAACATTTGGAGTGGGACTTCCTGAGGACCTTCCTGTCTCATTGCAGAAAACTCCTGTGGAAGGTAAAGACATTCAAGGATTGATTTGTGCTATTTATAATAAAGCAGTGTCTGGAGGTACTGGAGCCTGAGGGGAAACTCAGAATACTTCTGGAAGAACCAGACGGCTTCCAGATGTCTTTGCTTTCAACCCAGACCTCTAGCTGACCATGCTTTTCTGGTTAATTCCTCATAATAAGTTACCTAATTTGGTGGATTGGTGAAGAAAGGCCTCAAGATGAAATGTATCCTTTTTGGAAATACCTTTCTATTTCTAGCAAGTAGTCTGATGTAAAGGCTAGACTTAAAAAAAGAAGAGTAAAGTTGTCATAGGAGTAAAGCTGGATTCTGTCACCGATTGGCTTCATAAACTTTGGACAAAGTTTATAGGTCTTGGCTTGTCAGACCTAAGAGTAACTCCTGTGGAACAGCTGAAGGAAAGGAGGGATACCATAAAGGGAAATTAAGCCTGAGAAGAAAATGCCAACACTTCTTTTTATTTTTTTCCCATGCAGACTGCAGCTCTGGATCGGCTAAACCAAGCGGGGGGGAAAATATGCGAGGGACTCAAACAGCAATTTGCAACTTCCAGCTCTGGTTTTAATCTTGCACATCCTTCTGTGTTTCCTTGCCAACACCTCGAGGCCTTACAAGTGCTAAAGCACACGGGATTTCCAGTGGCAGCGCTCGTATGGAACGAAGCTGGCTTGATGAAGTCATGCTCCCCAGGACAGAAAAGCTCTCACAGCTTGGCCTCAGCTGAACTTCTCCGTGCCCCTCTGGCTTCCCCTGCAGACCCGAGGCAGTGGGACGTGGGGTTTGGGTGCTGTACACCATGTCATGGGCATCCTCTTTTAAAAAAACCCTCAGATTTATTACTTCAGAGTAGCAAGTGTATAGTGAGAGAAGTAGAATTTACTGACTTTCCCTGACTTTCTTTCCAGCCTGGCTTTCTGCTGAACTACTTAAATGTAGCTGTGGTATCTGTTTCCCCTGGTGTTGTGGCAGTATTATATATATGCTCCCCAGTGAAATCCCCAGCAGATCAAAATCTCTTGGACATCTGTCTTTGACTTCCAAGGAGTCTATAAGTTTATACTGTGCATCTTTTGGGATGTGTATGCCTTCAGTTTTGGGATTTTAGAGAAGTGAGAAGCATCTTTTCCCACTTCTCCCCTGGCTGTGAAGGTGATTAACGTGTGTTGGTACTTGGTGTGTCAGCGGGATTTTTAATTTTACACCACGTGTAAGGATTCACAGGGGAATCAAAGGGTGACAACACAGAATTCATTGCACTCTGCTTACAGACTTCTGTTTTTATCTGGCTGTCTGTTCCAGCAGTGCCAGTGAGCATTCAGCTGCAAGGCAGGAGAGCACTGTCAAAGCCACACTGCAGAGTCCCTAAATTGTTTCCCAATTTCTCAGGCTCCTCCTTTGTTTTTCACCACGTTGTTTCCGCAGCGAGGAATCTCTTTGCGTTGCTATTCCCCGGAGCAGGAGCACTGATCCTATTGGCAGATTGTGCCTGCCCTCCATCGTTTTCCTGCCCACTCGTGCTGCTCCAGCTCCTCTCCCACATGCCTTGGTCCCTCCTGAGCAGCTCCATAGCCCGTCTGGTTTTCACCTGCTTGCCAGGAGCAACCTCCGTTCTGCAGCCGTCATGCCAGGGCTGGAGGTCCTCACTCTGCATGGACCCACAGTCCCAAGCAAGCCTAGAGGTGGGATCTTAAAAAATGTTTTCCCAAGTGCAAGGCGAAACGCAGGAGCTGATTTACGGTTCTGTTTACCTGAGAGGTTGGGCTGTTGCACCTGCATTTCCTGACTTGATTGCATTTGTAATGATGTGCGTCTGTGTAACAACAAGAAGGTGCGATTTCAACGCTGGTAGGTGTTGCCTGCTCTGGCTCCAGCCTCGCAGCAGAGGTGTAAATATGTGAAAGAAAATAAAACGTGTGAGGATGCAGCAGCATGAGTTTGAGCCTGGGCGAACAACTGGAATGTGAGCCTTCTGAGTATGCCCAAAACATGTGGTGTGGCCGAAGCCTGTGCTGTCACAGCCTTATTGCAGCTTTTACTTAAATTAGTTAAAAACCACTACAAAATCAGGCAGACCTATGTGAAGATCTATCTCACAGGTTCCTTTAGCTAGCGGTGTGAGAAGTGAGTTGCTGTTGCTTGCAATAAGAGATTTTCCATACAAGTGTGTCTGAAGGGAGCTCATTCTGTGTCTAAAGGAGAAATCAGCTCAGCTCTTGGCTCCTCGAGCACCTTGGCATCTGTGTGGATGCAGGACGTGGTCCTCAGGTTGGATTGCAGTGGTGGTTTGCATTTTCTTACAAGTCAAGCACTTCCCAACGTGGAAGGAAAGGAAAGTTTACCATGAACTTCTCTGAGCTCCATCAGGAGTAGCAGCGTAAAATCAGGTTTAGTGCTTCCTTATTTGAAAAGAAGCCCCCACAACAAAACCCCCACAGCTGCTATTTGGGAGCAGCTGAACCAAAATGCTGGGACCTGGGGACAGAAGGAGAGGAGCCCTTGAAATAGGTTATAATTAACATCTTCGCTCTGGCCTTGACAGATGCCCTCATTTCCCCAGGTTTTTTACTTTTCTCTCCACTCACACGACCCAGTTGATTCCTGATCTTGCTATCCAGCTCTTAATGTGGCTCAAGACTGTTAATGCCTAAGCTGAACTATTTACCTGTAATGCTGAATTGCCAAAAAAAAAAAAGAGCATTTTTTGGATTAATCGGGTAATTTATTCTTGGTAGAAGGATTGGGAAAGTACTTCTGATTTACACAAATTAAACCTTACACTTCAGGGAATGTTACTAGACATGGTGGTTCTTGATTTAAATTCTCATGCAGTAATTTTAAAGATCTTTTTCATATACTTAAGGTGTACCTTTGAAAACAGCAAAATTTTAACAGAATGGAAAATATATATATTTTTGGTAGCTAGCTGTTTGCTTGCATGAGTTTTTAGTAAATCGTTCTTGGTGAGATTGCAGTGTGTGTTTTTTAATGTCACACTGCTGGTACGACTGCTTGAGGTGTCCCAACGTTGTGGAAATGAAGTTTGTTTGGACCTGTCATAAGTGCAGGATGAATCCTGGTTTAGCTACAAAAGGCCTTCAGAATTTCCACAGTGCATATAGTGCAAACCACGGTTTGAAAACCATTTGTTTTACATTCTGAAAGGTTTTTTTCTCGTGTGCCACACACGGGTCGCTGAGTTTTGTGCTGGTTGACTTTCTCAGGTAATCCTGTTCAGAAGCTGTCTTGCCACAACAGCCCTGAAACCTTCAACAAAAGTCTGTGGGAAAGAATTTGGCTGTGGTAGCGATCACAAGGCATAATGGACACCATTCCCCTGCTCTCCACTGGCACCTGTTATGGTATTTTGGTTTAATTTTCAATTCTGCACAGTTTCTAGACTAAACTGCAGAGCTCCTCTCTAACTGACCTCTTTGACCTCAGGACTATGACACATTTTAAAGTGCATATCATTGCTGTCATGGATTTTCTGTGTGTTCAGTTTATTAAGGACAGACGTAAGCACGTGCCCTCTTAGATGGGCTAAGATGCTGCTAACACTTGCATTCTGTCCGTAAAGGTGAGGCAGACAATATCAGAATATTCAGGAAACATTTGAAAAAAGAGTTCCTGTTTTTCAGTATTTCATTTGCTCACCTTGCTCGTAAAAATGGTGTAATATTTCAACCACTGTATTCTCCCTTTCCCTTGAGAAGGAAAAGAATGCTGAACCTTAGACAAGCTGAAAGTGAAAAAGTGACAGCCATAAATTGCATTTAGAGAAACCTGCACCAAAAAGGAGGGACATTTATTGGGAATTTTTGTGCTCTATTCATAAAGTTACCTCCGATTTCGTTTGCAAGGGTACACAGCTGCAGGTTTTGTTTGTACGTGTGCTGTTGGAGTATTTAGGGCTGGACCAAGAATATGTGCTGCAGGGGGCAAGGTAATGGCAAGAACGGACTAGATGAGCTGATAAAATTCTGCCAGTTTGGGGGGTTTTCTAGCAATTCTGTGCTTTCCCCTGTGGAACTTGTGTGAAGGTGTATGGTTATGTGAGGGGGGGAGCAAGTCCCTGTGCCCGAGGAGGGAGGTTTCACTGGCACCGTCCCAAGGTGGTTCTGCACCTCGAGTTCATGCTCAAGCAGGAATAGGTTTTGCCTTTTTGTCTCTTAAGAGAAATGTCATAGTGTGAGTTGGAGGGAATTAACCTGTTTTGAGACGCACTATGGGGGGAAATGGTGAAAAGCTTTTCTACAGCTCCATGGGTCTCTTCCTTCTCAGAATGCCTCTGTGCCCCACGTCTCCTATGTCCTGGCTCATTTTGTCCTATTTATCTTCATTTTGTTTTAATTAGTATTTCGTGTTTCTTACCTGGCTGAGGCAAACTATATTCTTTTTGCACCAGTAACCTGGTTTGGTTGGTTTGCCTTTATTGCCCTTTCCTTCTCAGTTCTTCTGGAAATGAGTTGGGAGCTTTTTGTTTTCCCTGTCCATCTTCCAGGTTCCAGCAGTTTTCAGGTCAGAACCCGTTCTGCAATAGAAATGAGGGGGTTTGTTATTGCAGAAAGGAGGGTTTTGGTTTTTTTGTGAGAATGTTACCAGACTGCCATCCCTGGCGAGTGTTACAGGGCCCAAACACAAAAAAGGCTCAAAGGGAACGGCTGCTTTCAAACTTTGTGGTTTGTGCCTTTTTATCCTCCTTTTCATTGCTTTGGTCTTATGTATGCATTTTTGGTCACGAATCCAAATTTTTACCCAGTGAAATTCGCTGTAAAATGCACTAGATTGTTTAACACTTAAGTAACTTAAACAGTGTTTTGATTTGCCTTCTTTTTCATCTCCATTTCAAAACGTTTACAATCTGTAAATCTCCCTCTACCTCCTCATACTTCTGGCACCATACCTCTTTGGTGAGGTAGCTGGAGCAAAAGGATATCTAACCTGAGAAATAAATATTTTCTTTCCTCTTTCCACATTTGAATGCCCCAGCTTTATTCTTGCACGGTTTTTTTCCCAAGACTGGCTGTAGAAGGTAAACACTGGGGGAGCTAAATGAGATTACAGCATCACTTTGGTAACCCTTCTTAGTGAATGGGCAGTTGATCTGTCCATAATGCACAGCACTTAATGTATTGAAGCGTCTAAGAAAGAAAGCTACTAGTTCACCACTCAGGGTCCAATTTCCGGATAATAACATTTATTTATAGGGAAAAAAGACTTAGTTCTGCGATGGCAAAGTAGATATTGTCACTCAAAGCGTGGCCTTTTTATTAACCCCAGATTTATATGGTTAAGTAATTGTTGTATTAGTAGCATTTCTTGAGTGGTAAGGTGGGGGAAAAAAAAAGGCAGATGTCTGTGTACAATGTGCTCCTTGTTTTTCCTGGGTAAAGTAGTTGACAAAAAACACCCTCCCCTGAACTGTTGCTTTCTGCTATTTGTTTATTTGTGGCTGTGACTGTCTGTGGAAGCAGAATGCGTTTCTCTGGAACAGGAATGCACATACATTGAATGAATGCGTGGCTTGGTAGTAACACATACAGAGTGCTTGGAGGTCTGGTTTTTTTAGTATGATATTGTTCTGATTCTGGAACTAAGGAAAATTCTTCTAATGCATCCATTTCTACTCCGTTCTCCCAATTTCCCCAGCATTTTAGATTAGAAATGTCATAAATTTGGAATGAAGCTAAAAGCTTGTTAGAAAATAAGACAGGAGGGTATTTGTAAAAGGAAGACTATTTAATCTATCTTCTTGATGGCCATTTTCTTAAACCTGAGGTAAATGTGGTGAAATTGAGTGAATTTCTATTAAGCCAACTCCTCTGCTTTCGAGTCACGTATGGAACAGACAATTGATGGCATATTTCCAGCTGGCAGAGCTGTGCAAAGGTAGCATACAACTTCAGCTCCATTTCCCCCCCCTTTTCAACATATGATTGTGCAAGTCTAACTAAATTCATCCGAGAGTAAATATTCCTTCGGTATGTGAAATACAGAATAAATCTGTGAGCTGGGTTTGGTGAGTAAACAGATTATTACTGTGCTGCAGGGTTTTCTTCAGCACTGCGGGTGCTTCAGACACGCGGGGGGTTCAGAGTCGATATGATGATCAGCTCTTGGAGGCGATACCAAGTCCTATGAGTCTTCTCTTGCTTTTTAGGGTTTTTTTGGGGGGGAGAAGGGGAGGGACAGGATAAGGGGTTTGCACAGTGAGTATTTTCTCAAGCTTGGGTGGAAGAACAGCCCGTTCAAACCTGTTGTCTGTCTCAGAAGGAAGGAAAAGCTTCACCACGTTTTGGTGGCTGTTTTTTCCCCACATAAGGTGCCCCGGGACGAATAATGATGTTTGGATTTGCTCTTGGTTGTGTCTTGATCGTGTTTTGCCAAGCAATAACCGCTTGTGTGAACATTAGCAGCTTTTCCCAGCCTTCCCCTCCTGTAGAATAGTGGGAGGTGATAATCCGACCCAAATAAATGAGGGACAAACTCTGCTTGCCTCCCTGCTGAAATGCTGCCTCTCCCTTCTGGAGGTGACTCTGGTACCCCTGGGGCTGAGAGGGCATTGCAGCATCCTGGGAGTGCTTCAGGGGGCTAAAGCAGATCTGGGGGCACCACCAGCTTCCCAGATTTGAGCAGAGACTTACACTTAGCCCTCAGTGTAGACCACGCTGGTTGTGTGGTGTTTTAAGAGCAAGGTGCTGTCCCTGTGAACATTGTCACGCGGTGAAAACAGCTAATGTCAACCCAAAACGAGCCTTGTGACTGCCTGTGGTTTAGTTTGGTCACATACCAGAGGCGAAAAATCATTGAATTGCTCTTTCCTGACATGTGCTCCTGGAATGGAGCTGGTGTAAATTTAGTCTGTTCACTTTGTTGAGTATCAAGAGCAGTGTGATATGTAAATAAAGCTTTATCAGACGAGATAGATTTAAAATTCCACAGTTGGCGAGGAAGCGTTAGCAGTGTAGTATAATACAAATATTTACACAGTAACTTCTAAGTCTTCAATAAGTGCTTAATATTTGAAATATGTGTTGTGAAAACACTGACTGATTAAGCCGTGCCATTGCTGCTACATCTGTATGCAGCAGCTTGCAGTGGCTGGGATGCAGGAGTCGTGGGGAGGAGTCGGTCACCCAGCAGTGCAAAGGCATTTACAGCAGTCACAACTTTTTTTTTTTAAATTTAAATTGAATTGGGATCCGGCACGGTCGGCTCTCCCAAGGCTCACGTGGCTCCATCCCTGCATCCTGTTGGAGCCGCTGCTCTCAGAAGCTCTTGGGTTCATGTGGTGTGACTGGATGTGATCACGTGCCCAGTGCGCCTTAGGGGTACCCCAGCAGCAAAACTGAGCTGCTGAGTTTGTGCCTGCCCACAGCACGGAGCCTTACATCACTAGCCTGTCCCTCCTCCTTGTGTCTGCCGTGGCCATTCCATAAGGAATTGCAGGGGACTGAAATGATGGATCGTTAGTCTTTTGCCTGCCTGCAGCATCCCAGGAATGGTGCTGGGCTCTGACTGGGAGCAGAGGGTGGTGGCAGGGGAGTTGCTCTCTTTGGGTGGATCTTTCTGCCTTGCCAAGTTCATCACTGCATTCAGCCTCCAGTTCCAGTATTACTCATGAATGAGCTCACAAAACAGTAGAGTCAATAGACTGCAAATGAAAATAAACAGAAACACAGCTCCTAAACTTGCTTGGATGATTCTCTGCTGCCACCTCATTTGCCAAGAGACTGCGAGTGCTGATCCATGCTTAAAAATGTACTGCTGCTCTCTAATCCAGTCTTTTATTTTCCCCTCCCCTTTTCTGGCTGGCCTGTTTTTCCTTCTGCAAGCATACATCAAAACTGAAAACCAGAGTGGTTCGTTGTGTGCTTGAAATGTGAAGGTCTGGTTGAGTTTCTTGTAGGTGGTGTGGATATGGTCTATCCTAAAAATCACAGACTTGACCACAGCCTGCCTCCAAAACCATCACTTCACTGTGATGTTGCTAGATGTGATTTAGCCAGTTCCTGGGATGTTTTGGCGTAGAGCTGTTGTTGATAAGCTCTGCTCTGTCTAGACCCCCCCTGACAATCTCATTTCACTGGGCCCATCCTTTTCCACAGAGGAGCTAACAGGCAGCTTCATCCAGCACAGGTTCTCTTCTCTAGGGAGAGCTGAAATGATGCGGCTGGTCATGCAAGAAACCCAGCCCACGTAAGGAAATGCCATCTCTTGTCCTGCTGCAGGCTAACGGGAAACAACCAGCCCCTGCTGCTTCTGCTGATGTGTGGGGAGGTCTCTGGCAGCACGTGCTTCTCCCTGCTCTGTAGGGCTGGCTTTTGGAAGGGCTGGCGGTAGGCATTGCTGGATGGGGCCCTTAGAGATGCCCCGAAGTCCTAAGGTGGCATTTGCTCCTGCTGCAGTTGCGGGAGGTTTCCACGTCTCAGTCAGCTGTGGCGGTAACACGCAAAGCTAGGTTTTGCAAGGGACAGGTGAAGTGGCAGGTGATTCCATCAGAAGCTGGTGTTGGGGTGTTGCTGAGGATCCTTTAGCAGGTGAGTGGGGTGCTGTAAAGCTCACCTGCAAAGCTCTGTCTCTCAGGTACCAACACCTGCCCGTCCCAGGGATGGGAACAGGGTGATTGCAGTGGCCTCAGCTTGATGCAGATAAAGAGGGGTTGGAGCTTGCAGAGAAATGATGCAATTCTCGTACTGCTCATGATGTTTTTGCAAGGCTAAGAGCAAATAATCTCAAAATGAGCTGGCAGGTTTATGATTGGGTTATATGAGCTTTTATGATGTTTATAATCTGACATTGAACTTGCAGTTTAAGAGGTGAAAGGTTTAAAGGAACACAGTAACAAAGGTGTACTGCTGAATTTCTTCTGGGTGTGATTTTAATGTACATCTGAGATGCTTCCCTGAGGTGGCAGGTTTGCTGAAGAATGGACAAGGCAGCTCACAGTGTGTGTGTGACTGAGTGACACTGACCCCATCCGTATCATGTGTTCCACAGAGGGAAGAACTGAACACAAAATGTGAATTTTGCCTTTTCCAAGGAAGGCCATAGACTGGAGGCAGTGTAGCTGCCTGTGCCCCAAAGAGCAGCCCTTGCGTTTCCATTTAAATCCCAGCCTCAGAAATATTCTATCTTGCCCATATCTGCCTGGGTTTTTAGTTGTTTTCCTGGCTCCAGTAAAAATCTAAAGTCCTCCGCAATCTTGAAACCGGAATGCTTAAATTTTGACCTCTCCCCGTGGTACTTTTGGAGAAGAAGAATACTTTGTTTTGTGCTCCCTGTCTTGCGATTCTGCACCCGCTTCCTGTGATGGATGTGTGCCTGCAGATGTTTGCATACATGCGGCACAAGGCTGTTCTTCCCGAGCTATCCACTCCTCTTCTCCTGCCTTATCTGCTCTTGCTCCACGGGGCTCGGCGAGCAGCAGGTTTGCTGCCGGCTGGCTTTTTGAGGTTTCTGCTATGCACAGTGCCGTGTTTGTCTCCGGGTCCTTTGGTTTGTTATGTTTTGCCTTTGATTGCTGCAGAAGGTATAAACAAGCCTGCCAAAAGCCTTGTTTACCGCGCAGAGTCTGTGGGGGCGGCTGGCAGCCTCAGACCCTAAAATAGATCTAGCTATGAACCCAGTGGCTCAAAACCCTGGGGATTTAATCTGATCTTGCCTTAAATACCGGGACTGAATGAGGATTTCTCTAACAGAACAGAAGGTGAACATGTTGGTGTGTGACAGTAATAGAGGAAGGGTCCAGACCTGCTGTCTTTGAGATGCTCTTCTGCAATCAGAGGCTGGGCTTGGCCACTGGTTTTGCCTTCTGTAAGTCACTGGTACCTGGGGAGGGGGTGTTATATCCTCTGGTGCCACTCCATCCATGGGGACACTTGTTCTGAACTGCCTCCCTGCGTCCTGAGTGGGACTGTCACTGTGGGAGAACCTAAAGCAGCCCCTCGCCGTTTTAGCATCTGTTTTATGCTGGCTTTGCGAAGCGAGCAAGAAGGAGCTGCAGAATCACCCAGGGGTTCCTTTTGTCCCCACTCTTTTCCATGCGGCACCACGCAGTTGGTAGCACCATAGCCGAGGTTTGCAGTTGTGCCGGTGTGAAGGTAACAATGATTTGGCTGCGCCGCGCCGCAGCAGCTGCGGAATTCATTGGAGCTCAGAAGCCTGCGAGTTATGGCTGTGATGCCATTTACAGCTTTTATGGAAGAGCTCTTAAATTCGTGAAAAGTGTTGGTTCTTGAAGCGCATTATATTTGTAATTTGAATTCTCTAAAATCCTGTCTGAGGGGGAAAAAACCCAAAAAAGCTTTGAAAATCCTCCTCTAAAAACACGGGGAACTCTTACTAGGAGGGGAAACAAGTCTCTTAAATTGAGTGATAGAACGCATAGATGGATTTGTAAGTGCTAAAATGTCAATTAGTGCACTTAAAAGCTTAATGGTTGCCTTTGATGTGCTTCTGATATCTTCAGTGAAGTCTGAATGTTGCCATTGATCAGGGAGGGAGGAGGGATGAGGGAATTGGAGAGCCAACCCAAACAGGTCCCAGGGAGGGGGCATGTTCTCTGCAGAGCCCCAGCTGTGTGAGCTGTGCTTTTACCTTATTGGTTTGACACAGGTCTGCTTGTTTTTTACCTCTTTTTTTTTTGCACAAAACCTCCCAGCTGCCTGTCACCTGCTCAGGGGACGTACAGTCTCAGATCCTAGAGCTGCCAGTGGCCATTGGCTCTTCTCCTCCCTCCTGTTTTGAGTTGAAGTAAGAGCTGAAGTTTGTGTGTGGCAGAGCAGCACTTCAGCTGAATTTGGTCTGGAATTCTTGACTTGGGTACCCTACCTTCCGTCGCAGGTTGTGGCCCTGACTCCTCTGGCACTGGTTATTTGCCAAGATGTTTTCTGGGAGGTTATTTGAATGCATTCATGTGGTTTGTTATTGAGCGATTGCCTCGCACAGCAAATGCTGGTTTTATTCTTTGCTTCCCTATGCCACCACAGAACTATCATTTGCCAGGTAGTATTTTGGAAGTCAAATGTATTTAATACTGAAGAGCGAGCCTGGTAAAGCCTCAGAGCATAGGTTTTCACTGCTTATGTAGCTTATTTCAGTGCAGAAAATTTACTGATACAACTAAACTGACCTGAAAATACCTTCAGAGTAGCTTTGGAGTCTCCTTGTGTGTCTGGTTTATTTGATTTACAAGCAAAGAGTACAGGTTTGGTTTACATCTCCCAGCTTCAATGGATGCTTCTTTCCCGGCTTTAAAGGATATTCTGCCAGCTGGGAATGTAAACAAGGACAAAAAGATTCTGATAGAAATCTCTTTTTTTTGGGTAGTACATCAAGCCAAATCAACTTGTCATGCTTTTAGTGCAGTATCAGTGTGTCCATCCCAGGAGCCTGTGTCGATAGAACTGATTTAGTTCCCCATTTGGCTCAGTAAAATTGATTCAGGCCCCAGTATCCTGAGTTTTCCCAGCAATAGGTTCAGCACATTTGGCTGTCATTACCCATCCCCAGGTTTAAAGATTGACCAGGTTCTTTTTGTCATGTCTGTGAATCTTTTCTCAAGCCTGATGAGTGCCTGAATGAGAGCTTTCCCATAAACTGATGTGAAAGAGGAGGAAACCAAGTGAGACATTTCCAAGCTAAGGCAAGGGACTCCTTGTGTCACCCTGACGTGCTTTGGGTCAGATTTATCAAACTGGCAGCTCCATCTCTGTGGAAGTTACTCTGTGGGTAGAGTTTGCATGCCCCAGATTTGGCAGTGCCACTGCTGGCCATGGTCCTCCTGCAGGGCTTAGGTGGTGGAGCTGCTCATGTAAGCATATATATATATATATATATGACATAACTATACTTCTAGAAAGCAGGTAGATGAGCAGATCTTTTCTTCTTACAGGCTTCAGCATCCAGGTAGCAGAGTCCTACCAGAGAAATGATGTAAACACTGACCTGTTGTACTTGTGAGGATAGATGGTAAACAAATCAACAGTTCCGCTTCTCTAAAATACTGATACCACTGACCAACCTTTCAGACCCTGTGAAATGCAAAAAATGAGATCTCTTTAAATTCCCATAGAAATAACAAAGGCAAATTTGCAACATGCCAATTTTACTTCTGTCTCTCCTACCTCGGTGCTATTTTGGCATGCAGAAGTTGTTAGTGTTTTTCAAGTTGAGGATCAGGCTTCCTGGCTGAGGGTGGAAAAAGGTCTTAATATAATTAGTAATATACAGCAGGATTGGATTAGCCATACACATCTCTAGGTCTTATTAGCAGACATTTAAACTGCAGAAAATGCTTTTTATGGGGCTGTATTCATATGGCTGCATACTGGAGCTTGCACACCTTATAAAAATATGAACTGAATCAAAATGAAATTAATTAGAAAGAATATATTTGAATTTAATTACCTTGAGCCGCTGAATGCTCTTTGTGCATACTGGGTTTTATGTGTCTATCTGAAGTGTACTTGGTGGAGAGTTTTAATTAGAACTGGAGACGGAGTAAGAATATTCGGAATGTGAAATCTATAAATGGCAGGGATTTTCAGTGAGGAGTGCAGCTGTTTTTTGGAGCTCACCACCATTTCTAGCTTTTCTTTCTTTCCCCTCTTCTTAATAAGCTACTTTTATGTTCAAATTAATACCAGATCCTGAAAAAGCAAAAATCCTGTTATGGCTCTTGGGCTTCTGCAGCGTGATCAGAGCTGTCAGAACCGCAGCTGCAGGAGATTTTCTTACCTTTGTGTGTTTAATGGCTCACGTTCTTTGAGGGTAACATTAAAGGTAAGGGTGCAGGGCTGCGGATGGCACAGGACATGTGGCTGCCTTGACTACTGTCTGACATGCCAGGACTCAAAGAGCTGATTTGGCAGCTGCCCAGCAGATTTTTATAAAGGCTCAGTTGGTGGCCAGAAACCCAGGCTGTCAAGAGTTGTATTATGCAATAAATTGTTTTTCAGCAGAAGTTTCTAATCCAATTTCAGCTGTAGTTTTTGTAGTACTATGTAATCAAAGATAAATATGCATTATTTCAGGGCTTTTCAGAGAAGTGAAGACGTGCAGTGTAAGCATCCCCCATCAGGTCGGTTTGTTTGGTTTTCTTTTAAGCAAGATTTAGACCTGTTCACCTACACAGGAAATGATGCTTAGGTTGTTTGGGTTTCTGCTTGGGAGGTATGTATTTGTATACAGCACAGCCTTTCCGAGGTTATTCAGTGTGCATTTTAGGAGAGGTTGCCTTGTTCTGAAGAGAGCGTCAGGTAAGGAACCTATTGATCAAGTCAGAGCTTTTGCTCAGGCATCACTTGGCTCCAGGTGACGGTCAGACAGAAAACTGTGCCTTTTCAGGCTGTGACCCACCCAGCTCATGGCAGGCCCTGTCCCTGAGACAGATACATCCCTCGTATTTCCCCTTCGCTGCTCTGAAGTCAATAGTGCACTTTGGAAAGCGCGGGTATGGCTCACCTGAGCACAGAGAGGCATTTGGGGGTGCAGTATTTACAGTACAGCAGAGTGGTTTCCATGCCCTGAATGATGCCCTCCCTTCCTTACAGTGACCATCAGGAGCTGGGCTCACATCCTCCAGGTGTGAGTTGCTGCTCCAGGGGACAATCCCACTTTTCTCTCTGCCCCGGTCATTTTTCTTGTCCTGGGGTGAGAATTTGACTCTTTTCCCTGATCAAACTGCTCAAATGGCTGCATTGGGGTGGGAGCAGGTGCATCCCACGTGGCGGCAGCTGAATTAAGCTGGTTATGAAACCCCCCAGTCTGAATAATTATCTTACACCTTTACACCTCTTTCTTCCAGCACTCTGCCACCTTTGGCTTCTCTGTGCTGCCAGCTCTCGGCAGAGCCCAAACCTCCGACCCTCTGGTTGCAGGATGGTTGCTCAGATTCCTGGTCTGGTCTGAGAAAGTTGTAGTTGTGAAGTCACTGCTGTTGGTGAGAGATGGTTCTAGTAGAAGTCCTGCTGCAGGCTGGTAAAGCAGGAAACTTCTGACCTGTCTTTACTCTGAATTTGTTTTGGCTTAGCCTTTTTTTCTTTTCTTTTTTCTTTTTTGGTGTTTATCTTGGCGGACCAACACAGGAAACAGTTGACATCTTGTAAGCTTTCACTAGTTTCATATTGAGTAGTAGTTTTCTAGAGAAACATCACTGAGGCCTCTGAGTTTATGTAAAAGGAACAATTAACACATGAACTGCCTATTTTTAAATACTTCATTAGGCCTAAGATAAATTTCGGAGCTGTTTTTTCTGCCTCAGTTCTGGGAGCCTGTATGAAGACACTAGCAACGTGTATCTGGAGATTTTGAGTGCAGCTCTTCCACCCTAATGTATTTTTGCTAGAGCAGGTTGAAGCTCAGTGGGCTCAAAAGCACCCGAGGCTTTTAGTGACCCAAAAAACAGAGCGTTTCTCTCCCATGCTGCTTGTCAGAATTCATCTGCGAGGAGGAAATGCAATCCCTGGTGCAGCAGGAGGCTGGAGGAGCGCAGACCAAGGGAGGTTGCAGGGCAGGAAAGCTGTGCAGAAGGGCTAAAGCAGGGAGGGAGGTTTGTTTTCCTCCAGGTTTCTTTGGTTCTGCTGGTTGGGAGCTGCAGAGTAATGTGAGTTCTTTGGGGAAGTTTTCTGGAGGTATGAGGGGAAAAATTCGCTATAATTACCAGATGCACTTAAAATGCTAAACCAGAGCCATTAATAAAGGAAATTTCCCCTTTCTTCATGTTAGTTAGCACATTTTTAAAACATGACCTATTTTCCTAAAGTAGACAGAACAGATTACATTTTCCAGAAGGCATGAGTCACTGTACTATAAAGTCTCCAAGCTGTATCAATCTTCATCAGCTTAAGCCATTCATGAGGTTTTATTTTTTCTCACTGAATATAAGCAGTTTGTTTTAAATGAGAAACTGCTACATCCTCTCTGGATAGTAAAACTCGATTAAAAGGTTAAATATTAAATAAGTGTGAACTTTATTCTGAGAGGAGAAAGGAGTAGAGGGACCTTGATAGTAAGCGAAAGACTACGAGGATATTGCTGTGTGTATATATATGGGTATAACTAGTTTGCACCATGCTCTGCTTGGCTGTAAGAAGTCCAAGCAGCATGATAGCTGACAGAAGGAGCAAAAAAATCTTTATTTATGGAGCTCCAGTTGAATATATTAGAGTTTCATATCATTACTTTTGCCAGGAGCTTCTGCTGTCTGGTGGTGGAAGAGCCCGTTCGCTCCCGCGGGTTACGCAGAGATGGAGTTTGCAGGGACGGGCCAGCAGTGGGGCTTCCTCTGCAGAACAGCGTGCTTTGGGGTGGTGGGAAGCTTGGTGGGACTGTGCAGTACCAGAGACCTCTGCTAAGGCAGCAGGGGTTGGTGCAGCGGTGAGAATTTGCACTTTCTCGTGAGGTTTGCGCCGTGCCGTACGCGTACCGAGAAGGGAGGCTGTGCCAGTGGGTAAGCCTGCTCATTGCACTTAGAAGGATCACTTTCAGCCTCCGAAGGTGTACCTGGGTTTTCCACCGATTTCTCCTAGGTCTGACTTCTAGAGGAAAACAGCTAAAACTGTTTTCCATTGATAATACACAGCCAAAAGGCAAATATCTGTTGCAGGTCTTGATTTGAGTAAACAAACATTTTCGTCTTGGTCCTTCAGCTGAAAATTCATTTGTATGATCTCTGCAAAATGTGTTTTTCATGCAAAAGACAGGCTTTTGTTATGCTTCTAACTAAACGTGGTAAAACCCACCCTTTGAAATAGTTCTTCAAAAATATCCTTGAGGAAAGAGTAGAAACTTGTGGTTTGTTTTTCCCATCGCTTCAAAATGACCTTCTTGCATCTGCGGCAAAGACTCTCTGGGGGCTGTTGAGCCATGAAAGCATATTCATTTAGGGCATTGGGTGCCACAGTGATTTTGTGTTGGCTGCAGCACTGGAAAAAGAAAAAAGAGGGAGTTTGTGTTTTGTTGTTTTGCTTTTTTGCAACCTGGCAGGAAGAACGGGGTCAGGAGATGCGTGCTTGGGAAAGACCCAAAGCGAGAGCTGGAAACGCGCCAGCCCCACTGAGTCATAACACACATGCTTGTAAGGATCTTTGTACCTTACCAGGTCCTGCCTTTGAAATGAAACCGTCACTGCAGTTAAAGTATTTACACAAAAGTCAAGCAGACGGCGTGGAGCGCCGCGTGCCTTCTCCCTTGCTGCAGCTTTGTGTTACCCTGTGAACTGCGACTCCTGTTTGCTTAAGGCAAGGCTGGAGAGCGGATGGGTGGCAGAACCTTGAGTCATGATGCTGCCGTGGAGCACGGCAGCTCCGGGGACTCCAGGCTGACGTGTCACCCCCCCGGGAGGCTGTGTGACACCTGCCCCTCGCTTCTGCTCGCCTTGGTCTTCTTAAAATTAGGATTTCAAAATAAGTGGGCTGTGTGCGGGCCTCGTGTGCAAGGCGGACTGTAGTGAGCAAGCACCTAAGCTGTAGGTGAATGGTGGGAGGTGTAGGTGGTGCACATCTTGATTTCATTGCATTTCATATACATATTATCTATAAATGTGTTCTATATATACACACACGCGTGTATAATTATAGTTATATATTAATTATTGCTATGTATTTTAGTTGGTGTACACACACGTTAATAGATGTATACAATACATAAAACACATACTTCATGTTCATGTAGCAAAACACACATACGTGTCTGTGTGTGTATATGTATGTCTGTATATACATATATTTTTTCCTTCCCAAACTGACAGTATGTCCAGGTAGCCCGTTGCACTTCTCTGCAGACATCACCTCCAGCACTGTGAAGCTGAAAGCGAGCTGCCAGCCATATAGCACAAAAGAAAGCTGTTCTCTCATCTGGGAGGTGCATGCAGGTTGTGCTCCCCTTCCCTGTCCCCTTGGACTGAATTTGCTGAACTGTCGCTTGGCTGTCCTGGTGGATGAAATTCAGATTTAATGATATGTGGTTCCCTGAAACTGCCTAGCTAAGAAAGTGGCGTGATTATTTTTTTTTAGCAATTAAAAGGAAACGATGCCGTTATGTGTCCTAGCTCTGCCCCAGGACTTCCCTGGCTGTTTGCCTCTGTTACTTTTATACTGAGCCTGTAAGATAATCTTATTGTCAGATTAGGAGGCAGGAATCATCTCGGCTGACCTGCACAGTGAAGGCTTGTGGTGATGAACCTACGGTTTAAGATGTTATTCAGTCCTTTTCTGGGTTTGAGTCAATAATGGACAATCCATTAGTTCCCCACAAGTAGTTTCAATGGCTAAGTACTTGCGCAGTTGCAGAAACTGTTCTTTAATTCTGTCTTACGTTTTTCTGAATCGAGTTCCAGCTGCTGGATGATATTATACCCCTCTCTGTCAGCCTTGAGAGCCATCTATTAACAAACCTCTACTCCCTGTGGAAGTATTTAAAGGCAGCAGTTGAGCCAGTCCCTTTGAGGCTGGGGTTTGGGGCGGTGCTGAAGAATTACACAGATTAAATTCCTCAAGGCTTTCCCTTGGCCATTTTTTTGCTGAAGTGAGAGAACTCTTCCCGTTGTTAGCGGAGCGGGCACACGAAGGCGCTCCCTGCGCTGGGGTGACGAGACAGAGGCATCTGACCCATGTAATTATGGTCAAACGTGCCGGGAGCTGGAGCTGCAGCTCAGCTGGGCTCCGAGGCAGCTGCTCTTGTGCCGTGGGCTCTGGGGAAGATGCATCCCACGCCTGTGAAACCCTTTTATTGCTCCTGCATAGGGAGCAGCGTGAATGCAGGTGTTGGCAGCTGCTGACCTGGGGTGACACGGTGTTGGGGAATTGAGGACCTTTCTGCGGGGGAAAGCCCCCAGCACAGCAGTGCAGGCAGGGCAGTGGCTGCAGCCTCAGCACGAGCAGGCTGTGATGGGAGCTCTGCTGTGCAGAGACTCTGCCGTGTGCATTTGTGTTGGCAGCGCTGCCGCTTCGGAGGGCGGATGAAGCCAGCGTGGTTCATCTCAAGTTTTACAGCTCCAGGAATGTGAAATGTCGCTGTGTTGCTTCAGAGGTTGCTGAGAGAGGCCTTTGTTCCTGCCTTCTGGGACCCGTCTCTTCGCTGGTGGCACCAGTGCCCACGCAGCCCCCGGGCTGGTGGGAAGGTGGGAGCATCTCCTGCAGTGGTGCTGGAGCATCCAGCTGGCACCAGGAGGACTCTTGGCTGCCTTACCCCTCGGAAAACTGGGGGCTGGCTTGCACACCATCCTTTTGCCTGTCCAGCATATTGTCTGGGCAGAGGGAAGTGGCTTCAGGCTGTTCCCAGGAATACTTGAGGACTGTCTGTCCTCCCTCAGCAGCCTCTGGTGTGCTGTGCTGGGCTCCTTCCATCCCGCAGGTGGGACTGGTACCTGCCAGCAGTCACTTACCTGTGCCCTGTGGTTGGCACGTGCCGATTCAAAGGTCAGTCCCGTCATCAGGTTTTGCCCTGTCCCCACTGAAGCAGCTCCTTGCAGCGAGCTGTCTAGACAGAGTGGCTTCGAGTGGGAATCGTTTTGTTCTGGTTTTGTTTTTCTGTGTTTTTATCGGGGTTGAGCCAGTGGGATCAGGAAATGATGGGTGTTTTTGTGCAGCTTCCAGCTCCATAGGAGCTTCAGGGTCTGGTGGAGGAAGGGGTTTGTCCGTGGCCTCAGACTGGGCATGGATGGGGGCGAAGGAAAGGAGTACGTCTGATGGTAACTGGGGTCAATCATTACAGGGGCTTCTGCATGCCTGGCTTAAATTACACAAAAATACAGGGTGATGGTTTTGTTGCCCCTTGTCAGGGTTTCTGTGTAACTCACCTACCCTTCAGCGGCAGGAGCAGCGTGCCTGACTGGAGGGCTCTTCATCCTCTTCCTCGCGTTTGCTGGAGTTACGAGGGATTTGTACAAATGCTGGGGAAGGAAGGGAGTGAGGGTGCTGAAGGTGCTCATGACTGTTTCCTCACCGAGCATGATTCCCTGAGGGATTCATTAAGTAATTTCTGTGAAAATAGAAACACATGACATCCCACCGGGCCCCTGTCAGTGGGAACATACATGGGCACGTCTTTGGGCAAGCTGTGTTAAAATGAAGGGGGCTGCTGGTGTCACTTCTGCTTGGGGCTGAAGTTGGGTCAGCAGCAAAAGGGTAAGCCACAGTTGTTGGTGTAAACCTCTGCTGGCAAAATGACTGGATGTGCTAGTTAGTCCTTAAAACGTTTGCCTGGAGGGTTTTTCCCCCTTTTTTTTCCTGTTTGCTGTGGGTGTTGGGTTACAGAGTTTGCTTTCTTGGCCCAGAGCTCTGGAGCTCCTTGGTCATGGCTCAGCCTTCTTCGAAGTGCAGTAGCTCGTCCCTCGTGCGAAATGCACGTCCTGCTGCCAAGGCGCCGGCTGCTTTCACTGCACTCATTGTGGTGCCTTCCTTTGCTTGTTTGTTTGCGTTTTAACCCCCGCCAAGTGATTTGTCATGGATTTTTTAATTTTTTTCATTTTTTTGGGAGGAGGGTGGGGGTTGGAATTAGTTTTGATCACAGCTCGGCAGCTGAATGCCAATACGTCACTAGCAGAGCGAAGGGAAAGCTGGTGACCCTAAACTAGGCTTTTGTGTTGGGTTGGGTTTTTGGGATTAGTGGTGTCTGTCACTTGTTTGACACGTGGGATGGTCGAAGCTCTCCTGCCTCCTGGTGGGGATGGCTGATGGGGCTTCAGGGATTTCCAGTGTAAGGTGACAGGATGCTGTGGTGCACTTACCACCTAAAAATGTTCACCTTTGGCATGGCAGTGATGTAGCCCTTGAGGAGTTCAAGGGCAGGAATGCTCAAAGAGTGATTTCCAAAGACCCCGAGACAATTATAGGGCTTATGAAAACACAATGACTTACCTGTCTCACTTATGTCTTTATATCAATTTGCTGACTTAATTTATTTGAATGCTAAAGTCTTTAGGGAAGTGCTTTTCCAGGGAATTAATCTTTTAACTAAAATGAGCTCTAAATATGACATACTCTAGTACTCCTTTTGACAATATAGCATTTGTCTCCTAAAAATAAAGTAAAAAACATACACCCCATGAGCCAAATTCCAGTTGGATTTACGCTGATATAAATTCAGAATAACTTCATTGTTATCAGTGTACAACTTCACTGTAACACTGCAATAAATGCAAATCACGAAACCAGAGGGAAAAATAACCTGAGCCAAGAGGCGCAAACCAAGGCCAAAATGGCATCAAGAGAAGTTGGTTCACAAAACCTGCCTCTTAAATGTCTGCAACATTTGTTTTAGTGGGTTATTATTTCCCCCTCCTCTTAATTATCTGGGAGAGCACTTCCTGGCTCTGATAAATTTCTCCGTGAGGGACTCATTATGAGGATTTTAACAATTAAGTTTCACCTCCTGCCTAGCACCTGGTACATGGCTACTGCTGTTTGTAGGATAAAGGATTAGAGGGGCTAATGCTCTGATTTGATGATAACAGTTATGTTTCTGTTCTCTGTTAGAGCTGATCAGGTTGCATTTCCTTGCACAGTGTTTTTATTCCGTTTCTCTTTTTTAAAAAAACACTATAAATAATCCGTGTAGCCGTAAATAATCTGTGTAGCCTCAGGCTTTGGGTTTTGTTTTTGTTCCAGATGCGTGCAACTAATGTCCCCTCTGTGTTTGCATGTTCCTCAGGATGACAGCGATGGGATCCCCTGGTCGGAGGAGCGGGTGGTGCGGAAGGTGCTGTATCTGTCCCTGAAGGAGTTCAAGAACGCGCAGAAGCGGCAGCACGGCGATGGCATCGGCGGCAGCCTCAAGGCAGTGAACGGTGAGATGGCTCTGTGGCAACGCTGCCAGGGCTCAGTCCTCTTTCCATGGGGTCCATTCTGCACCAGGGGGCAGACCCGTGTGCTGTCTGGCGTGCACGGTGTCCTTCTGGTCTGCGCCGAGGAACTCTCTGACGTGCCTGCAGTGCCTGGTTTGAACAATCCACGTGTTTCGGTTCCTGGCTCAGTGATTGAGACGGGGATCAAGGTGGAGAGCGGGTGCCAGGACAGGGCCAGGTGCCATTCAGTAGGACCGGAGGTCACCATTTAAAGGTGACTGGCTGCGGTTACCGTGGGGAGAAGCGCTCTGGGCCAGCCCTGGCACAGTGTCCTCTGGGTGCGCAGAACTGCACGTGTCCCCGCAGTGATCCGCGGCGAGGGAGCATAGGATCCACAGCAGGGTGTAAAGGGCTGAAACCATGCAAACTCTGTGGTGTTAGACTGCCCTGCTCGAGCAGTTCACAGAGCAGTTCTTCATAGGCATTAAAGGGAGATGCAGACAAGCTTAGATGGCAGGAGCATGAAAGGAGTTGAATTTTATTTCTTTAATGCTTTAGCCAGTTATTATCTGTCGCTTCCCCTTACGGCTTGCTTAAAAAAAGCTGTGGTGTCCTGAGAGGTGAATATAAAGTGTGTCTCTTTCAGATTCACTTAGGCCCTCACTCGAAAAGGCTTTGTCATGCTGGCTTGAGCCTTGAAAGTGATGACTAGCAGGATTCAGATTTCTGGGCAGGCTTACAGTTTTCTCTTCGCTCACAAGAGCTTATTTGTTTCTTTCTGGAGGTTTATGGCAGTTCCTTTTAGGCATGTGCATAACTATACATGTGCTAATGCATTAGAGCAGCAGCTGGGTGCTTACTTGGTGGGTTATTCATATTTATGTGTAGCTTGTGTTGTTGACACGGTGAGTCAGATTTCGCTGCGATTTCACTGTTACTGCCGACAAGGCAAAAACCTCGGGGAGTGGTTGGGTGAGTGCAGGCAGCATTTACTGTATTGCATAAGCAATTGCAAACTCCATAACGTGATTAAAGAAGACCTCAGACTTCCGAGTTCAGGAATAGTATCAGATACTGACCTGATGGGAAGGGGCATCCAGCGTTAAGAGCAAGCCATTCATAAGCTTGGAGGTGTACTCAAAACAGCGCCAGCTTTTTTCCCCTCCAACACCTCCGCATCATTGATCTTCTGTCAAACACAATTTCTCCTGGAAAGTTTCTTATTCCGTTGTGGGGGTTTTGTTTAGTCAAAGGAATAAAAGGCTAAAGGCGTGAAGCACAGTAATTGTGTGTTAGGAGGCTTTGATGATGTGCCAGGTTACAGGATGACGGAGGGGTTTATGGTGTCTGGTTTCTCCAAAGGCAGCTTAGATAAGAAGTGAGTTGGCTGGAACGCTGTGTCCGTGCAGGTACCAGAGGATGCCACTGGCTTCCTCTGGCAGTGGCACAGCTCTCACCTGCAGAGCTTTTCTCCTTCAGTTATTTGGGGCTTGGGTTTTTCCACCTGTGCCAGAATGACAGTTCATGTTGCTCTCTCTGTTTGCTAAATGGTTATTGAAATGTCCTGTCTCAGCGATGCTCTGTTTCAACATCCCAGTCCAAAAGCTTTTTTTAGCTATTGGTATTTGGAAGCATGTTTTGTTATGCAGAGAAGAGAGATTTGCAAAAGAGAGGAGGGTTGATACTGTGCAGTGACATCAAGAAAATCAATTTAAACACGCAATTTGCTCATTACAGTAAAAAAAAAACGTAGCCATGTATTTTCGAATCCATGAGTCTCTACGGACTGAGAAAAAAGCAGGTCATCTTAAGAAATTACTAAGCTATTTGGAATTCAGGGAAATGTAATATTTTAAGAATGAGTCATAGATCCACGGTTTCATACTTTGGGAATGAAGAATGTTTCCTTGTGTGTGTCCTTAGTCCCAACATTCAGGCCACAACCGCAGTTTCTTGCATGTTGCTCCAAAAGGTAGCATGCAGTTAAATACAGTTTTATGTGAGTGATCCATTTCTATTCATTTTTTTTTAATGTATCTGTTGAAAATCAAATAGGTCACCTTTCAGTACCCAGCAAATGTAACCATTTCCAAGAGTGGAAAGGGTCTGAGTGGGGTTAAGGCTTCCACTGCATGTGGGACATGGGTTGATCCTGTGTGCTTCTGATAGCCGAGGGGACTGCAAGCAACTGGGGAGCAGGATTTGATCTTGGTGCCACCATCTGTCATGCCTGTATTTATTGGTAGCCTTGCAACCTGTCATTGGCTTTAGTATTTCCTTGTAGCAATAAAGGAAGGTAAAAGATGGACCAGAGCCTTGCAACCGGTGTCTTTAAGACGTTTGTATGGATTTGCAGTGGTTGAAATTTCATAAACGCACCACAAAAGTTGCTTGGCTGATGTTTGTGAAGTGGCAACTGAACTTGTATGAAAATGATTGTCAGTGGTATTTCATCTGGTGAGTGCAGTAGTGTCATTAATGCTTTGGCAGCTGGAATAATGGTGCCTCTTGGATTGATAGCGTGAAAAGCAAATTAATTTTAAATGTGAGAGATGAACTCATTAACAGGAGTCTTTTCTGTACTAAAGTTTCTGCAAGCTCTGAGATGTGCTAGTTGTGGCACAGAGACAATTAACTTCGATGTCTCTCTGAACAATGAAAATAAAATTTAAAATAAATAAAAATTCAGATTAGTTTGGGTGATTATATGTGTTATAATACCTTGGCTGTCTCTGCCTCACTATTAGAGATAGCTGTTATCCTGAAAATAATCCTGCCATTTTCAGTTTGTGTCTGAAGCCCTGCTACTTAAGTGGTTCCAATTAAAGGGAAAGGTGAGTGGTGTATTCTGGTTGTCATATCAGTGGATATATTGCTTGGGTGTTTATGTTGACTCTGGGTATTTGCAGAGTATAGAAGGACACCCTGCCGTATGCCTTTGTTTCCTATGTGTTCCTCTGCAGTAGGTGGGAATATAAAATCTGGAGGAGGTGCTTCTGCTGGTTGTCAAGAAGCCCTAAATGGGATACTGGAACTCTGATTATGGAAACAAGGTCGTGCACTGGAAAAACCCAGAGGGATCTCTTTAGTGATTCTGATTACTGCTGCCTGTCATTTGCATTAGGATTTTAAGAATAGGGATTGGTGTTTGGAATAGTGATACCAATTTTCAGACATGTTGTATAAAAGGAAAACCAATTCCCTTGGGAAATCGCTTTCTTCTTATGTAGCTTAGGATGGGAGATAAGGCTGTAAAAAAGGCAGTGAAAGATGTAATTATTGCTTGCATTCTGTTGATGAGAGTAAATCCAGTACCCTCAAAAGAGCTTATCATAAAGCAAACTTCTGTGACCTAAGATTTTAGATTCTCTTTGTCAAAACTTGCGACAGAGAAGAAACTCTTGGTACAGAAGTACGTTTCTTACATGGAAAAAGTGACCAAGTTTGCTTATTTGTTTGAGGTGGTTGGTTAATCTAGGGAGGTGACAAACCAGACGTTAGAATTATTGAAGCAGGTAGTGCCTTTTCACCAGCTGGGCTTTGTCCTAGAAAGGTGTGGTGGCAGTTTCCAAACATGTCAGCTACGTTAAGCTCACAGCAGGCTCATATAATCGAGCTGGGAAATCAGCTGTGTGTGAGGGAATGCTTTGGTTCAAGGTCTTGTTCAGTAAGTAAATAAAGAGATGAGTAAAAATGTGTAATTTTGCTGTTCTGAGAGATGTCACATTTAGGGCTGCTAAAGTCATCATGTATGTTGTTTAAACAGGGAAGGAACAGTGTTGGCGCTTTGATGGAGGTGTTGGTTGGACTGTGTGTGACTGTGGTGCCCCTTGCTCCCTTCACAGAGTCATTTTTGGTTGGAAAAGACCTCTGAGATATCGAGTCCAACCTATGGCCAAGCACCCCCTCATCAAGTAGACCATGGCACTGAGTGCCGTGCCCGGTCATTCCTTGAGCACCTTCGGGGATGGTGGCTCCACCACCTGGTGCCGGTTCTGCCCTCAGACATTCCCACGCAACAGGCAGCAGGACTTTTGTTGGGGAGCTGCTTTTCCCACAAGTGAAATGTGTCTGCACTGAGAGGAAGGAGCCTCTGGGAGCTCCTGGTGGGACTGTGGTGCCAGACCCAATGCCTGGATCTGCCCGTCCCCTGGCTTCAGCAGTGCTATCTGAAATCAGCTCTTTTTGTCGTCGATGAACAGATTTGCAAGTGTTTTCTGCTCACTGCATGGGGTTTCCTCCCCAGCAGGCCATGTCGAAATGAAAGGTAGGATGGGGCTGGCTCCATCCAACTTAAACCTGTTGGTGAAACCTCTTTTCCCTGGCCATGTGGATGGTACTCCAGGCGTGGCGTGGAAATTGCAGCAGATGTGGCAGAAATGCCCAAACGCTGCCGAGCCGGGTGCTTCAGCTCCGTGCCACGCGTTATCTGCCAAAAGCCAACTGCGAGGGGGTGGCAGCAGCTGCCAGCAGAGCAACCACATCTTCCCTGGGCCCGGACCGTGTCTCTTCTCTTCCCACTCACGCAGATGAACCCAGAGCAGCCGTGGGGGAAGCGCTGCCGTCTCAGCCGTGCCTCTCTGTGCCCGAGCGACGCGTCTCTCCTTCCTCCCCGGTGCACGCACGGGGGCTGCACCGCTCCCCAGCCTTTAATTCAGAAAGCAGCCTCTTCCTTCACTGCGATGGTTCGCTGATAACTTCATCTCCCTTATTTCTGAAGGCTGCAATTAAATCCTGCAAGAAGGTTTTATGCTAACGTTTGTCTGGGGAGCTTTTCACTCCATCAGCGACGCGAGATTGCGTTCGTTGACAGTGGGTAATGTCTGTCTGTCTCCAAAGCTTTAGCAGAAGATTGTAAGTGTGCCAAGGACCCTTGTCTGTAAGTGGATTTTAAAAGTGCATTTACAGAAGCACAAATACCTCTTTCAACTTTGCAATATTTTCCCTTTACGTGCAGAGTAAACAGCCTTTTTGGCTAGTTTTAAACTGTGATTAAATATAGATGTTTTCAACTAAAAGCTTCAGAAAATATGCATTTGAGCAGATCTATCATGGCACTCAGTGTCACTTTCGCTTTGGTGCTTGCTGTCAAGTGAATTTAAAGATTAACAAATAAATAACAAGATGTTGGGGTTGGGCTCCATTGGAAATTTCCAAATCTCTCTTCCTTTCTTTGTTTTCTAGAGTAGGACTAATTTTTTGAGCCTGCCAGGGACTTGTTGTTCATCAGCTGACACAGGTTCTTTTTTTTACATTTTCCATCATCACCATTTATAAAAAAATGTGCAGGCCAAATTACCCCTCAGTGATGTTACCCAATTCGATTATGTCCAAATTGTGCTTCTGTCTTAATATAATTTCAGTGTTTGGCAAGACTGCCAGAAAATTGCCTCTCACAGGACATCCATATTGCTTTTGCTCTCAAACATAACAGAGATGGGTATTTTTTTAACCAGTGAAACAGAGGAATCGTAAAATTAATTTTCTTAAAACTTACTTCATGGCCATCTAAGAAGAGTTTCTGTTGCCCCTGAGTGCATTTCTAGTCGCACTAATCCTAAAATTAGTCTTGCCTCCTGCCTCCCTGCATGTGGCTAATTGCAGGTAATGGAAGATGAAAACGGCTGTGAAGGGTCTGCAGAGGCACGGGCACAATCTGGAGCAGACTGGGCTATTGTAGGGCTAAAACAGATCAGGTGAGGGGAGGTGGGAAGGGTTTGGGCAGGGTCTGGCCCCCTCCTTCCGCCTCCTGTCTTGTGCTTTGGTCTGCCCATGCAGTGCAGCCACTCCAGCGTGCTAATGTGGCAGAAAAGTGGCCCGGAAAGAAAATGATTTAAAAAAAAAAAAATTTTCTTCTAGTTTAAAGGTTCATCAAGAGGTTGAATGAGCCCCATGTGCTCCTTGGTGGAAGTGGGGGACTGGAGTACCCTGACTGGAAGCTGGAAGAGGAGGAGATTGGACTCATCCCTTGTGGTAGGAGCAAGCTGGTTGGCTTGGCACGGTCATCTTGCCTCACCACAGCCTTAGGACTGGGGCAGTCAGCTCGTCTGACCACAGCCTCAGATGACAGAGGGCACAACGGCTGCCAGAGCAGGAGCAAAAGAAGATGCAGCTTGAAAGCTCCTTGCAAAGTGCTTCAGAACTGCAGGTGTTGGACCTAACAAACCCAAAATCAACCCATCACCAGTGGGTGGAGGGAGGTGACCGTCCCACTCCGTGGTGGTGAGGCATTGCCTGGAGTCCTGGGTTACAGTTTTGGGCTCCGCAGTATAAGAAATATCTGAAGCTGTTGGAGAGAGACCAGAGGAGGGGATGGAGGTGGTGAAGGCTCTGCAGAGGAAGCCGTCGGTGGGGCAGCTGAGGGCACTTGGCTTGTTCAGCCTGGAGAAGAGGAGACCTCGGAGCAGTTTTACAACATCCTCCTGAGGGGAGGCAGAGGGACAGGCACCAGTGTCTTCACTCTGGTGACCAGTGACAGGACCTGGGGCAATGGCATGAAGCTGTGTCAGGGCAGGTTTAGGTTGGGTATCAGGAAAAGGCTCTTCCCCCAGAGGGTGGTGGGCACTGACCAGGCTCCCCAGGGCAGTGGGCACGGCCCCAGGGCTGCCAGAGCTGCAGAAGCACTTGGACACACTCTCAGACACCTGGTGTGACTCTTGGGGTGTCCTGCAAAGGGCCAGGAGTTGGACTGGATGATCCATGTGGGTCCCTTCCGACTCGGGATATTCTGTGATTCCACGAGCTGCACTCCAACTCCCCCTTCCCTAAACAACCCAAACCCCACCTGAGACAAAAAACCCAAACCCGCCACTTAAAATGGTGAAATTCATTGCCTTGACTGTCCGTGAAACAAAGCTTTGCCTCGACACCAACAGGGAGAACAGTTTGGTTTTCCTTGACTCGGGGTCATTCTGCGTAGCCTCTGCCTTGGATTTATTGTTTGTGTCAGCAGCCTGGGGAGCACCCTCGAGCGTGGACAGGCAAACTCTTTCCTTCCATCTTTTTCTGCCATAAGATCTCCAGCCAGCCTAAATTCGCACCGTGGCATCTTTTTGGCTGGTGTGTACAGCCAAAAGAATGCTGGTGGTTTTACCTCGGCTCTGCCAAAAACGTTACCTTTTGTCAATTCTAAGTTTGCTTATTTTAGAAATGCCAGTAAGACATACCAGTGAGTCAGTCATTGAAACAGCACACTCTTAGTTTATGAACAAAATAGGAATGTAATGAGAAATAAAACGAGCGCCACAAGTAAATGAAGAGAGAAGTTTCAGTCATACAGACTGGAATACAGTTTACTGCAGTCAGTTCTGGGGAACTGTGTTTTCTGAAACTGTGTCTCCGCTTGGCTTTGGACAAAGCTTTTGCTAATTATTTTTACTCTGCAGCTTGGGGCTCTTAGTGCAAGACTACATTTGTGGAGGACTTTCAGAGTATTGGAGAGAATGCATTTTCAGTCTTCAAGAGGCTGTCTTGTGCTTTAGAACCTCCACAGCAGTTTTCCCTTGACATGGGGACATTTTAGAAACCAATTGCTGTTTGAAAGAGTTGGAGAGCTCTTTGGTCCAGCAGGGCATTTCTGAGGCCATGGGACTGTGTTTAATTGGAGCAGGTGTTGGGTGTGCTCTAAGCCTTATTGTGTCAGCCCTGGCAGTGAAGTGGTGTTAAAAGAAAAAGCAGGGATTCTGTAACTGCTGATGGGCGCAGTGGTGACTTCAGCAAAATGCCTGACACAGCTGCCAGCGTGCTGTGCTCTTCACCTCAAATAACCTACATTTACCTGGTTCTTCTAGGCTTTGAGTTATTAAGAATATGGGTTGCCAGTCGAAATGGATTTGGGATCTGGGGATCCTTGTAGTGATGTGGAGTAAACCTGAAAGCGTCAGTAGATTGGTATCACGTTATTTTAGGTGTCACTGACCCACATTTGAAAGTAGAATTTCTGATGTGAAGAGCAAGAAAATCAGTCGCCTTTTTGAGTAAGGAGACTCTTCAGGAATTAGTCACATTGATTTCATGGCTTGTAACAGCCTGGGAGATTGGGCTGTGCTCTGAGCTCATGCCTTCCCATTTCAGTTCCGTTTCACTGGGATCTTTTTGATTTAAAATCTCCAAGAAACCATTCTGAAATAACTGCACTCTGTAAGTAATTGATGGTGATGATAGGTGCATCGCATAGCAGATACTTCCCAGAGCTTGTGGGTGAATGTTTTCTAGAAAAATAAATATAGCTTAGCACATATACTGTTAAGTCATAGCAGATTGCTCTACACAGTCATAAATGCACATGCATTTTTGCATCTTTTTTGTGTGTCTGACTAGCACAGATTTATTACATGCAGCTAATGTGATGTTGAATGCATGCTTTCAATAACCTGCCTTTGATGCCCTTTGTGCCCCAATTTAAATGAATTTAGTGCTGTGAAGGGGTGAGGTCCAATCTGAGGTGTAGGTGTAGAAGCCTTGTGCTAGGGTGACAGGGGCTGGCAGTGAGAAGCTTAACTCCCACGTGTTGTTTCTGGTACATCTGCAGGAGTTTCCTGCTCTGAGAGCTAAAGACAGCTGAGTTTCCACCCTTACCCACCCCGTTTTCTCCCCTTCTGGGGCTCTTAGTGTGCACTGCAATTGCAGTTGGGAAGTGTGATGCTTCAGATCTGTCCACTAAGAGGCTAACTCATTCCAGATAAGCCTTGAACAGACAGCATTCATTTTTTACTTTGCTCAGAATTTCCTGTGCTTTGTTCTGCATCTGTTTGTGAAAAGGCTGCGTTATCTTTGAAAGCCTTCATCTTGTTTTCTTTATTCAAGCTATACGCTCAAATGGAAAAAAGGGACGAGCTGGAAGCAGCCCAGCTGGAGCAATCTGCCAGAGATGCCACAGAGGGGCAGAGCTGGCAAACTCCTGAAACCTCATCAGCTGACCTCTGGTACAGTTTGGGAAGCCAGCAGATAAGCCGCTTTTCCTGCAAAAGGTTTGGCAGCCTCAGCCAGCCATTCCGAGTAATGCCCGAAGACCACACCACCCTTTAATTGCGTTTTACTCCTCCTCTCATCCCTCGCTTAGCTCCAGTTGTGGTTGACCTTAAAAATACTTCAGTTCAGCCTCTTCCTGGTCTCTGTGTGTGCATGAACAGACGTATTAGAGGTAAATCACACCACGCCATGCTCTGCTTCAGCCAGGTTGTCTCAGAAGCAGGTCCTTCCTAAACTCCCAGACAGCGGTGGTTGTCTCTGGTGCCGTGAAAGGTGAAAGCATTTCATGGCCAACTGTTTTTAAAGATGCTCTGCAGGGCACCCCGGTGTTTTGATGTTACGCCTGCTGTGTACGTGGAGAGATTGAAAGAAGCTTAAAAGTGATGAGAATGGCACAGAGGGAGTAGAGTTTTTTCCTTCCTTCACAAAGTGGGAATTTTCTTTCCGTTCTGGGTGGAAATGCTGTCCCAGTGTTAGCAAGAGGGTGCTGCAGCAACGAGAGAAGCACGTCCTCTCGTGTAGAACATAGAGAAAAGGCATCTGGGTTGTGCTGCTACATTCACATGTGGGTGTGTTGGATGGAGAGGGTGGAAGAGGAGTTTCATCCCCTTCGGTTTTTTTCCTTTGGGGAGAGCATCTTCCTCTTCCAGTCTGCATGCAGGACTCGATTTTCCTTCCCTTCTCTTGGTTCCTGTGGTGCAGCTGTCTAGAAACACACCAAGGAGGAGAGTCCCAGCTCTTCTCTTTAATGTGACAATATTCTCGATAGGCCACTAAGCAAATAACTTTGTTTTGCCAAGGTAATAAAACCCGGTGCTTTCTAGAGTAGTTGTTCTGCCTCTTTACATTTCTGGAGGTCAGTAGCAATTACCTTCAGATGGAAGTCATGAATAAGGGATAGAAGTTGCCAGAATGTGGCTTGAATTCCAAATCTTCTCAAAACATAGTTTTTGCTACTTCTCCCCCTCCCCAAAATCAATTGAGGACGGCCTTTTGTGCAGCAATGAGGTCTGTGGTTAGGGAGTAGTTGTCAAGTTTTATTTAGATGGAAACCTGTCCCAGAAGCTTTACCTCATCTCATTGTCCTGCAGGGATGAACTTCAAATGCCACTTTACATTTGCCTGGAACTGACCTGCTCTAATTGAAATGAACAAGGCTGTCTTATCTAAGCAGATAAACACAGCCCGTTTGCAATTGTAGATTTAAATGCACTCTTTCATAGATCACCTGCACAGTGTGGTGCTGTCCTTGAATATTTAAAGGCTCATTAACAAGAGACCAGAATTGAAGAGTAAATGTTCTTTGTGAAAAAGAGGTTTTTGACCTGCAAGCTGATGTTGCTCTCTCCTAAGCTGGAGGAAGACTGTTTGGTACAAAGTCCCCTTTATGGCAGCATGGAAGGCGCTCCAATAAAACTGGCATGCAAAGTCATGAAGGTTGATTAACATCCACAGCATAACACAAGGTTACATACAAGTGCTCTGCTCATAAAGTAGAATAAATGGGCCATTAGTTAAGGCATTGCTTAGCACAGAAAACCACCTTTTTTTCTGTTGTGGATCCAGGCTTCTGCCATTAACAGCCTGGAAAGCAGGTTTTTTAGAAATAGTTGACTGATTTGGAAAAATGGGTTTAAAATGCTTTCTGTGAACTTGAATGTTGGGGTTTATGGGGAGGGTAGTTTTGCAGGCTTTCAATTTCCCTGGCATAGCTGGATAGCGAGATGTTGCTGAATTACCGTCTGGCTGGATCAAAATTAAACCTGCCAGGTACTTTAAAGGCTCTCAAATAATTTTGAACTCAGTGGGAATAGTCTCGTGGAAAGTAAATTTGCAGGGACACTTAGAAAGGGACAGACTCCTGTGAGAGAGGGAGTTTGTTCTTCAGTGTGAGCTTTCCTCCTTATGGGAGGAATTCTGCTAGTACAGACCAAGGACTCAGAAATTTTAGCAAGGTTTTAGGAAAACAGCTTTCATGAGTGCTGTCCCTCCTGGCCTTTGTTGTTTTTCAGGGAGCAGGAACCAGAGAGTAGACTGAAGGAGATGGTGTTTTCCATGCCATCTCTGTTTCCCTTTACTCCAGTTGGAAGCAATGGAAGAGTCCTGGTTTGGTGTCCTCTTGTCACGAGAAGACTTCAGTTCCCTGAAGTGCTAAGCAGGATTGGAAGGACCTCACTAAACTTTGATTTGCTGCAAAATTGAATGCTGTTACACAGCTCAGAGGGGGAAGATCTCAGCCCTGGGGTCTGGGAGCAGGTGGTAGTGCCGAGTTCAGTGGGATCTGGGGAATTCTTCCAGTATGAAGAGGGGGAAATGCACTCTGTAGGGGTCAGATTTTGTCCTGATGTGACCTTTTGGAAGGGGGCACTACTTACACAGGTCCTGCTCTAACCCAGGTGGGGACACGCCAAGTGAACATATGGCTTCGGAGGAATTAATTTGCTAACGTGTAAGAAATGTCTTATTTCAAAAACATGCCCTCTTCTCCCCAGCCTGAAACCTACAGCTCAAGTGACTGTAAGGTACCATTTTGGGGTCTCACTGAGACCTCAACACAGAGCTCGTGGCTTGGCCAGGGACAGGATTTCATGGCAGGGGCTCACACGTGCGAGAACTTAGAGAAACACGCTGTCTTAGTATTTGGTTGGAACGCAGTGAAAAAGCAAAGGGAAAGCTGCTGGATTGCCAAATGCGTATTTCCCCCCCAAAACGCACCCGAGCGCGATCCGTGTTTAAGGTCCCCGAGGTGCAGCTTTCCTTCCCTCGCCACCCAGCGACGTGCAGCAGGTGTTGCTGAGCGTGTTTTGGGCCATCTCCAGAACCAGAATGGCACAGGAGCTCTTCCCAGCCCGAACGCAGCAGTGTCTGCTGGATATTCCTGTGTGTGCCGCTCGCGCTCTCCGAAATGTAGGTCAGGGTTTTGAGCTTCTCATTGCTCACAGGCCAAACAATCCTCAGATCATTCCAGTATTAACAGTACCGAACAATTAAGAGTATCCCCTCTCTCTGTTTGCCTGAGCTCTTCATCCTTTGCTGTCGTCCTTTTTTCCTCCCTTTTAATCGGAAGGAGGAAAATGTGTTTTCCTGTTTCTCGGTGTACTTTTCCTCTCCAGCCACTTCTGGTGTTTCATTCTTTGTCCTCTTATTTCATGTGCTCTCTTTGAAGTGAAGGGGTCTGTTGCTGTGCCATGAGGACAACTCCGGGCTGCGGGCTCGGTGTCAGAGCCGTGGAGATCACAGCTCTCTTTCTTCCTTCCCCCCGCCCCAAGTCCCGGCCATGTAGCCTAATGTGAGAACAGATTGGCCTTAGTATTTGGAGAAAGGATCTATAATAAGCACCGGGGACATGCTGGTAAAAAGCATCAGCGTGGTATACCAGCTCTGTTGGAGTACTGACTGTACATTAATTCTCTAACTTATAATTAGCTATATTAAATTCCAATTTTCTGAAAGGAACCATTATCAAGTAACACTCTGTTTGAAATCTCAAAGAAACATAAGGAATGAAAGCTTAGTCCTCTTATGCTTTCATCTTTCAGAAGCAATCCCTATCTCAACATCTTGACCTACATTTTCTTTTTACCCTCTCCAAGAAACATTGTGTGAATTTAATGTCTCAGAAGGGAGGTGAGGGTTTTTTTAATGCATGTGTATGTGTTGACATATAAAGTTTGGGGAAAACAATGAGGCCTTCATGTCCCCAATGAAACTTATTTTTTTTAAAGGCTTGAAAGTGTTTTCCATCGTATCTTTGAGGCAGATTTTAGATCCAGAAAGGAATTAAATACAAGAAGTACAACCCTTTCTTTTACAAGTGGCCCACTTTTATCAACCCGGCTTTTGCCAAAACCTTTCCTCATTTTACATGGCAGCAGAAAAAAAAGCATTGAACTTCACTTCCTTCTTACACCCTGCTCACCACTTGCATCCAGTCATGTTTTATGATGAAGTGTGACCTTGTGGAGTGGGGGGACGTGGTTGTGGGGTGTTTAAAATTCTGGGTTTGTTCACATTCGGTCTCGCCCTTGCTGCGTAGCTGTCTGGTGTTGCTAATAAACAGCTGGACGTGGGAGCTAAACCCTAACTTGGGTGGCCTGAGCATGGGAGGGCTGCATTGGTCCACCCTCCCCTCTTGGGAGGCATCTCCAGTATTCATGTGGTCCTTGAGGCCATCCTCTGCTTCGTCCCACCACGTGGGCTGGCCTCTCTTCTCCCACCGTGTGCGAACAGGTAGGATTGTTCTCCCTTTGGTTCAGTGGGGTTTTGTTTGGCGTTTTCTGGGGGGCTGGTGTGTGTGGGAGCACTCCGAGCGCATGAAGTGCTAAATGCACGCCAAACATTAATGCTGTTTAATAGTCCTTGGAGCTTGAGAAACAGTGTAGGGAGGGAGTGTTCTCACTCCAGGAAGACTTTGTTGTCTGAACTGCTTCAGTTTAATGTCTCTTTTCACAGGGTACTGGGAGTGTACAGAGGGATTCCAGTTGTCCTTTCCCCCCTCTCTGGTATTGTCACATCATATTCAAATGGAGTTACATTAGTGATAGTCAAAACACTGCATACTTTTGGCCCTGAATCAGGAGGGGTTTGACTATAGTAATACAATGGTGAACTTCAGCATACACACAGCCTCTTGGGTGTATTTTGAAAGCTCACTTACCTCTTTATCATATATTTCTATGCTGTTCCACTGCATGTACCTCCCACCCCCTTGCTCCCATTTCTCCAGTGCTGTACTTAAAATAAGAAATATGCTAATGGATGTTTGTCTTCAATTATAGGAATGCATGAAAGGAAAATTCTGTGTAATGAATTCTTGTTTTACGGGGGGGGGACACACAGTATTCTTGAAAAATTGCAGGATATTACTTTATCTCCTTTGCTTCTCCAGAAAGATAAAATCATTAAATGCACATCAGTGTATAGTCTTGATTGTATAAGTGTGTGTTGATGGTTGTTCCAAGGTTTCTATGAAGTCAGGAAGCAGCTAATGTTGTTTCACTTCCTCTTCTGATACCCTGCAACATGAGCAGAAAAACCTGTTTAATAGCAGCAGAATGTTCCCTGGCGGTGGAATTTCTGTCACTCCTCCGGGGGGTGGTTGTGTCGGGAAGTCTCCTTAACATTTCAGGAGCCCTCTCTCCAGCAGCAGGTTTCCAGGTGGCTGCCCCCCTACCCCGGCTCTCATCTCTTCCCCCCGTGGTTCGCCTGCAGAGCTCACAAAAGGGAGGTGACAGCAAGGTTAAGCTGCTGGTCTCAAGAGCGAGAAACAGCCATGGAAATCGCTGGGCTTATGAGGAGCATTTCCTTAAAGGCTGTTCCAGCACTGAGGTTTCATGTGCTGATGCTTCAGAGAGCTGCATTGATGCTGGCAGGAGCCGGCTGTCCTCCCAGTTACAATGGGAATGGTCCCCATGTACAGTCTGCAGGTGGCTGAGGTTCACCTTACCCACTGCCTTGCAGGGTGTATCGCTCTTGCTTTGGCCTGTGCACCATTCCCGTGGCGAGATCCTGGGAGCTCAGCTGGTGGATGAGCGTGGGATCCTCCTGCTCCATCCCCTTGCCTCTTCTCCGCTCGCTGGAGTGCTGCTCTGGGAGGGCAGGGGTTTCTCCTGAGTGTGTTCCAGCTCCCAGTTCGTTTCCTGGCATGGTTTTTCCCACTGCACGTACCCAGCAGGTAGATGGCTGTGGTGCCAGCATCATGAAGGGCATGGGCTGCATTCCTTCCCTTGGGCAAAGGCTTAGTGCCCCAACAGAGGTGAAGTGCCACCGCTCGCGTGCGTGTCTGGGGCAGAACAGTTTCTTCTTTCATGTCAGGCTTTCTTATTGCTCTTGTGACTTCAGTTTGCAGCGCTTGGTCTGCGCGTGTCACTGTGAGGAGCCTCCTCTGCAAACAGATTGCAGGGGGCTGAGCGGCAGCAACTCAGCAGTTCTTCATCCTGAGCGTGGGGTGTGCTCCTCTGACCTCTGTTTAAGACAGGGAGGCTATGATCCTACTCATTTCCTACAAAAAATCCCCCACCCAAACCCACAAACAAATGAAAAAAACCCAACACCCTCCCCAAAAAGTCTATTCCCTTGAGAAGGGAAGAATACAGTTTTGCAGCAAGTTTACGCATTTCACAAAGAGACAGGTAAATCTTTCTGACTTGTATTGGTTTTTTTAAGCAACCTGTTTTTGAAAATATGTTTGAAATATGTTTGCTTACTGTATGGTAAAACTTTTCATGACCACATTGTTATTTAACGTGTTAAAACCGTGTCAACTATTTAAAGCATATATCTTTATAACCCATTTAGCAAGCTGGAGGAAAAACCAGGGACAAGGAGGAAGGCATCCCAAAAGAGCAAAGGCTGAGTTTTGGGAGCTTTCCAGGTGGTTGAGTTTTTGTGTTGTTTTACCATGCCCTGTAGATGCTTTCTGTGAAAGAGAGGAAATAAGTGGTACACTGGGTAGATGATGTGAAGGAGAAGGGTTCTCCCCCAGGAAAAGTCAGTGGATATTTAATTGCTCTAAACTCACAGATTCAAGTGCCTAGTAGAAGGAGCTGACATGCCAGAGGAGAAAAAGAATCCTTGTCAGCAAAAGAGGTTGGCAGCTCGACTCCTGAACTGGCTGATGGATGATTTCAGAGTTAGGGAGAGCATGTTCACTGAAAAGTTATTGAAAATGTGGAGGGAAAGTAATTAAAGTGTTTTGATTCAAGTGTCTGTGCTATGTAACTGGAGATCGCGATGAACACCTAGCATTTGGCTCAGTCAGTTTTTCCCAGGACGGGATGAGGACTTTGCCCTCCTCCCTTTCTTTGACTGAAAGCTCAGAGCATCTCCAGTGCAGAGAGGGCTGAATCCATCCCCGAATCTGCTGGCTGCGTGGGATGGTCACTGCGTGTTCTTGCAGCAAACGGGGTCCTCACTGCTCGTGTCACATCAGGGGGAAGAACATTCTGCTCTCTGTCTGGAGGGCTGCCCGTGCTCCTGGCAGAAGTCAGGGAAGGCAAATCCTCAGTGACACGCATTGAAATATCAAATGGGGCTCTGCAATTACAAGTGTGTCAGTCAGCATTTGCCTTTCAGAGCTTTTGTCACAGAGGGGCAGAATTAGAGACAATTAGGCAGAGGATAACCTCCCCAGAAGGGCTTTCTGGCTCCGCTCTTGTGTTTCCCCCATCCTTTTTCCCAGAGCACATTGCTGTGCTAGAACCCTCCTGCTCTTTGAGTCCCACGCTTTGCTTACTTTGGAGGTGTGTGCAGTAGCCAAGTCCCACATTTATGTCTCTGATATTTAATTTGTTTTACTTGAGAAAAAAATAACTCAGGCTCCCTGTATTCATTGTTAGCAGCGAGACATTGCAGGCCTTTTTATTTCCCTGGTTGTTTTATTTGCACATTCATGTGTTGTATTTTCTCCCAATTAGCAGGCTCTTCTTGCTTCGCTGTTTGCCTTCACCTTCTTTCTTCCTCCTTCATTTATACTCTGTGGAGACACAATTGCTAATTTTTACTTTCTAGTGTAGAATAGCTGTTGTCTAGAGACCTGCTCTTGGCATAGCTTTCTTGCTCGTGTTACTTAAAATACCAGCATGTCTTTTTTTAATTTTCTTTTTCGCTTTCACTAATCTGTCTAGTCCCTCAGTGCCAAGGTATGGGTATTTCTGAAGTGTGGGTTTATTGTCCTAGTGGAAGCTTAACCCTGAAACAGGGTGAGTCACTGAGTCTAAAAGCACAGCCCTGTGATGCTGAGGTGGGGGAAATAACTCACTCAAAAATGGGATTGCTGCTGTGGTATTGCACTTAGGGTGGCTCTGTAAAGGTGTGGCGGGGGGAACTGCCCTCACTTGGTGACACAGAGGTGGCAAAGACCTGAAATAGTGATTAGCTCGTTTTACTTAATTCTTATCCCTTACATGGGGGGATATTTGTGAAGAACAAGCAAAAGTATCCTGAAAAGAGAGTCAGTAGCTTTTCTCCAAATAATTGTCAAAGAGATAAAAAATGTAGAACAAAAAGAACATTTTAGAGTGAAATTATTTGTTTCACAGGTATATTGCAGGTTTTCTTTACTCTCTCCTCCCACGGGATGTTACCCCACTGGTTTTCTATTCAGCTCTAAAATTCCCCAGGAAAGGCAGGATAAACAAGACATGATGGGTTTGGCGTAAAGAGCAAAGAATAATTTATTTGTATGTCACTGATAATTTTGTTAATACCTGAGAACTTAGACTTTTCCCTCTCTCAGTGATTATGCTGATATTTCATTTGCTGATAGCCTTGAACTAAATGGAGATAAGTTACGCTTTTGTGGGCCTGCTTGTGTCTGTAATTTCAAATAAAATGCACGTTTAACTCTTGTTTCCAGATCGCATATGTTACTGCCAAATGAGAGGTGTCCTGTAGGCCAGATGTCCCCGGCATAGCTACAAATCAAAGGGCACTTCTCTCCCTCGGGGACAAATAAAGCCACTCTGTGCAACACCAAAATCGGCACGAGACACACGCCACTGAAGGATTTTAATAGGAACAACCCTGTCCCTGCCTTTATTTCGTAGGTGGGTGAGCTGAGGTGAGCTGGCATTTGGCATCCTCGTGTTCCTCTGAAGCTTTGTGACCTCACAGGGCGTTGGGGGACAGAGGTGGGACAAGCTGTGACATCGAGGACCGCGGTTCCTTGGCCGGGCACAGGAAGAGAACACGGTGCTCCTTTCCCCGGTGCTAAAAGGGAGCGCTTACGACCCCATAAAGTGATCAAACCTTCACCCTCTTTACACAGCCTGGTGCCTGCTTATTAAAAAAGCTGCTGCTGTCCCCTTGTGCAGCTCCAGGGGCTTATCACACAGCTCCTTCTCTCTGCTGCTTCATCCAGGACAACCCTAGTTTTTGGGGGGTTGAGGCAATGGTTTTTTGGGTTCCCCCCTTCCCCTCTTTAACAAACCAAGGGACAACCCCAGCAGAACTCAAGGGGTATTTTGTTGATGATTTCCATCTCCCTGTGTCAGTGGGAAGGGCATTTAGGGCAGGTCGGTTTGTTCCTCAGCTGGTTTGCATCAGCACTAATGACATGCTAATTATGCCGGCCCCTCACCTGTGTGCGATCACCTGTATGTGATCACCTGTATGTGATCACCTGTGTGCGATCACCTGTGTGTGATCACCTGTGTGCGATCACCTGTGTGCGATCACCTGTGTGCGATCACCTGTGTGCGATCACCTGGCCGGCACTGCCCTGCCCGCCCTCAGCCCTCACGGGCTGCTGGGGCTCTCTCAATACTTTTATTATTTAAAAAACGAGCCTAAAAGAACAGGAGGATGGCCAGGCTTCAGGTGAGGGTTTGCTGTGTGCGGGTGCCGCAGGTGTTGGTGGGCATTTTTTGGGGCCTTTTTTGGTTTCTTTGGAATTTCTGTGGGGTACGTGTTTTATCAATCGAACCGAGCCTTGAGGTGGGCAGAATTTTGGGGGGCTTTTTGGGTTTTCTCTTTGTTTTAAATGTCTTTCAGGTGCGTGTTTTAAAACATCACGCTGAGGCTTGAAGTGGGCAGAACATTTTGAGGGGGGATTTTGGGTTTTGTGGGTTTTTTTTGTTTAAAATGCCTTCGAGGTGCGTGTTTTAAAAATCAGCCTGAGGCTTGAGGTGGGCAGACATTTTGGGGGGGTTTTGGGTTTCTCTTGTTTTGAATTTCTTTCAAGTGCGTGTTTTAATAAAAACCAAGCTGAGGCTTGAAGGAGGTGGGCACTTTGGGGGCTTCTTTTGTTTCTTTTACATTTCTTTGAGGCGCATGTTTGATAAATCACACTGAGGTCTGAGGTGTGTCGTACGGCCTGGGGTGGTTTCCTGGCAGAATTAAATTAGGCTCATTTTTGAGTGTTATAATCCTGCTTTTATGAGTTTAACACCGCTCCCAGCCCCATCTAAACTCCCCCAAATGAAAGCAAAACCTTTGAAAAGTGTGGTGTTGAAACGGCAGAACAATCTAATTTTAATTGACGCCGCTAATAAGTAAAAGATTAATATGCAGGAAACAAAGTCACGAAATGGCTTTGCCTGCTTAGTGGTTTTGGATGGAGATGTGATGGGAGTAAGGAGCTTCTTTCAACCTGTATTATTTAATCAGTTCTCTTCGGTGATCTTTGGACAGGCTGACAAACACATCTTGTGCTGTAATGTCATTCATGCTTGGCTTCCATAGTAATGATGTATATCTCCATATAAAAGCACTCCTCTAGTCATTTATGAAGACTGTACAAGCCGTTCACTAACAGTTTTTGGCATAATGCTCCATGCATATGCTCTGTTATGTACCGCAGTCAACCTAATGTCCAGTGGCTTGTCATGTGAAAAGCCCATGTACAGTTAATTACCACCGTGGTGGCAACGCCGAGCATCGCGTGGTATCAACGATGATGGTTTCATGCTGTGATTTTTTTATTTAGAGACAAAAACCGTAGTGGTTTTGCATTACCAAATGAGATCAAAATAGCCTTTATGACAACTGCTGTTAAAAAAAGGGACAGGGAATTTGTATCTCTAGTCCCAGAGAAAAATGTTGTGGTTTGTTTTGTTTTTAAATTATGTTACTATCATGAAAGCCCAGTTCTTTAGTCTCTGAGACAACCAGGGCATGAAAATAGGCCTTATTTTTGAAGCATGTTGTCTGTTTAATATGTAATGTGATACCTTGTCATGCTGTGACAACGTGACAGATGGCATTTGCACTCTAAAACTAAATTATCTTTTGTGCATAGCTATACAACAGCTAAATACAGTAACTCTGTGCAGTGTGCTGATTAATGCAGACTGCAGATGTTTGAGAGACACCGGTGTGTTTAAACTTAGCATCAAATGATTAATGGTTTTATTAAACGTGCCTATCGAGATTTTGGTGGTGTTTCAGCACATAGTCTAGTGTGCAAAGGGCATTTTTGGTAGAAGACAAATTTAGGATTACAGGCCATGCCACGTAGATCTGTATTGCACTGCATCTGTTTGTTATTTATGAAGAATGGGTGAGCACTGTTCATTAATGATACTATGCAAATAAACTTGTATATAAAGCTATATAGCTCATAATAAATGGTAAGGCCCTGTAGTTAAGAATCATAGAATTACTTGGTTGGAAAGTGACCTCTAAGATATTGAAGTCGAACTCTTAACCCAGCACTGCCAAGTCTCCCCCTAAACCATGTCCCAAAGTGCTACATCTACACATTTCAAATACCAGCAAGGCTGGTTAGTCACCCACTTCTGTGGGCAGCCTGTTCCAGTGCTTGACCACCCCTTCCATGAAGAAATTATTCCTAATATCCAATCTAAACGTCCCCTGGCACAACTTGAGTCCATTTCCTCTTGTCATATTGCTTCTTACCTGGGAGAAGAGATCAACTCCCACCTGGCTCCATGCTCCTTTCAGGTGGCTGTAGAGGGTGATGAGGTCCTCCCCAAGCCATCTTTTCTCCACTCCAGACCCTTCCCTGGACACGATCCAGCACCCCACTGTCTTTCTTGTAGAGGGGGCCCAAAACTGGACACAGGATTTGAGGTGTGGCGTCCCCAGTGCCGAGCACGGGGGGATGATGATTCCCTGGTCCTGCTGGCCACACCGTGGCTGATCCAAGCCAGGATGCCACTGGCCTGATTGGCCACCTGGGCACACTGATGGCTCCTGTTCAGCCAGGTGCCAGACAGCACCCCCAGGTCCTTTTCCACTGGTCAGCTTTCCAGCCTGTCCAGATCCCTCTGTGGAGCCTTCCTACCCTCAGGCAGGTCAGTGTTTCTGCCCAGCTTGGTGTCACCTGCGACCTTCCTAAGCCCACCCTCCAGGCTGTCACTGGACATACTGAACAGGTCTGCCCCCAACACTGAGTGCTGGGAGCACCACTGGGGAGAGCCCACCAACTGGATTAACTCCATTCACCACCCCTCTTTGTACCCAGCTCTCCAGCTGACAGTGCTCCTGTCCAAGCCATGAGCAGTAAGTTTCTCCAGCAGAATGCTGTGGGAAATGGTGCCCAAGACTTTACTAAGGTCTAGGTAGACAGTATCTACAAGGCCGAAAGAAAGCAAGATGTGTAGGCAAGCCACCAGTTCATTACTGGTGTTGATTTCCGTGTAGAACGTTACCTGTGTGAAACTAAGGGCCAGAGTAAATATTTAAATAGCTGAGGGTAGTAATTTTTTCCCCTCCGTATTTTAGGCATAGAACTCATGTTGGTGGTCTTCCACAGTGTGGTTATACCCGTGAGTTTGTCCATGTTCAGGTGGTGCAGACCTTTCAGACCATGGAGTGGGATGGCCAACCCTCTGACTTTCTAAAACTGCAATAAACCCCTTTGCTTTCTAACATTTGTGTCAGCTCTCCCAGATGGGATGGTGCAAAAAAGAAGAAAATCACTAGTATTTTTAAACAAAACTTTCCTGCAAAACTCCCCAAACTGTACAGCTGAAGTTTGGGCAGGCATCTTACTCCATAAGTGAACAAAGCTTTAGCTCCATGCCCATGTTACTACAGTCCATGCTATTTATGTCATGCTCTCATAAGGAACATTGTCCTCATAGTATGGTGAGAATGCTGCCTCGAGTAAATCCTTTTCTTGACTTCTTGTAATTTGTGTTTGTTTTGCTGATTGCCCTGGAAACTGGGCTTTTCTACCAGCCCAGAGTGGTTCAGCTTGCAGGGATCAGGGAGGAATGCAGGGAGAGGGCTGCCAGGGGAGAGGCAAACTCAGCATCTCTTGGCGGTGGGAAAAGAGTGTCCCTGTGTGGTAAAGAAGCACCCTGGAGCAGAGTTATGTATTTCACCTATTGTTGAGTTGTGCAGTGTGGACCTGCTGGCATTAGGGCTTCATTCTGCGTAGAAGGCTGTGAATAAGGTCACATTGAAATGGTCTTTGTTTGGGTCAGTTAATGCTTTTGATATCTTTGGCTTGTGCTTGTGTTGACTGCTGATTTTTCTAATGTGATGGCTTTGCGGGTTGCCTCTGACTGTGAGAACTGACTGGAACTACAATTGAATGTGTTTTTTTTCCCCTAGGCCGCCTTAGGACTGGGAAACAGAGAGCTAAAATAGGTGTTGCTTTCTTGTAAGAACATGGAAATGTTCATGCTCAGATGCCTCGTTGGCATTAGAGTAAGTGATGTAGAAACAGTGTTTTGGAAACATTGTGAAAGTCCCTTCACCCAACCACTTAGTTAAGTAACCATTCAATGCTGAGATTTGTTCAGATGCTCCCCTTTGGTTTCCTGATTGTTCCGTAACTTCAGTAATGAAGAACATACCAGTGATGGTAATCGCGTCTATTTTTAAAACCAGCTAGCCCCAAACCCGCCCTTGCATTTTTTCTGCCTTCCCTTACGTTGCTGCTTTCTGCTTTTCTCTTCCTCCTCAGTTTTCCCTCTATGTATTCATAGTTACCCCACGTTTTATTGTGTGGTGCGTTCCCAGATACTGTGATTTGCATCTTCAGGTGCTCCCAAGACCCGTCATTCTCGTGCCTGTCAGTCATCTCAAGATGTGCAGGGATGTGTTAGATCATGGCTCAAGAATAGAGTCAGAGGTTGTTGCTAAAAGTGGATATATATCACCAAACCCAGTAAGGTTCCCAAATGTCTACCAGCATAACTGAAACAGTTAAGTCTTGCTTGCCAGGCTCTGACAAGAGGCGATGCACTTGACTCAGCACAAGCCCACTGAAGCAGATTTAGCTGCTTTTACACACACAGTTGTCAGTGAGAGGGTCATTCCTGTTGCTGGAAGAGGCTCCTGGAGCCCTCTGCTCAGCTAGCAACCACAGCCCAGAGGCAAAGGGCACGGTGAGATGCAGTGGGAGCAAGAGGGGCACGCTCTGCCAGGGCTGTAAAGCCATCATATCCATGTTCTTATCCGTGTTCCGACAGGGGACGGTTCAGCTCTCCTAGCAGAGCCCTTCCTGCCTGTGGAAAAACAAACTTGTAGCCACAGACGGATTTGAAAACATTCAGTGTGGAATGGGAATAAATAGGAGGTGGTAGAAGTCTTTTTAATAATGACTAGGGTGAAGAAAGGGCTCTTGTGCTTTCTCTGGCTTGTAACAGAGGGGATGCAATAGTGACATTTGCTGCTTTCTCTCAATGCTGATAAGTGGATTTGTGTGTGTGTGTGTGTGTCTTTTTAAGCAGTATGTATCTGAAACTGCAGCATTTGTGGAGGTTTACAAAAGAATTCAGCAAAAACTGTGAAGGTTGACACTTATGTGACTGATACACGTTTTAGTGAGGATGTAAGATCTCCATGGTTCGGTTTTAAGCTACACTTTTTAATTATCAGGAATTAGTAACTGGCCTTTCTCTTAAAGTGTCTAGTCTCAATCAGAGCAAGAACAGTGTATTTAAAGGATCACAGATGTCATTTGATACACAAGTTCCTGTATTGTGACTTAATTAAATAATTCATTATTACTGACTTAATTAAAGCAGTGTTTATTCAGTGACTTTGAGCTGTTCAGTGTTTCAATTCCTTCTAAACTTTGGCAGCAAATATACACTGCTTCTCTGTATAAATTATTGTTTCATGTAAGTAATTTTAATATATGAAATCCTGCACTGACTTACAATGCAAGTTGCTCTACTTCCAAATTTAATTTTAATGAGGTTTAGTTTTTTTTTAAAAAAAAGTCTAATTTGACTTTTAAAACAAACACTTTATATTACAGGAACAGGGTCTTATTTTGATCAACGTTGACTTCCCCTGCGTGGTAATTGAGGACCTGTGGCTGGCCATGAGTCCAGCTGCCAGGGCAGAAGGCAGTGGGAGCTGGGGCTGAGAGGAGCCCAGTGGGCAGGGGCAGGCAGCCCGTGCCAGCTCTGCAGCAGCTCGGAGCATCGTGGGCTCTGACATGAGCCAGGGCTCGCTGGCACGGGCATTTAGAGGCTGAAGGGCACAGCCATGGAAAAACAGTGGAGGAACTGCTTGTCCCTTGGATTTCATTTGGCTCTGGAGGGCTTGCTGCTTCCTTGGCTGTTGCTGGGTGCTCCGAAGCAGCCCGCATTAAAGAGTGGTTCAGCTCTCTGGACTGTGCAGAGGAGTGTTTCCAGTTGCTTTTCTCTCTTTATACACACATGCGATTGCAGTACTCGGCTTTTAAGAAATAAGAATAGCTGCTTGCTTCCTGTGGCCTGGCTGTCCTTGGAGCATCAAACGCAGGGCTCTGTTCCTGCCGTGCACACCTGTATGTCCTGGCAGCTGCACTGGTGCCAGCTCATTAATGGTGATGGGGCTGCCTGAGTGTCCCTTGGCAGAACTGTGGGGTTCCCATCCCGTCCTGGGGCCTCCGGACCTTTTATTGCTCCCAGCTGAGGCACAGCAGAAGAGAACGTGGTTTATTGCAGTTAGAGATGGCAGGAATGGCATTTTGAAGGAAAAGGTATCTGGGGGCAAACTGAATGCATTTGATATAAAAATGATGGAGTGGCAATAAACTTTATAACAGCCTGCTTCAGCATGTTCTTTCTCTGCAGGGCTTGAAAGGAGGCTTTGGAGTATGGCTGGCTGTGTCTCTCGTCACTTCAGAGTGGCTTTTGCAATTATGCTGGCCCTGAGAACTTGTAGAACGTGCCACCCATTCCCAGTATTTATCAGCATCTCTCATTTGTAGGTTTATGCCTCTCTTTTTGGGCACTTATTTGAGGCAGCTGCAGCTAACATCAGTTACCAGCAATATTACTTTGTTCTGGAATGGTGCTGGTTATGATGAATAATATTAGGAAAACTGATATTTTGTTCTTAAGGGACACAAATCATGCTTGTCTCCCAAGTGAGCTGATGGTTTGGCAGGGTGAAAGGATGAATAAAAATTGCCTTCCAAGTGCGTTCAAGTTGACAGCCCGAGAGGTGATTTTCTTGACTCATATACTTCAGGTTGCTGGGTTTTACATATGGCAAGTCTCCAGAACAAATATTGCTTTTGGAAAACCTAATCAAATTCTGCCATAAGAGTTAAGTTACTGAGTGTCAGGCCCCAAATGATATGCTTGATTTAGACTTCTCTGGAGTTCAAAAATTGTAAATTTTATCAGCAGCGGTTTCGTATAAAAAAAAATGCAAAGCAAAAGGTGAAACTTTCTTAAGAACAAACTTGGGCACTAGAGCTTCTGGAGAGAGTGAATTCAACCTAGATATAATCTGTGTTTTCTAAAAGGTTGCCTTCATTTCCTTGGGAATGCTTTGAAGGGATGCTGTCCCTCTGCATCGTAGCATTGTGTTGTGACATTACAAACCCTGGTTTAGTATCACGTGCTGATACTGATATTTGTATTATTTGTTGGGTCACAGTTTGAGATCCCTTTAATGGAATGGAAGTATCACAAGAAATTTAACAAAAGAGGAGAGAAAATGTAAATTGGGTCATTTAACTTCTCGCTGATGGTCTTAGGCTGGGTAGGAGAGACATTTTAATCAGAAAAAACTGGTGCATAGTTTCAACTTGTGCTCTGTGGGCTCCATATTAGGAAAAAAAAATTGAGTTACTAGTTCACTGACTCTTCCCCAGAAAAAGACCAAAAAAAATCCATGCTTTTGCTTTGTAGGTGGTATTTTTAAAGCAGCATACAAAATCTACAGCATGTAGTCACCACATAGCCACTTCTGACTCCAAGTCAAGAGAAATTTGGTGTCATCCAGAAGGATTATGAGCAAACTGATTAGAAAAAGAGAAGGGAGACATGATGCAGACCTTGTTTGCAAATGGGCCGTCAGAGCTGTTGGACTGGAATGGGTAAGCTCTGAAGGGTTTGGAGCCTGCCAGCAGAGGATGTGTGAACAAATGGCCCTTCAAGGAAGGAGCATTTGGCTGTGGCTGTGCCCCTGGTTCTGGCATTTGGGGACAGCAGCTCACTGGGGGTGTCCTGCTCTTGAGCTGCTCCTGCTTCTTGGAACTGAGCTTGGTTGGATGCTCGGGTATGCAGTAAGTGCACTGATGGTGCTGAACAGTGGTGTTCCTGACAACAGCGGTCTGAAATGGTGTAGCACTGGTGGAAATTCTGGACTATTACAGGCTCTACTGCCTGGCTCTCCTCCCCAGCCTCCCTGTTTTCTTTCCTAAGGTGCACTTATAGAAAGGGAGACTGAAATGGCTAAGGGAGGGAGGAAGTCCTACCAGCATTTCTCTGAGGAAATACAGCTGTAAAACAAAGCTTTGTTACGCCATTTGCAGAACTATTTAGGTGGAGAGATAGGAAAGCATTCTCCTGGATAAAATTGCAGCTCCTCTGGTAATAAGCTCTTAAAATATGGAGTAAATAGTGAACTGATAAAATTGTTTCCTCCCTTTCAACCCAAAGCCTGCTGAAGAATATGCTGCTATTTTAATTCCTCCTTAAGCATAAGCGGTTTCATTGTCTGTGTGCTGTTATTTGTAAGAATCATATTATATTGTAGTTACTTGGTTGAGTAGAATACACAGAATTTGTAGAACATTATGCTTGTATAGGTCCAGTGGTGTTACCCATGTATGTGACTGTGTGAAACTGCTTGCTGTAATACTGCTTTGGGAGAGAAAAGGTGCAGAAGGGAAGGCAGCTGGGCCCTGTGTACCTTCTCTGGCAGTCTGGAGTTTCTGTGTATGAGTGACACTTGGCCAGAAAAATCAGAGTCGAGAAATGGACATTTGATGGTCACCCCTTTGGGATGTAGGATTTTATTTTAAAGGATCATAAATTGCAGGAAGCAGCAGAATGAAGAACAAGATGATGACGAGTTGGACCAAATGGCAGCTTAATTTTGTATCAATCCACAGATAAATGCAAAAGACTCATCTGTGCCAGTGAATAGAGTTCTGTAAAACAAGAAGTTTGACTTAAGCTGTGTCCCTTTTTCGAATGTGACAAGACTATAAATACTATTGCAAACATCCACAGAGTGTTTATTTGAGGCTGGGGTCTTGGAGTTAACCAAATCAGAAACAGGCAATCAGGCAGGTTTTTATACATTTTTATCAATGTTGTCTGTATGTATCTTTCCAAGGTGGTAACTTTGGGTTTTTACTGTCAGTGTCACATGTGAATTTTTATAAAATCCATTTGGCACTGGTAATGCGAGTTTTTAATATTGTGTACTATTTTGTCACATTGGCAGGACTTCTCACTAATGGCCAATCTAAAGGATTAGGACCAGGATCAGAACAGCTGGAGAATGAGAAGGACGATGCATCGCAAGTGTCCTCAACGAGCAATGATGTTAGTTCTTCAGATTTTGAAGAAGGGCCCTCAAGGAAAAGGTCAGTAGTGCATTATGGTTTAAGTATAGCCTTTCTGCTTGGTCCCTTCTGCCTTACAGTGTTGTGATTATGCTGTCAGTAGGGTATGGTTGCACATACTGCCCTACCCTAAACAGACTTTCCACTGTGGATTCCTTTTAGTAACAGTGAAGGTACACCAAACTTTGCTTCACCCGTTGGTATAGATGGTTCTTGTTGTTGTTTTGGAAAGCATGGAAAAGCAGTTGTTAATGCTGCTGATTTAAGTGCCTTAGGACTCTCTGCCCTCCCTCCTCCTCCCCTGGCTGCAGCCTCTCAGGTCATGTCAGTGCATATGTGTGTGTAATTTCAAGGAAAGCATCACTGAAGTAGTTAGTGCTACCGTTGTTGGTTTGGTTTTTTGGTGAATGAAACCGTGTGAAGTTAAAACAGAAGAAAAGAATTAAAGAGATGCTTCCAAGAAGAGAAACTGTATAGTAAGGTAGTGTGGTGGGTATCAGTTGCATACTGCTGCAGCAAGCTGCCTCCTCTTTCCTAGAAGTCACTGAATGTGCAAAATGTAGGTTAAAATCATAGGACTCAAGCCAATCTATTACAGAAAATATGCTGAGAATGTGGGAGGCTGGGAGTTGTCCTCTGTATGAAGTCAGAACGAAAACAGGCTGTCTGAAAAATGCCATTTAAAAGGGAGAAACAGAAACGCTTTCTCAACTTTTTCCTTCGCACTCCTTGTGTCCCAGTCCCGAGCCAAAATGAACCATAAAATAAAGTTCTCTTTCAAACAAAAGAAGTATTCCACTGAAAAGCCTGAGGGGATGAGACTGATACTTTCCTGGACACCCTCATGTTCCTATTCCAGTGTTCCCCACAACCTTTCCTATCTGCCCAAGTAACAAACTAAAAATCTAGTTAATATGCCCATCTCATCTTAGCTCATCTGATGCATCAGAGTAAAATTAATGTTATCTTCCATACTGGTAGAAATTTTGTAAGGCTTATTGCATCCTACTGCTGCTCAGGGCAAAAGTTTTGGGCTTTGTGAGATGCAACAGAGCCTTGAAAACCATTTCTGCTGAGCTCTTTAGGTGACATCTAGTGTGGGTGTGATGCTGGGAGACTGGATCATGGCCACTGTTGCTTGCATGTTATATTAAGGAATTTTTGGGATTTTTGCTGCCTTCTGCCCTTGCTTTGTTCCCTGGTTCCTTAGCTGAGCTGACAGAATGGAGTGCAGGGTTCACACCATGAGCCGGTTCAAGGTCAGGATTAAAAATAAAAGCAAGAGGAAGATGAATTGAGGCTTTTTGCCAGGGTTCTTTATTGTTAACCTGCATGAGGCTTTGATCTCTTGGTCACGGTGTGGTTGTAGGAGCAGCTGCCAGTGCAGCCAGGGGAGCATCCCCTTCATCTCCGAGGACTGGCAAGGGCAGGAGAGCTTGTCCCTTACGCTGTACCTGCAAAGTCCAGCTTCAGAAATGGGTGTATTGCTACATCACCAGTGTCCAGAAACTGCATTTCAATATTCCAGGTGAAATATTTTTGGAGAAGTATTTGCTAGGTTTGGGCTGAGGGAATTCAGACTCTTGAGAAGCACCTGGGTGGTTCAGACATAATTATAGGGAACTCAGTGCCTTTGCTGCTTTTCAGGTTAAAAACAAAAAAAAACAGAAAAAATCAGCCCCAACGCAGAACTGAAGGTGAAACCTATTTTTCTGACGTTTGTGGAAGGCAGGGCATCATTTCACTACTTCATGCATCGTGAACTGTTGAAATAATATTATGGTTGTTACTGCAGTTGCTGTGAAGGAGAATGTTCTTGTTTCGTTTCCATTTACACCCAACACAGACTTTTATCTACTTTTTCCCTCCCTCAGCTTCCTCTTTGCAGGCAGACCTTTTCTGGGCTCCTTTTAAGCTGTACTGAAGCACATCGAGTGTTTAATACCATCCCCTTCTTTCCTTTTAGGCTTTTTGTTTTGCTAGCTGAGTTTGTAATGTTCCTTCAATCCATGTCATCTTGGGATCCCAGAAAGAGTTGTGTCAGGAATACTGGCTCAACAAAGGCCATGCAGGAAGATGACAAGGGGGGACGGGATTGAAATGGAATTTGTGGGTTCAGTGCCTCAGCTTACCAGGTTTTGAGAATTGTGCCTTCCTTGTCTTCCCCATGGGCTTTCTCAAAAGCAGACCTTTCATTGTTCAGCTGTGTGGACAAGTAAGGACACTCTTGTACTAAAATACACATTTCAAGACTGTGGCTTTAGCGTGTACTCTGAACTGACCATTATAGTAAATTACTATTTAGGTCTTTGTGGCTTGTGTGGGGTTTTTTGGTGCATGGCAGGAGTGGTCTTTTGGAAGGTTGAACCTGTCATCCTCCAGAGGAGTAGGTCACCTGCATTTCACAACACTGATGGAAACAAGGAGAGTGCTAAGCAAGCAAGCCCAGTAAATAAGGGAGTCTGTTTTAAGGGGCTCTATTTTTCTTAGTAGTTCAAGGCTCTGGTTTGAGCTTTCATTTCTTCAGTGTAATGGAAGACTGGTACTGTGGAGCCAAACAGTCTTTTCCCAGTTTTTTCTTCCCATCCCTTCCCAGCTGTGGAGCCTGGGAGTGTTTTGGCCCCAGGTCCATCAGTTCAGTGCACTGATCTAGCAGCATTTCCTCTCCCTGCCTCAAGCAGGTCACATTACATAAAGGGAATAGGGAAGTAGATCGATGCACGTGTGCAGCGTGTGTGTGGTTTTAATTTCCATTTATGGCTGATCCCATCTCCTCCAGTTTCAGAGACAATTTACTCGAGAGCCTGGATGAAGAGCAAGTGCCAGTTCTTGTAGCAGACCGAGTGGAGGGTGAATGTCTGGCAGCTGGCATGGCCCTGTGGCCTCACTGTGCCAGCCTCATCTGGGGCAGGTCTCCCTTGGCTCAGAACTAGGCAGTGGGTGCTCCCAGGGAGCTGCTGCTCAGGGGACTTGGTTGTGGGTAGGGAGGTGCTGACAGATATCTGTGGGGGAAGGTAAGTCCCTACCAGCCTGCCTGTTGACCAGAAGAGATTACAGACAAGTATCCTTATTTCACATATGTATGCCACGTAGAATAACACAGCAGCAGAGCCCCCAACTAGGCACAGTTTAAGGTTTACTGCATTTTTTTTTCTTCCCTGTTTCAACTCCTATTAACATAACCTGGCTGAAGAGCTACACCTGCCATAAAAAGAGCATTGTGGTGGAAGAGATTGCTGTTCTGGTGAAGGTATGCAGATTTAATACACTACTGCAGGTTTTGTTCAGAAACTCGGATGGTTTGTTTGATGAACCAGGCTTTTGGATGCAGTGGGCTGACCCTGTTGGGCTTCAGATGGTTCCGGCTAACTGGTGAACAGTCAGGAGTTAACACCTTTGCTGCTTTGCAGCCAGTGTGGAAAGTTCCATCTCGGTTCCTAAATGTGCCTCATTTTATATCACAATAGTAATCTGGAGCAGTTCTGAAGGTATGCAGTGTGCCTGTTGTGGAGCTGCAGGTTCCAGCTGGTGGTGGTGAGGAGGAGGGAAAGGAGTGCATGCACTCTCTCCTGAGAAGTCCAGCACTGTAAGCCCTATTACAGAGTAAGTGGGATTTGAGGAGGATTGGCAGTGGCAGTAGTGGCAAGCTCAGTACTTCAGGATACTTGGATTTGTTTGAGTTTGCGCTCAAAGGATGGAGAATACTTGCTTTGATGCGAGCTGTGTGTATTACCAGTGGCCAGGTCTGAGGGGAAGCAGCAGGTTAATCCTGAGCAGTAAATACACCTTTCAGCCCGTAAAGGTGAAAGGTGTCAGCATTGTTCTCACACTTGGCAAAAGCTGAGCATTCAGATGTTACACCAGATCTGTTGTGCAGTGGGTTGCTGTCTACTTGCCATGTGAGAGCAGTTCCTGATTTGTTCAAGGCTTTGGGGAGAGATGGACACAAGCCTTGGTGTGCAGGCTTGATAAACTATCGGGTTGGGTAAAGATCTCACTGCGTAAGGATTGTACATTTTCAAAACCTATTAGAAAGGTGTTTGCTGAAGAAGTGTAACTTCTGTGTAGCTGATGTTTTTGCTGTGACACTCCATGTCCAGCTGCGACCCTCAGTTCAGAGGAGCAGCAGGTGAGTGGCCAGAGGTGTTTGGTCACTGTGCTCCATGCCTGCCCATTTTTATGGGCAACCCATACTGGTGTGCAGGGACAGCTGCATGTTTTCCAGCAACACGTTGCCCACCTTGCCCAAGAAGGGGCATGTCCAGAGCAGACCTGATGTGACAGCGTGTTGATCTTTGGTTCCTGTTACTGATCAGGTGGCTACTCATTCACGTGGCCCCCTTCCCAGAAATGCACACAGGGAGCTGCCAAATGCACAGTTTTTATTGTAAAGTCACATTAATTGAAGGCTGTGAGAAGTGGGAGGAGGCTGACTGGCTTTAGTAACTGTTAAGCTTTAAATGTGGTTTTTTAAAAAAATGTAGTGTTACAATATTCTCTCCATTAAGGGGGAAAGGAGACATGGGGTTAGTTTAGGAGAACAATAAGATTGGAGGCCTTTTCCCTTGCAGGAGCAGCAGAGTGGATGGACATTGTGCCCTGGTCCAAGGGTGTGCCCAGCTCCTGGAGTGGACGCTGTGCCCAGGTCTGCCCCAGGGCACGAGGCTGGCTGCAGGAGAAAGGAACAGCACGCTGGGGAGCAGTTTTAGGCTGCCCAGAAATTGCTTGCTAGGAACCTTCTGAGGCCATTAATTACTACAGTAGCTGTCTGCTGAGGGTCTGCAGCGTGTGACAGCGAGCAGCGTGCCCGCGTGCTGCAGCAGGGCCAGCCCAGGGGATGTGCTCCTGCCCCTCGCCCCGCATCCCTCCCTGCTGCCTGCCTGTTTGCCTGGCTCTGACTTTAATTTCAGGTGCTGCTTTAGCTCCCAGAACTGGCTCACGGTGGGGCAGGATGAGTGTTCAGGTTTGTGGAGCGAAAAGTGGGAATGTGTGGCCAAGGAGAGGGAGACAACCGCGCTGATGCCCTTTGGCTGGTGGCTGCACAGCTGTGGGCTGGCAGAGCTGTTCTGCACCCTCAGCACAAAAACAGCCAGTCAAGGGTAGGCAAGCTTTTGCATATTAGGCAAGCTGCTAATTTAAGTGGTTTCTTTTAGTGATACATCCTTTTCAGCTTGAGCTGCAAAAGACTTTCTTGCAGTAGAGCTGTCAAAAGGTTGAGGGGACTTGGGGTTAGTTTCTTTTTTTTTTTTCCCTTTTTCTTTTTGTCACATTGTTTTTATAGCTAATAATGAACAGTCTATTTAGCACTAGACTTAGCACCTTCCATGCAAGATGTAAAACAAGGTCAATCCTGTTCCCGCATATGTAAATTTGTGAGGGATTTCTACTTGGTATTGTAGGTGATGGAGAGAGCAGTGTATTATGACTCGGGTGTGAAAGCAGGAGGCTGCTCGTAATATCAAAGTGTTTTTCCAGGACCTTTTCAGTGAATAGTCTTTTCACTAATTGGAACACTATATAATGTATTTGTGTTCAGCTGTTACCTACTACAGCACAATGTAAGCCCACTTATCAACCAGGTGCTTCTATTATTTTTTTCTAATTTCAGTAGGCTATGCAAATCTGCACTAGTTTTTGCTTATGAAGAAGTACATTAATGCACAATAAAACCAAAATGGCAATAAGATTTACATGTAATAATTTTGATTTTTTTTTTATTTTTTATTTTACTCCCCACTCCCTCCTTTCTGGAAATGCTGACATGAGTGGAATATATTTTTAGTGCGACACATTTATATTTCAATAATAAGCCTTATAAACAAAGCGGTAATAGTCCGCTGGAGTGGGTTTGCATAGGAATAGTAAAGAGACAGATTACCTGCTTTATAATGCAAGTCAAGAAGATTATTGTATGTAGTTTGAAAAGGAAGAAATTGGGTGATTAATGTTCTTTCAGTTTTTTCATAAGGAACAAACAGAAGTTGTGACACGGATTCTTCTACCCTACGTGCAAAGATACAATAAAGTACAATGATCTGGGAACACTCGAACTTTGTGGGTAGACAGCTATGTAAACAACTTGTCTGAATAGTGATTTAATAATTAGGAAGGTATGATTTACAGCAGGCTGAGAATTGGTAAGCAGTGTCCGACTCGGACTCGCTTGTTCTCCCTTGCCACCCTCTCTTGAAGTCAGAATTGCAGGGAAAGGTCCTCGTGACCTTGAGTTTGGGCTCATCAGCTGAGGGATGGAGGGAGTTTGCAGAGCCAGGTGGGATGGGTGCGGTTGTTCCTGCGGTTGTGTGTATGGCAAACACTCTTTGAGCTGCTTGATAACCCTCCCCTACTGCCACTCATACAATGCATGTCTCACCCCTCTGTATGAGGGGCAGATGTTGCCTGCTTTAGTACCAGGGAGCGATTGCCCTAAACTAATGTAGGAAATGGTTGATTCCATGCTGACAGACGCTTTTTTCCAAGCAAATCTGTTTGTTAGTGTGAAAGAGGCTTTTTTTAATGCCCATAAGCCATAGTCTGTTTAACCCTCTAGCCTGATATTTGGGTTAACATAGCCCTGTGCCACATCTGGTTTATTCTGTCATTTTCCACGTGTATCTGTGCTTGCTCTTCTAACACCCTTCTCTCACAGCTCAGCCACTGACCGATGGCCCAGGCTGCTGCCTCTGAGCTTGGGGAGAGGCCCTACCTGCCTGATTTGATCCTTTTGCAGAGCCTTCTTGGCTTTCTTCTTCTCTGAAAATTATCTATTACTCCCTTGTCCAGAGAGTAGGGCATTTATGGACAATCTCCTTAGGTGACATTTCAAAAAGACAGGTTGGTATCAAACCCATTTTCCATCAGGGAGTGTATCTGGGTAGCCAGGGAGTCCAGGAGTTTGTTCTTCCCAAGGCTCCATGGAACTTCAGAAGAAATGTTACGTGTGGTGGACATTGCCAGGGGTTTTTGTCACGTCAGCAGAGATGGACTGGGTGCTGTGTATGCTGAAGTATTTCTGGCTGTTGCTGCTGCTTCAAAGCCGGGCCAGCTCCTCCAAAATAGTGGAAATAGGGATTATGTGGAATAGGTATGTTTTGTCTTTGGATTGTGTTACTCTGTAGGATGCAAGCATCCTCACCAAATAAACACTGAGGCACGTGGGATATGCCAGTTTCGTTTGCTTCCTGCATTAATCAATTTCCCTGATCCCCCCATAATGAATGTGGGGGGAAAAAAGAAACAACCCAAACATTCGCATGTACTACAAATGAGTGGCTTTGCATTTATTCCTCCATTCATAATTCCCCCTAAATGAATTTAAAATCAAACACAGGGAAAAAAAGGCATCTCATTGTCTTTTGAAGATCATGGCAATGCCGTGATGTTTTTTCTGTTAGGTTATTTTAAAGAAAGGATTCTATTTTAAAATTTTGAGTCCTAGAAATTAGCCATCCTAGCATTTTGCAGTGGCCTCCCTCTTTTGGAAAAGAAAAGATTACTTAGTGAGAAAACATGCAGCACAGTCAAGTATGGGTAGCATTTCAGAACTGAATGAACAGCTTCCATTCTTGCATAAAATTAAAATGTGAGCTTAAAAAGATGTCAACAGATAAAAATAATTGTAGCAAGAATAAAAGGCCAAGAATGGAAAAGCAGAAACCTGTTCCTGAAATAAAGATGTGAAATGCTGTGATGTTTTGGCAGTATGTGCTTTGCTGAGACTAAACTTAGCAACAATTTCATGAAGTATGGCGACTTTTTGGTGGTCTTTGGAAGGATTAGGAAACAAGGGATGTGGGAAAAGATGTACGGTGTGTAGATTCTTGGTGTTTTCTACTTCATAGTGTTAGTCCTGATCTTTCCTGTGTAACATTTGGAATGTTGGGCTGATTGGCCAGAGGAAATTTTTCATTTGCATTACTTACTGTAGCTTCTCCAGTCTCCAGACAAGACTCTGAAGGTCTTGCTGCCAAGTGCTGTAAGATCCAGTTTGTGTTTTAACTATTCTTTAGGCAAGTGGGGGTGGAAGCATCAAGTTTCTTTTCCATGGACATTTAGAGGAGACTTGCCATGGAATGTTTGCATAGAACATCATTTCTGCTACAGTTCTGACTCTCCTGGGTTGGGATGGTGTTGTCCCATATGATGTGCAAAGATAATGATATTAAATAAAGTGCTGTTCCAATATTTTAAAGTTGAAGTGTGCCCTGACATTGAGTGTTAAGTATTTTTGGTGGGGTTTTCTGTTTGCTTTGTATTTTTCTAAGTATTTGAAGATTGTATTCGTATTGTAGGCTGGTTTAACATACACTAAACTCTGTAAAATCTGTATTTATTCCTGTGGCTGATGTGGGCAATGCCTGAGTGGTAGGAATAAATCCGTGACATGTCCCTTGCAAATGGCAGCATGAACCAGGGCCACTGCTGGTTCTCCAGAGCTGACCACAGTGCAGGGATCAGTGTTGTTATGGGTCAGATAAAGCAGATATTATCCCAGGCAGGGTGTGGGTCATAAGAGGCTTGGGATGGTGTGAGCGCTGGTCAGAAATAGGTCAGTCTGTGTCACCAGCACTGAAGTCTGGGATCATAGGAGTTTCCTAACTCTGACCTGAATTTGGAAGATAGAGATCTCCATACTGTCATTATCTTCTCTAGAGTCTTTTCGGGTCTTTCCTGTTAAAATTGGAGCTGGGAAATTCACAGGATTTTTAGATATATGGCCTAGCTTATATTGGTATAGTGCTTTTCCTTGCTCTTCTTCCATTGTTGCCTCCAGTAGCACAGAATTTCCTGAGGGAAGCTAATTGTTTCTTTCTTCTTAACCTGAACATTTGTATTTTTCCTGTTTAACGGTATGTTTATTGTTAAATAATTTGTTCAGTAATGGCCATGTCATCATTATGTTTTGATTTTATGCTTTTTCCCCTTGCTTTTCTCTCTTGGTATTTGTTCTTGGCTCTGGTTAAATAAACTAAAACTTAAGGGATTCCGGACCATGTGGCAAATTATTTGCAAGTTTCTTCTTCTTTTCCAGTTACATTACAGTCTGTTTCCTCTGGTAGCATCCTTCTTTCAGCTTTCAGACGAGTTGTCCCCTGAGTTTCATAGCTGTAGTTACTATGGAGATGGCTGTCCACTCTTCCTCTTCTCCTCCCTTGCCCTCCTCCTTCCCTGGAGCTCCTGCAGCTGTTATTTATCTTTTCAATAAAGTAAGTAGATTCTGTACAGACCTAGTTTCTAATACGTCTTTTCTTGCAACATTTGCCTGTAATGCTTTCACTTCCCTGGAATCTTGTAGATAGTAATTTTTATGAACCAGAAACTTCGAGGTATTGGTGAAGAGTGAGGAGGTCCCTGGTTAAAAGGGTCACTCCTGGAGCTATTATCTGATGTGATCTTCCTTTGCAGCTGAAGAGCTGTTCACTGAAGTCATAGTTCTGCAGAATGAATTAACTGGTAACATGTGTGTGGATGTGTGCTGAGTGTCAAGGACAGCTTCTAGAATTTATTTATTTTAAATGGCGGCTTTTGGAATTCAATATAAACATATTCTGGTGCAAGTTAAAATTTCTCGGATGAAGAAATGGAACCTTGAGACAACACATCGTTAGCCTTTTAAGTCTGAGAGACTTTTCTTTGCACCTCATTATAATTTTGATAGCTCTTTATATACAGCTTTATACATTCCAGCTTTAATAGAGAAATATGGATGTTTGAGACAGGATATTTTCCTTTGCATGTGTGCTGCTGTATTCCTAAACCCCTTGTCCTGGGCAAGCATTGTTTCACTTGGTGTCCGTGGTTTGATGTCACTGCTTTGCCGAATGGCTTAGAGATTTGAAATGGGCTCTCCAGCCAAGAAGTTCTCCCACAGCTGCCTGTCTGAGGAGACACCCCACCCAGAAAGACAGTGGACACTGGTTTCGTAGGGTAGCTGAACCTTGAGAGCTTCTCCTTCTGTCTCTAGGGAGGTCTTGCCCTAGGTATGACTTGCACTGTTTCCCTCTGGCCTGCTGAGCACTGAGAAGACCCTCTGCTTTACAACTGCATCAATACCTTAAATGTTGGTCAGATAATGCAAAGCGTTTTGCCTCCTCCTGGGAGTGCTGGGGTGAATTCCCAGCCCTACAGCCCACTGTGGGGTGATGCACGATGAGCAGGAGTGTGCTGGCTCTGGCGTGGTCTGTCACCCAGCCAGCCTAGCCCTAACCCTTTACTTTTGTCTCCTCTGTGCTCTTTTATTGTGCTTTAGCTTATTCCTGGCCCTGTGACAATTTGGTTTGCAAGTTGCCAAGAAAAAAAATGCATTTAAAAATAAATTACTCTAAAATTTTAATCAACTCTTTTTTTAGAAGGGAGTCTCATGTTTTTCTTTTGCATATGTCTAGTTTTTGCTGTTAAAGTGAGCAGCTGGGACTTTCTTGATTACTTCTATTTTTAGTGTCATCTTCTTTACACCTGCACATTGAAAATCATGAAGTTTCTCTTAATAGAGGTTGAGAAATCTTTCAACCCTCCCACCCAGGTCAGAAGCCTGAAACCAAGCTCGCCCACTAATTGCAGTATCTTGGTGTGCTTGGACCTTTTATGTTTGTCTTAATGGTAGAAAAATTGACTGATATTGATTTTTCTTGAAATCTAGTTCATCCCACCCGGTTAAATCATAACAGAGCGAGAAGACAAACCGGGTGTGGCCCAATTTCTGAGAACCTTGCTTTTATGTCTCTAGGTGTATGAAATCCCCTCATTACCTGAAAATTAGATTTTGAGTATTGAGCTATACCCAGGCAAATGTTACCATGCAAAGGAGGTTTGATCGTTGCCCGTTTTATTTCATTTCATTTCTGTTACATAGGAATCCTGTTGTTAAATTCACTCTTGATACATGTGCTACGTGTCATACCAGTTTAAGAGTATTTAATTGCTTTCGGTTTCCAGATGGACTGCAAAATAAACTTTAAAGGTGACTCAAATGAGAAATGGAAAATGGGGGAAGATAGAATTTGAGTAAATGTCACACTGTTCTTATCAGAAGAATCAGTTGGACTAATTCAGGAAAAAAAACGTGACAAAAGTTTGGTTTTTTCCTTGGAGCTTGCAGTTACATGAGTTCAAACATTTATTCCTCTTCTGGCCATTCAACCAACAGCATCTCCCAGGACTGTAGGTACGAGGTGGCCTTGTGTTCAAACCATTGCCATCCTGTGTGGCCGTGCACGGCACTGAACCGCCGTATGCAGAATTAATTGGCAGAGTTTTCAGTCATTTGGAACTGGGTTAATAGGTGTTTATTGTTTTCAAGGGCACAGCGTAAGTAAATTATGGAATTTATTTGTATCTGTTTTATTTTTGTGTATGTGTCTATTTTTGGCTTTATGTACTTACGTCTTATTTTTCTGATATTAACATAAATATTCATAAATAAAAAGTAGTCTCTCTGAAGGAGGATTTTGAGGGTGCTTTATCAGCACAACTGCTTTCGAATCCACTTTTAAATAGCGAGAGTTACTTCTTGGATCCACTGAAGTTATTTCAGCAGCAGAGACACGTCCCTTTCCCCCGCGGGATTTTCGGTCCCAAGCCTTTCGGGCTGAGTGTGTCTTGGAGCTCCTGCGTTGCATCCTTTGCCCTGAAGCTGTAGCTCATGGGCAGGGTTCCTGATTCACTGGGGCTACAAACAGTGTGTGCCATTCACAGTAACAGTGGGATAATCCCTCCTTTACGTTTTTCACGGTGTTATGGGGTAATTCAGTGAAAGTGGCTCAGATAACTTAAGTACCCCATGTATTCTAACTCCTTAGGAACGTCCCAGTATGACACTTTACTCCAAGTTGTGATTTTAAGCTTAGTTGCATGTTCTTGAGCATGGGTTCCTCTCCCTCTGCTTTGAAATTGCCCAGTTTCAGGAAACTTGAGCTGTTTGTTTTGTGTCCTTCTGTGGTGTTACCTTCTGCCTTCGGTTCAAGGCTCGGTTCACACTGAGCTGCTTCTCTCTCAGGTTTTCCCTGCAGTTCAAAGCCCTCTGCCAGCCTGGGGACGCAGCTGTATGCTAATGTCCCAGTTCCCACAGAACAGTGCCAGCTCACTGCCAAAATCCTTGGTCTGCTTGCCATGGGGGAAGGAGGTTTCTGGGCTGGAATGGGTGAGAAAGGCAGGGTCGCTGTTTCTTGTTTCTTCTCAGTTCTTGGAGATGAAGATCCTTTTCCTGAGACAGAGCTCTGTCACATCATTATTTCTAATTTTTAACATGAAAAAGGCAAGTTGAAAGGAAGTTTGCTGCAAGTTCTTGTTGGGCTGTCTTCTAAAAGGAAGTGTGCCCGTAATCCTCATATACCGTATCTTCCTCTACAGTTTTTGCAGGTCCTTTGGTCTGAAGGAGTGTTTGACGTGAGGACAGACAACAGGATTTCAGTCTCTGGGCAGATTTCCAGACACTGATACTGTGCTCTTGTTCTGATCTGTCCTTTCCTCTGGGTGTTCTTTTCCCCCAGGACTTCTCACTGCTCAGGAGACATGTATTTTAGAGCCTGACATTGCCAGCTTTGAAGGCAAACTGGCAAAAACTTCCTTGGGTGGAGCGTGGAGGATGCACACACATGCAGAAATACTTTTTTCTGAGGAGATTTTGTTGAGTTGGACACCTCTTTTGGGGGGAGGTGGAAGGTAAGACTTATGGGAAGCATTCTAGCAGCGTGCTTCGAGGAAGCAGATGAACAAGGCAGGTGTTGAAGGTGTAGGGTAGTTGTTCATGAGTCCAAATAAAACACGTGAAGAAGGTCTTCTTTTGCCTTCCTAGGCACACTCCACACCCCCCTCCCCAGAATACCATTTGCTTTTTCCACTCAGGTTCCTTTTTTTTAGCACGATCTAAAGAATATTTTGCTCTTCTGAGGGCTTGCTGTAAATTTATATGAAAAGCACTGAATCCTTTAGTTCTTAAAACAGAAATCCATTTTGTGTTTGTGCTCCTCTCTGTGCTTCTTTGCTGATCATTAGTCAGTCCAGGATGTATGAATTAGCTGTGGACTTTTCCCCTTTGTTTTCTTCCTTGCTTGTTCTTTACTCTGCTGTTTTTTTGACAATCCCAACCTTCTCCACTGAAGTGTTTTTCGGCTGGGTTTTATTCAACAGAATCTGCATGGTTTCCCAATATGAGCCTTAATGAAAACAAATGTTTACAGCATTTCCTGAGCATTAAGTGAGCTGCTATCTTTAATTATGGAGGGCTTGGAGATGGAGGAGGAAGCCCACTTCTTGGCAACAAAGGGCCCTAGGACTGTTTGTGCTTGGCTCGTTCAGCTCTCCCTGCTTCACACACAAGTGAGACTTTCGGAGCATTTGAACACAGTTTATTCTATCAATTAAAAAAGAACAAAACAAAACCTGTCTCTTGCATTGCTTAAATACCTATTAAGCCCATGAACGGAATACTAATTTCGGTGGTTCTGTATAATGAGCTCTAAATTTCTGAGTCATGTCGGCCATGGAACCTCTTAACAAGGACGTGGAAAACCCCACAAAAAAAGATAATGTCAGTCTCAGTTCCTTAATTATTTTAATGAGTGTAGAAATGAAAAGCTCCAAAGCATTGTGTCACAGTGGTTATTTTCCAGATTGAGTATGAGAGGGAGGATTCATGCAGATTTTGAGCCACGTTGCTGGGGTGGATGAAACACAGAGTGAGAAGGTCTGAGCCCTGGCAGTACTCAATGCCAGCAGCACGCCACGTGAGCTGAGAAGCCCTTGGAAGTTCTGCAGTGGGATGAGATATGAGATAAGGTGGTTTTCTGTGTTTTTCTCCCCTCCCTGTGTGTGTGGCAGCACGTATAAATCAGTGTGTTTAGCTGGTGCACAAAGCAGGTGTCGCAGTGCAGAGCTGCACTCACCAGCTCAGCACCTACACAGGCAGTGTCTGGGGTGCACATGTGAGAGCCCTGTACCCCTGCATGGGGGTTCCTTTGAGCTCCTGTGCATTGGAACGAGCTGAGGCACTGCTTGGCTGTCAGCTGAATGTCATTTGTTCTTCCCTTTAACGCAGCCACGAGTGCCTTGGCTGTGCCGAGCAGCCCCTGCAGAAGAGGGAGCGCACAGTGCCAGCTTGTGCGCTCCCCGTGCGTGGCAGGAGGAGCTCTGCTCCCTCCTCTGGAAAATGGGGTTATATAATGCAGCGTGGCACTTTGCCACCCCTGCCGGGGGATCACCCATCCTCTGGGAGCAGCGCTGTGTTAGCAGCTCGGGGGTTTTAAGGATGGCGTTCGGCATCACTTAATGGTACGTGAAACACAACTTAATGCGTCGATCGTTGCCCTAAATATTCTGGCCTCACACAATGAACGTGCCACAGCGTGAGCTTCGTTTGCTCCTTAGACTCTATTATTTGTATTATTGGCAAATGTGCTCGTTTATACCAGGGAGAGAAAAATAAAGGCAGGGAACCTTGAGAAATGCCAGCTAATAAAAGATAAGACAGTTGTGTTTTCTGGTAAACAATGAACGTAGTAAAACTGGTGATGCTGCAGGCATCTTGTGTTATTGATGAAAACAAACTGCTTGCTGACATCTGCAGGAACCAGCCCTTGACTGGTGGCATCCCAGAGCCCTCCCATGCCATGTGTTAGGCAAAATTGCTGGAGTTCCCATTGTGTTTCAGGTTTTGAATGGCTTCGATTTGTTTTCCCCCCTACTTAAGGGGCTTTATTTTTTTCTTGCAGATTTATATTTCGTATATACTGCTACTTACACAGTACTGTAGACCAATAAGGGGTTTTTGCCCCTGAGAGTTGTTTCTGAGATTTTGTGATTTGCGTGCCATAGTTTTTATTTGTATTTCTTGTCTAGCAGTGTACAACTTGAGGAAGGGGAGAGCACCACATTGTTCTGTAGTACTGTTCGAATTCATTTAAATAGCAATGAACCCCAGCCTTTGGCATATCTCACTTTTCATTGTGTCTGTCTGGATGGGGGAGATGGATGCTGTGGGTCAGCTACAGCTGATCCAGAGACTATGCCTTGAGCATGATTTTCTTTCTCTAAATGGAATGTGGAGCATTGAAACCTTGCCAGGAAATGCTTGTAGAGAGTTCCCTGCTGTCTGCTGAGAGAGGGGTGGAGAGGAAGAGCTGCGCTGACGTGTTGCTTGTCCCCCATGACACAGGGAACCTCCTGGCCACTGTGGTGGGGATTCACATCACAGATCTCCTCCTCCATTTCTTTGGCTTGTAAAAGATGACGTAGCTCACTGTCCTTTTGGGTGTTTTCACCCTAAAACCTCCTTTCTTCAGGGAAATGACGGTATGTAATAATTGGCTGCTACATCCTTCTAAAGGAACTACTCAGTAAAACGGAGCAGTCACGAATCTGACACTCCAGTGCTGGGTGAAGATGTGAGCGAAAACAGCTGCTTTGCTTTGCGTCTGCACTTGGAGGGTACTGGCACTCCACTGGTTTCATTTGGTCCTAGAAAACCTTTAAAGGGCTACAGTGGAAATGTCCATAAACTCGCAGTTCCCTCAGAGGCATGTTTTGCAGGTATTATGGTGTCTGGCTCACCAATTTTGGTAGCATGGGTTCCTTATTATGTCTGGTGGAGTCTTGAGTCTTGGGTTTCGATTGTTTTTAAAGCTTTTCTTTCCCCTTGGGGAAGGGGAAAGGTATGTAAAATGCAGTTAATTATGACGGTTTATTATCTTATTAAATTATGAAATACCTTCTGCAGAGCTTATTACAGTAATCTAAAAAATCAGCTATTCATATTTCTGATCCTTGTCTCCAATCATTGCTTTTCATTGCAGATAACATACATATGTATATTTGCATATGTGTGTGCATGTATATGCAGGTATGAAACCCTGATTAGGTAAAACCTGTATAGTTTAATTTTATTCAGCTTGAAGCACTGTGAGCCCCATCAGTCGTGTGGGGCTGGCCGAGGTCACGCCATGGCTGTGAAGAGGGACGTTGTTAGTGACCCACTTATTCCTGGTGTAGCTTCTGATCTTGCTGAATTATATAACAGTGATGCATGGAAAAGCTGGAACACTTTTAAAGCTGCCTGGCTGTGAGGAGCCCCTCCTGGGAAGGGAGAGCCCTGTTGAATGCACAAAAATATAGATTGGCACACTGAGCAAAATTCATACCATTCATACCAGGACTTTGAAGCTTGTATATGGGACCAGGGATGTCACCATTGGCTCTGTTTTTAATACTGCCCATATAGGTTCAAAACGTGAAGCTGGAGTCAGTACCTTTTGCCAGAGAATAGAATTTGAGTATTTAGAGGTGGAATTGCAGCTTAAATTTCTTCTGAAGACGAAATCTGCCTCTGTCTGCAGTAGAAAACCATAACAGAAAATAGCAGGTCGTGGGGTAGGTGGGCTGGAGTCTGGTGTAGCTTTAGAAGGGATTTTGGATTTACTGATCCAAAATCATTCCAGTCTTAGCGGTGGTGCTTTGCTGAGATTTCTAGATGGCTTATGTTAAATTAAGATGTAGCTTCTAAATTAACGAAGTCAAACTGGCACAAGAGGCTGTATGGACAGGCTGTCTTTTTGATTTATCTGTCAACAAGGCACTGGTTTAACCTACTCTTAACCCATAACAGTCCACGTGGATTTGAACTGATTTAACAAAACTTAAATTAAATTGGGGCAGTCTTGTGTTGCCAGCAAGGCCTCAGGAGAAGCATCTCTAGTTCTGCCTTTTGGCATTGTCTTCCCTTGGTAATGGTGTGATAAAAGATGCATTTATTTTATTTGTTGACTTTGTTGACTTAATTCTCACCTTCAAGCTATTTAGATTTCCTTTAGTGCTAAGGGCAGTCATTCACACAACCCCTTGTGGTTGTTTATTTTGAACAGTATCCATAGCTACTGAACCCGTATTTAATATAATTTTAAACAAAGAAAATACTCTAGGGGTTTGTGAAATCCTCCACGTATTTGTTTACCTGTGGCTCGCTGCTTGGCTGGGTATGAAAAGGATTGCATATTTTATCAGATTTGTGCAGTTCCCTAATCATGCTCGTTGTCTGCTGCATTGCCCTTCTCTCCTTAGTCGTCTGGCCCTCGTAGGATTTCCATTTTATTTTCAGGGAGCTTCCACTCTCCTGACTATACCCAGGCTCTTTGTGTTCCCTCCCAGTGTCTGCCTTCCCTTATTGCTCCTGCCCTTGCCGCCTGCTTTCTCCTATTGCTCGAGTGTTTTTTTTCATATTCACTTCTTTTGCTCCTGGTGGGGGGCATGGGGATGTTCGTGTGGTGTTTTCACCAGTTGCCCTTCAAACGCATGACTTTTGTGAAATAAATGAACCAATGTGGAGTTCATCAGATGGTCACTGGTGGTCCCGGCTGAAGTAATTGCCAATTTCTTGCCACGACCTGTGGTATGGCCGTGTGGCAAACTGACCTCGGGTCCCCATCTGATTTAAACAGGCTTGGGTGCATGCACACACCATTTTCCATAGGATTTTAATCCCTCTGCCTGCCCTCTTTTGGTCAATGTCTGATTTCAGCCTGGGAAAGGGACAGAAAAGAGATTTGCCTGAGGATCTCCAGTAAGTCTGTGACCAGATGCTGGCTTAGTGCTGCTGGGGAAGAGAGGTGTCGCTGAGAAGCATCCCAGAGTTTGGGATGTTTTTGGAGGTTTACAGGACTGTGATTTGTGACCTGAGGTTTCCTGGGTGAGTGGCCTCCTGTCCCCAGAGCCACAGGTGACAGGACAGAGTGGATGCTGCTCGTGGGCTGTGACTGGGGCTGTGTTACTCCACACTGGGGGGATTTGAGAGATGGGCACAGCCAGCTGTAGTGATGGGCAGGAACCTCTCTCTTGCAGGGAGACTGGAAAACACAGACCTGGAGGATCAGGCTGCAACTGAACTAGAAGCGGAGTGAGGAGCAAGGTGTGCACTGGGACTGTCACGTCTGAGGTTCACGTTTGAGACTGGATGCCAGAGGTGCAGAGCAGGCTGATGTGTGTTTCCACACAGAGCATCCAGGGGGCTGGCCACTGCCCAGCAGGATGGGGCACCGAGGAAGTGTTCAGCTTTCGTGCAGTGCCACTGTCATGACAGCATAGACAGTGTCTGCAGTGCCACCCTCTCCCTTCTGTTTTAAATGTTTGAGAGCTGGGGCTTTCCCAATACAGCGAGAAGTATTGGGTGATCTGCTCAGGGGGGCAGAAGGGCAGGAAATCAGACCTTTTCATTAACTTAAAAAAACTCCGAGGTTATCAAGCAAAAAACCCCAACCCCCCCTAAATTTGTCTTCCTTGCTTGTCTTCATGGAGACTAGGCTCCTGCTGCAGAAGGGCTGACACCAAAGGGGACTATGTGGCTTTGCTACCAGGCACTTCTTCCTTTAAAATTTTCCAGTTCAGTAACTAATGTGTCTCTCAGTCAGCTTAGGCTGATCTTAATGTGAGCTGCTGTTGGAAAAGGCAGTCCTGTTCTTCCCTCTCGTGAGTTCTTGCCTGCTCTCTTGTGCCAACACCAGCACTTCTGTGCTTAGGAAACCCAACCTGACAAAGAAAGAACCCCGACGTATAAATTAATTTTCAGCTAGACTGACTTCCTCAGCCAGCTGATTCTGGGGTCTCAGGAGCTCTAGTGCTGGCACAAGCAGGAACGTGTGGCTGGAGGTGAAGGGGAGAACACGTGCCATACCTTCTTCCTGCAAGCAGCCCTTGCTGAGATCAGTTTAAACCCAAGTGAACCTGCTCATTTAGGGTGGAAAGGTGTGGGTGAGGCAGTGCAGGCTTGCTGCTCCAGGAAGGTGTGATCCTGTTCCCTCTGCCCTTCTTCCACTTCCACTTTGCCTCCCTGTCCCTTCCTGGTCAGAGTCCACAATGGGATGCCGAGCTAGAAGGAACGTGACTTTCTCCTTCCACCAGCAGCTCTCAGTTTATCTGGGTTGAGCCAGTAAATTCCAGGTGTCCTGCTGCTCACGTACCACCGTATATCCTGAAAGTAAAATTAAGGAGGGTGTTGGGGAAGATGAAGCATTGATAAATCTCAAAGTCGTCCCAGAGGGACAGCGTTTTTTCCCTTCCTGGACAAACCTGTGGTGTGTATGCACAGTCAGTGTGTGTCTGTGTGGGTTTTGCTGTGATTCCCTAGTACCAAAATGAGTTAGATACGCACCATATCTTTTCACTGGAGTCCCCAGGGACAGGGGGACGCGACACATGTGACAAGAAGCAAGAGAGTATTGAATACTTTCCACTGCAGGTAAAGAAAGAAAGTCTGCAGGGAAAGCTATAGATTGTGGTGGCACAGGAATTGTTACCATAGTTTCCATTCATGTCATTAGTTCCCAACTACTCCTTTTGGCATTCAGGAGGAAGAGAAAGACAGCGTGCTCCGGCAGTGCAGCCAGCCCCCTCTCATAGGATTTAGTCCCTTGTAAAGAAGAGGTTCGAGGTGAATGGCCCCTTTCCTTTTCAGGCCACTTTGACTGGTAGCAGGATGTGGCATGGCTTGAAAGAAGGCATGAACAGAGTTACTGGGACAATTGACTGCGTCTGCCTGATTGACTTGCAAGAATGGGCTGTTTGACTCCTGGGGAGGGAGCCTGGGGAGGGTCGTGGTTTACTTCCAAGAGAAACCTAATGCAAAAAATTACAATGATGTAGGAAAAGAAAAGAGCTCAGAAAGCAGTGATAGCACCTGCTAAAGTCTGTATTTTACCTTCAGAATTATGTAAGAATGGCATAGGTTTAACATAATAGAATTCAGAATAAGAATAGCATAGGTTTACGGTGGAATATGTTGATTTTTATTTTCTTCCCTCATACGTGTGTTTCTATTTAGTAATCCTGTTTAGTAATCTTTTTTGGCAAGATGGTGAATGTGATTGATAGGTGTTTTATGCAAAAGTGATCACTTTGCTGCTTATCAGAGCCAGGTCTGTGCAGCAGATACAGGATGTCTTGTGTCTCCTTTATTTTTTCCCCCTTATTGTGTGTCTGAATGTTGTAGTTTTGCAAGAGGAATGTCGAGTCCCTGGTAACAGCCAGATGGCAGAGGAGCCTTGGCAAGGCTCTCCCCATGGGAAGTGCACATATCTCATTTCAGGTGTGGTTAAACTGCAGCCTCTGCGAGAGGTTAAAATGCCCACAACCTCCCGGCCGTGTGACTTTTATCACGTCCTGCCAGCAGATGGAAAATTGGATTCAAATGGCAGGCATTAATGCAGGGCTTAATTGAACAGGAAGTTTTCCAGCCACTCAGATGATGGCTAAAGTGATCCATGCACTGTTCCTTCTGACGCTTGGGCCGGCAGTGATCTCTGCCCTTCTGGCTCCTACAAGTTGCTCCGAGGGCAAAGGTGAGTGATTGCAAGAGTTGAGGTACACATGCTTTTCTGAGACTGGAAGGCACGAATGAAATTGACTGGACTTCTTTCTCCTTTTAAAGCACAGTTGTAGAGTAAAGGTGAAAAGAGAATTTCCCTTCATTCACGTGGCTTTGATCTTGCATCCTCTTTTAGCAGTTGGTCAGATGACTGGGGGGAGCTGCTGATATGGTTGGTATTATTTGGCATATCGTGCAGCCTGAACGTGCAGCTGTTTTGAAGAGGAATAGGGAGCGAAGAACAGCACTGGGTTTCTCAGAACCCGGGGTTTTGGGTAGTGCCAGAGGGTGCTGCATGAGTAAGGAAGGGGGAAGCTCTGTCATCTGAACTGTGCTGGTTGGGAACTGGGAAGCAGACGGGTTTTGCGGATGTCCCTCAAATGTCTGAGAACACCGAAAATGGTACTGGAAGAATACTGAAGCTGCACAGTGCGTTGTGCTAGGAGTAGCTTTGACCTCTGTGTAGTTAAATAGGGCCAACGCTCAAGTTTTCTGAAAATGGGCAGCTTTTAACATCCTATAGGCTCTCTGCCATAGGGTAGGAAGTATTTTTGTAGGGCCTAAACGGCTTTTGGAAAAAACAAAACCCCAAACCTGTGGTAGGTACCAGAGTTCCCTGTAATTCACTGCAGATGGCAGGGTGGAGCTGCAGAGCAGTGAGCTGGAAGGGGAGACCATTTTGCACCCAAAGGCTTCCCAACGCTGGTGTTTTTTCATCTGCGTGTCAGAAAACCTGAGGGTTGCTGTGCTTTTCCACCTGCGCCAAGTGCTGGCAGCAGGACCTTGATGGGTCCTTGCCAGAAGGTGGAGACCATGCAAGTCAACTAAAAATTGCATCCCCCTTCCAGTGGGGAAGGTGTGTGTTGGTGTGGAGTTCTTCCTTATTTCCTTCCAGCACGCGGGACAGGGTTTAATGTGAAAAACTAACTCTGTTCTTGTGGTTTTCTTCCTGAAGGAAAGTTTGTGGACACAGTACACGCTCAGACATCTGCTAGTGATTATTAGAAAACAAGCAAATGTAAATGAGTTCCTTAATTCTCCTTTCTGCTGCTGTGGTTTTGCACTTTAACTTTCTGGCATGTGGCGATGCTCTTCTCTGTGCAGCAGCATGGCATGGAACGGCAGGCCTGGCTTAAAGTCAGTCCTTGGTGATGTGCTTCCTGTAAAACTTGTGGGATGGGGTGGTGGGTTTGGCTCAAGCCGAGTCTTGGGTCTTGCTGCTAGAATAGAGTGGGGGAGCCCTCCTTTCTGGGTGTAGGAACCCATAACTCCAGTCTGGGTTTGCCAGGTGCTTTTGTAGGTACCTGTGCTCAGCTCTGCTTGGTAAGCAGCTTGTGGAGCTTGAAGAGACCCCAAGCAGCAGGCAGAGATGAGAAATGCTGCAGGAGAAGAATGGCTCCAGAGCAGGGCTGCAGGAATAGGAGCAAAGTGTGGGGAGGAGTCGCAAGTTGCTGCAGCTCTTGCTGTGCTGCTGAAATCAGTGCTCATCACATGGCACTGGGTACTAATGCAGTGGCTCCCACTACAGCCCAGTCCCAGAGAGTCAACTGGTCTTTCCTACTGGCATGAGCTGCCTGCAGTGAACAGTCCCTGCAGCGGGCACGGCCCCAAGAGCAGCCAGGGAAGAGTTGTGCCAAGGCTGCTGCAGCGCACTGCTGTGTGCTGTTCCTTCTCAGTGGAGCTGTGTTGGCGCTGCCGTGCACGTCTGTGGCTCGTGTGAGCCCAGCTGAGCGCTGGTGGCCGTGGTGGCCAGGGTGTCAGCGCTAACCAGGACCTTGGGAGGAGCGTTTGTAGGACCCAGTGAAGTGTCTGCAGCACTGTTGTTAGATTCCCATGTGGACTGATGAATTCGAAGGCTTAGCCTGGGTGGCTTTGTGCAACATGCAGTGTGGACACAGCTGGAGTGCAACTCTTAGCAGTCAAAAGGCTGAAGTGCCAGTGCTTGTGTTCTTAGACTAGAAATGAAGCCACTCCAAAAATGGGAATTTTTAGGAACTGTTGCAGGACAAAGGAAGGGTGGCACCACCTGTCTCCAGTGTTCAGAAGGATCTCTTCTGCCATCTATTGCCATGTACAGCTCACCACATGTCTGCATGGAGGAGGAAAAATTCTTACCCAATGTCAGGTGGTACAGCCCTGGAGAAAGTATATTTAAAAAGAGTTGCTGTCTTCCTGTTTGTGCAGATCCTACACTTACTTATAGAGGGGTGAGGCTTTGGTCCTGGATTTATGGCCAGTCTGTAGGACAGTTGCCTTCGTGTGATCTGGTAACAAAAGCAGCCAGCTGTAAGAAAACAGCTTCTTGGGAGGCTCATTCAGATGCCATGCCCTCATTTTGGTCACACTGCCACTGCTGTTTCTCCCTGGGCAGCTGCTGATAAACCTTCTTGCACTTGCCATGGCCACTGGCATGTGGGATGGGTGGAAGTGTTTGAGTGTTTGATGGTCATTAATGTGAGTTAAATCAATCTTTCTTCAGGTGCTGGAATCTGGGCTGGAAACATCCTGTTGTTGGGATGCTTGAAGGTCAATAAGCATGGATTGTTCTTGCATCAAGTCCAATTTCAACCAGTTGCAGCAGTAGGATGAGAGGACACCCATGCTCCTGGATAAGGGCTGCCAAGTTTGGCTATTTATGCTTTTTTTGGGGGATTGTTTCTTGTTCGCCTTTGCCTCTGTGTATCCTGAAATCTGTGGAGGGTACTCAAATTCACCCTGGGAAACCCTACTGCTAAATCAGGGTAGTGTCAAAATTCCCTGACCACCACGGACGTTTCAGGACAAAAAGCATTTAGTAGCCAGTGTGATTTGTCTCTCTCAAGGTTATGCAGGGCAGTGAAACACCCGAACTCCCTGGATCCATAGCTGAAATGTGCATGTGGCATTAGTTTTCTATGGGCTGTCTAGTGTGCACCTCAGTCCAGCAGGCAAAGTCTCCCTTCCTGTGTCATTGTACATGTGATGTGGGGTATGTAGGAGGCTCATGGGTGGCGGCTGGAGTTGCCCAGTTCCTTCCCAGTTCTTCTGATGGGGGTGGTAAACAGTGCCCAGCAGCTTTTAAGAACCCCCACTTTGCCCAGTGTGATCTCTTACGGAGTTTGAACAACCAGCTATTTCATACAGTAGCTGTGTCTCTGCCAAGCTGCATGAAATGAGATGGCTTTGGAGACTCTAAGTACCTTGTTGTCATCAGTGAGCATGGTTAAGAAAAGCAGTCAGTTCCAAAATTAACGGTGTTGTGAAGAGTTTTTAGCAAAAAGACTTTGTGTCCAGTTGTACTTTGAGCTAGTCATTAAGCATACGGGTTAGCTCAATTATCATTTGTTAAATGCCATTCCCATGTACCTTTCTGCTGTTAGCAGGAGAGAGGAGGGTCTCAGAAACCAGCTGTTTACCATTTAAAACAACCACAACCAAAGAAATTTCCAAAGGAAAATGTGCATCCATTCAGTGGCTGAAGTTTTAGAGCAAGAAGTAGTATTTATGGAAACGTGCCTTGTTAAGCTCAGCAGCCAAGGGCTGAGTGGAGATGGGCTTAGTATTTTACTTCATTTGAGAATTTAAGGCAGGTTTAAAATCATGTCGTTAATTTAGGCTCAATTTTCACTTACTGGACTGCATGAGGTAAAGATGATTGAGTGAATAAGGTTTTAATAGAAAGAACTTCTGAAAATCGTTGCGTTCAATCTTACTGGAATGTTTAATTTACTGAAAAGTAGCCCGGGTTCTTTTGAATCACAGAGCAGGATTAAGATTTATACTCCTACCTGGTCATACAGGTCTGGGTTGTGTCTTGGATTACATCATCTTGCAAATTATTGTGAAGGAGTGACAACATGCTTTGGTTTGCACTTGGAATCTGCATGGATGGGAGCAACCAGGTCTCTGAACTTCTAGTTCCTTCCTGGTACAAACAGATGTGGAGACACAGACACTGAATCTCAGTTTCCACTGCTGCAAACCTTCTGGCAACAGCGACAGACCTGTTATTAAATGTGTTATTATTTAATAACACATTTGTTATTAAATAGGCGGCAGAAGCCACTGATGCAGGCAGAGGATGCTGTCCCAGTGCAAGAACTGGTGATCCTCTAGCAGGGTTCTCTTGGATGGGAATGTCTTGGGCTTGTTGGCAGGGTTGAAAGGGAGAAGTGTAGCTCAGCCATGCTCCCTGCTGGCCCATGAGATGGTGATGAAGATTTTCTTCCCATGAAGAATGATAGCTGCAACAGCAAGTGTCATCTCAGGCTTGCCTAGAAGAGCCCAGCACATGGCGGATTTTGTTTGAGGTGGAAATTACACACTTGATAGTGATCTGATTCCCAGCAGACAGCTGGCTATTAAAGCCTAAATTACGTTTTTGGGGATTTTTTTTGTTTTGTTTTGTTTTAATGAGGTCAGAACATATCTGCAGCCTGTCACTTTCAGGTGGGTATCTGTGTGAGGACAGGCCCCTGAATGGGAAAAGGTAAATACTCAGTGTGCTGAATTCCTGCTGTTCGGATTGCGAGGTGTAATCGAAGGAAATTCGGGAACTGCAAAGCCTCACTGGGCAATAACAAAAACATGCAAATGTTCCCCAGTTCAAGATGTGTTTTGATAGAGGATGGTCCCCAACAGGCAGGGAAAGGTGAAAGTGGAGTTCGAGGAGTAAGTGGAAGGCAATGAGACAAATCGTAGCACATGTTAAGCAGGAATTCTTGTCAAAACCTGCGGATTGCAGGAGATAAGAGAATGTTTGAAAAAGGTAGTTTGTTTTGCAAATCTCTTCCCTGTTGAGATGCTTAGGATGAGAACAGCCTCTTAACACCAGAAGTCTCTATGAATGGGTTAGTATGAATACATATGTATTACAAATCTGATGGTGCATGTTGGTTGTTGTGTATGTTTTATAGTACTTACGCTTTGCTTTTGCTTAGGAGTTATGGAGTAATAAACTGAAAAGAGTGAGGTTTTCATACCAATGTACAACTAAATCTCTCATGCTGATGGTTTAATGCTTGATTTGTAGCTAACACTTACCTAGAGTATTAATGTTTACTAAGTTTAGCACAGACTGGTACTACTAGCAGAGAAAAGACTTGCTTTGTGTAGTAAAGTCTGTTTTTCCTAAAAGTGAACTTTTTCACAAGCTAAAGGAATGGTGCTAGAATATTCTATTTTAAAAGACATCCTGAAGTATTTTTAGCCAATGCAAAGTGTAGTGTTTTAAGGAATGCAATTTGCTTAAAATAGTCAACTAAAAATAAATTCTAGTCTAGAAAAGCTTCAAAAAATATAATTTGTGTTGAGGGTGAAATGCTGTGTAGCCTAGTCTGAGTTTTTACAATCGGGGTGTTTTTCTTGTGGAATTTTAGTCTCTGGCTGTAATTTGCTTAGACCTAAAAGGTCAGTTCAGTAGAAGAGAAGCAAAGCAAAGGTGAGACTTCCTCAGGCTGAGGCTTTTTTCAGCTTCCTGTCATAGATAGGTCTTTTTAAAGTCTCTCAAAAGCAGTAGAAGGAAAAAAATATTCTGTTGAGGGAAGGTGGTTTACTGTTTATTTTTAAATAGTCTAAATATTTCTGGCTGCTCGTTGGGTGTTTGCAGGATGTTTAAATGTGGTGGTGTTTTGAGTCCTTTCCTCACCCTTTTCCTTCTTGAAAAGCCTTCTCTGTTTGTGTGTTTGCAAACCTTACGTGGTGTATGCCCTTCCAGTGAGGACGGAGCGAGCAACTTGCTTTGAGGACAGAAACAGGAGCTTTGTTGTTCTTTCTGCCGCTCGTGCCAATCTAACCCTGCTGCCAAATGGGCACTAAATAGGTCGTTCCAGCAGCAGGGGTTGCATTGGGAAGCAAAGAGCAAAGCCACGCTGGTGGTGTTGTGTTGGAACAGTCACATAATTGTTTAGGTTGGGAAGGACCTTTCAGATCATCAAGTCCAACCATTGCCAAGTCCACCACTTTCCATGTCCTCAAGTGCCACGTCCGTATTCTGGATGGTTACTCAACCACTTCCCTGGACAGGCTGTTCCAGTGCTTGACAACTCTTTCAGTGAAGAAACTTCACCCAATATCCAACCTAAACCTCCGCTGGCCCAACTTGAGGCTGTTTTCTCTTGTCCTGTCACCTGGGAGAACGGGCTGACCTCCAGGGCACTACAGCCTCGTGCAGAGCAGTAAGGTCCCCTAAGCTTCCTCTTCTCCAGGCTAAAGAACCACAGCTCCCTCAGCCACTCCTCATGAGATTTGTGCTCCAGACCCTTCCCCAGCTCCCTTTCCCTTCTCTGGACTCGCTCAATGTCTTTGTTGTAGTTAGTGGTCCAACCCTGACCGCAGGACTCGAGGTGTGGCTTTCCCAGTGCTGAGCACAGGGGGACAACCACTGCCCTAGTCCTGCTGCCCACACTGTTTCCCCTCTAGATTTTAGGCTGGCCACATCCTACCCCCAGCCAGTCTTTCTGAGCACTTTGATCCCTTAGCTGTCCTTCCCTGGCCTGGAGTGGTGTGTGAGTGCAGTGAGTTGTTCTGCTGTGTAGTGAAGAGGAGAGGTACAATCCTTCTTTGGCAGCAGCTTCACACTTAGATTGGATTAAGTGTAATGTGAAACCATACCTGAAATAATTGGTTTTATGCTGCTAGAGGTTTTCATGGGGATATATGAGTTTATTAAGAGGTATACGTGCCTTCACAAGGAAACAGTTTTAGTTGTTGCCCGTGTTTTGAAATATGTGTGTTTTTCCTTTGCTGGCTCACCTTTTGAACATGCCATGTTTACATAACTGTGGAGCAAAGGCCGCTTAAGAACTTGTTCTTTGTTTCCTAACCTTGATGCCTCATCCCAGTGTGTTGTACCTACAGAATCGCTGTGTCTTGCTCACAGCTCACTCTGTGTACACCCTCGGGCATTGTAGTAGAAGCCTGTGCAGCACCTGCCTGTCCATGCAGAGAACAGGAGTTGGTGCAGAAACCTGGAGGATGCTGCAGTCACAAAAGGGCACCCTCATTTAATGTACCAGTGTTCATAAATTGCATCAGTGATGCTTACACCCTGGGGGTTTTGATGAAAGATGGACATTTCATAAGGAGGCTGGTTTTTGTGGCGGGCTCACACCAAGCAGGTGGAAATACGGCAATCTTCAAGGTTGGTTTGGGAGGAGGAGCATTTCACACACATCTGGCCACAGAGCAACAAGTCTCCACAGCCTCTCTGGGCAAGGGGGAAAGGTTCATGGTCCTAGCTTGAATTTAGGTGGAGGGAAGACTTGGCATTTTTGATGTTCTGAATGTAATGCAGGGCCCCATGGATAGTGAGGAGCTGGTGGTGCTGCCAGGCCAGGTCCTGTGCCCCGCAGGGATTTGGGTGTCCCAAAGGAGAATGCCTAGCAGAGCGTGCTTTCAAAGGCAGACAGAACCAAAAATACTTTCGGTTCACTAATTCTTTTCACATCAATGCCAAACTCACAAGTCGCTCCCTAATCCTCTTTCAGTGCCCTGGGGATTGCTAATAGGGATACCCCAAACCTGCGTGGGCGATTCTTGCTGCAAAGGGTTAATTTTGAACTGTGAAACAGGCTTAACCTTTATTTTATGGGTTGGTGGGCCCCCTCGCTGCTTATCATTAACCACAGGAGATTTGAGCCAGCACAGAGGGCTGGGTGAATGTTTCTAAGAGCCTGGCTGATGGAGCACATCAATGGGGAGAAATTGCTGTGCAGAAAGCAGAGTTGCTTGCTAACCTTTATAGTCTGTTCTTTGCCGAGAGAGCATATGTGTTGTGCAGAGCAGAAGCCAACACAGAGCGTTTTTCTCTGGCCGAATGTGTGGTTTTGGTGGTAGAAATGGAGCTGATTGAAACTAAAATCCCATTCATCCTGTGCTGGAGTCCACATTCTGCATGAAGGAGTAGGGCTGTTCAAAGCAATCTGAATAATTTTGAGGAGATCCAAGCAGATCTGTACAAGACCTTCATTCTGGAGAGATAATTGTTCGTAGAAATGAGGAATTACATATGTTCACTTGTCTTTTAGTTCCAGTTCACAAGTTATAAGCACCATGATAAAAAAGAATTATAAACAGTTTGTTACTTTTGCCATGAAGGAGATTGAGAACAAGCAGTAAAACTGGCTGGTATGTTCTGTTGTTTTGGGAGGTGTGGGTTGCATAGCGAGAACATGGACAATTTTATGCAGAGTTTAGGGAGAAAATTGCTGGATGTTATTTTGTTCTGGTTTGTCATTAGGGGACGTGTGTATATACATATATACACTGCTGGGATTTTCAATTTTTTGGGCTATTTTAGCCACAAAATTTCAGAAGTTTAAAATACAGTAACAAACCTCTTCATACCCAACTATTTAAGGTTAATATTCGTGGTAAAGAAGAGGTTTGAAAATGATGTGTTTCATCCATACTGAACAATAGCTTTGCTTGCCTTAAGTCACAACAGTCAAGCCTGCAGTGGAGTGACAAGACATGGGTTTTCCTTCAGTGTTCTTTGATATCTTTCAGTTTGACATTAGGTAAATACTCTGCTATTAGCGAAGAAAATGACATAAAATTGCATCCTTTCTCAACAAGGTTTTAACTTCTTTCTGTAGCTTCTTTCCTTTTTGAGGCCGTAATAAAGATCATAATTAGAATCCCAGTTGCTTAAGCAAGAAATTAGCATGTTCTTAAATGCTGAGCTGAGCCAGGTTCCCAGTGAGACCCCCCCAGGTACCTGTCCTGCCCCAAAGCGCTTTCCCTGACACCAATTTACATTCTAGACATATTAGAGAAAATCAGATTCATTGCTACCTCGCAGTTAATCAGAGCCTTCAGATAGGCTTGAAATAATTTGTAGCCTGGCTGCCAAAACCACCTGCAGCCATTCATTTCCTGCAGCCGTACCCAGGCTGCTCTTAAACTAATCACAGAGTGTCAGTCAGGACTGACATTCACTCCATGCGTGTCCCTCGTTCTTAAAAATTCACTTAACCCCACTCTGGACATCCTTGCTTGCTGTCTTCTAGGTTGTGGCCAAGCAAACAAAAATCTAATGGCTCTGACTGGCTGTTTTTCTTGTCAAAAATGCATTTTCCTAAAGGTTTTGATTTGTTTTTGTAGAACTGAATGCTAATATATACACCTTATCTATTAATACACATTTTTATGGTGCAAATAAGATTCTAGCAGATTGGGATAAATTAAAACCTTAATGGGGCTAAAATAAACCTAATTTGTGAATTAATTAAAAACAGGAAGCAATGAACACTAACACTTAACAAGCTAAAAAAAAAGGCATTTTTGTGGTGCAAAACACAGATTTAATTTCCAAACGAGTGAATGGCAAACTGTAATTGTATCATGTACAAGAAAACACTCGGAACATATGAAACAGCAGTCACAGATTTTACAGTCAAGATGTTCCCTTTCTGGTTTTCCAAATTGTAGCAGAAGATACCAAAGGGTAAAACAAATAAAATACTGCCTTCAGAACTGACCCAGCTAGGGATATGATATTGGTGGGCGGTGGGTTCACATCTCTCTTTTTTTTTCGTTTTCCCAAATGGTGAGTTTCTGTGTTCTCACATATCCTGCAAGTTGTGCCTAATGAGCTCCTGCTCTGCTCTTGTTTCCACAGGCCAAGGCTGCAAGCACAAAGGAAGTTTGCTCAGTCCCAGCCCAACAGTCCCAGCACAACTCCAATAAAGATAGTGGAGCCGTTGTTACCCCCTCCTGCCACTCAGATTTCTGACCTCTCCAAAAGGAAGCCCAAGACAGAAGATTTCCTCACTTTCCTCTGTCTCCGAGGTAGGTGTCTCACAGCAGCCCTGGGGGACAGTCCCTTTCCCAGGGACAATCCCATTCCCAGGGACAATCCCATTCCCAGTACCAGCCTAGCAGCAGCCTGGCAAACGTACTGCTGCTGCACCTGCATGCATTGTGTGCGTTTCAGCTCTCACAACCCGACTGCATCTGCAGCAGGAGCGTTCGTTCGTGGCTCTCTCTACAGCTCGGAAAATGAGGCTGGTAATAGTGCAAGAAAAAATGTCTTTTATACTTGGCTCTCTGTTATCCTGGATGGGGTATTGTCTGGCTCTCTTAAGTCCTCCCCATCCTCCTTTGTTCTGTCTGACTATAGACTGAAGGAGTGCTTAACTTGCCTGAGTACTTGTTCCTGGAAGAGCAGAAATCTGGTAGGAAATTCCCCCTCTCTACCTACTCAGAGTCCTTTATTGATCAGTCTGAGTGAGGCTTTTCAGCTGACAGTGGATGGAGGGGTTGCCATTGTTCTTGGCTGCCTCGGGAGTCGGATTGTTCCTGTGGTGAGAGTTAAAACAGGTGGGCTCCTCCACTCTGCAGCAAAGTACACAGGAGGCATCTGAAATTGTACAGTGACACACCTGAACTATCTCACAGTAACAGGTTCCTGAGCCTGGCTGTGTCTGCAGTCCTTGGGCTGTGTGTCTGCAGTCCTTGGGCTGTGTGTCTGCAGTGCTTGGGCTGTGTGTCTGCAAGCCTGCCCATCAGACCTGGGCACCTGAGCTGACTGTCTAGATGAAGCTGAAGGAGGAGAGCTTACCTGTGTGCCTGTTGATGGGCCCGTGTCCCAAGTCATCTCCTGAGGATGGCATCTTTCAGTGTAATGTCCCAGTTGTCATATTAGCTCCTGTGGTATGTTTCTCTTCTGGCAGGTGTGCCCCCTGTCCCCTTAGTCACTGCTCCATCCTTGACATGCTGGAGTGATGCCTCTTGCTGTTGTTTTGTCCCATTACCTGCTGGAAGGGTGTGCCTTTGTTAGAGATAGGGTTTGTCTGCAAAAGTCTTCCCTGGTGGGTTGAGTCTTTCAGAGGTTGTGTTTGAGTTCCCCGTTCTGGTAATGAGGTCTCTGTCGTGTCTGTGAGCAGCAGTGATGAACGCCTCCCATAGCTTCCTGCTGAGGCTTTCTCACCTTCAGGAAGTGTGGTTTGATTTCTTTTTTCTTCTCTTCGGTGAGATTTTAGGCTCGTGGTACCTTTAGACTGGTTGCTAATTTATCAGTCTTGATCCACATCTCTTATGGAGCCTCCGTCCTGTTGGGATGGATGGACACAGGGGGGTGATGTCCTAGCTTTTTTGTTTGTTTAGAGGACGGTGAGGAGCAGAATTTGACGGAGCTCCAAGTGGCACCCCGGGCCTGTGAAAAGCAATCTGTGGCCATGTGTTGGTGGTGTGATGGGTGTGTTGGCAGCGTGTCACTGCTGTGATCTGGGCCAAGTGCCACAGTTGTGGGGGGACATTCACATGGGGGGGGTGTGTGTGAGCACACATGGCTGCATTCACACACTTGTTTCCACTGCTTGCTAACTAAGCATGTGTTATTTATAGCTTTGGAGGCACTGGCACTTAGAGAAAGGAAACCTGTGTGTGGGTGTCACTTCTCTCCGATTTTATTTCCTAGTCTCTTAGCATTCTGGTTTAACAATGCAAATGGGAAGCACGGGTACTTTTTGTCCTATTCCAGTGCTTCGTTTTGTTGGTTTTATTTTTTTATTTTAATCAGTGGCTGTTTAGCTCTTGCACCTGTAATTTTCTTCTTTGTTACTCATCTGTGGCGTAATTGATGCTTTGTGCTGTCAATTAAGAAGTTGCAATTCATTCCTAATTTCTTCAGTATGCAGAAGTGCTCGTGTATTTCAGACAACGCGTGCACTCAGACGGCAAGATCACAATTACAATCGTATTAAAATCCACAAGGGAAAATCTGCTCTGAGTGCCACACGTGGCGTGTACTTGGTCTGCTTAAACAGGCTGAAGGAAAGCGGAAAGGGGAAGCTGTTGGCTTTGTTTCAGCAGCTCCACAAGCTCATTGCTCCGTCACCCCTGTATAAAGCCTAAAAAGAGGTGGGGGGACCTTCCTGGACATCTGCTACCTAGAAGCTCTTCTGTGGAGGAGCAGGAGGCTGCTGTGGCTTGGAGGGAGGAAGAGCAGTCGTGTTCTGGCTGGTAATGACAAGGTTCTGGCTTGTGCCTGGGCTGCTGTGTCCTTCAGGAGGTCCTGGGTGCCTGGGGCTGTGCCCATTTGGCCTCTTGGCACGTTTAGCTCCAGGTGGTTGTCTCTTTGGATGTGCCCATTGGAAAAACAAAAAGAGGTGGAAGCTGGTTCTTACACGCTTGCAGGGAATTCGTGTAGCAGCCTGCTGGTACCTCCAGCTCCAGAAAGGTCCCACGGTGGCTTTCCAGGGCACTGAACCACTTAGTTTAGTGCTGCTCTTCTGGTGGTACCTGGTGAGCTTGGAGAGGGAAGAGCCAGAAGCTGACTTAAACCTTGCATGGACTTGTGATTTCTTTGGAAGGGGCTTGCTTTGATTTGGAACCTCTGTGCTTTTATCTGTTGAAGTGTTGAGGGATTCAGCGTTGTTTGCATGCTGGGACATGTGGTCATTCTGACATCTCTCCAGATGCATCTGTCCAGCCCTGGCTATTTGCACTTTCACAATGGAGAGCGCCATTCAACTGCATGGAAATGAGAGCTTTGAGAATTTTAAGTGTAGTAGTGGTAAGATCCAGGGCAGTAAATCCCCATGCGTGTTCAATTTTTAAAAAAAATATTGTTAGGACCATCTTAGGTCGTGGTTGTTCAGAATGCTCAGGTGATAAAGGCCCTGCATTCACAACCAAAGGTAGTTTTTCTGCAAGGGAATCTTCTGCAGGAGGGCTGGAACAGCAGCTCTGTGGTCACGTCTCTGTTCTTGTCCCACCACAACCAGCAGCAGCATCAGAAGTGCAGGGTAAATTAGTCCCACCACAGAATCATGAATCATTAAGCTTGGAAAAGACCTTCAACATGGCCAAGTCCAACCTTTGACTGAATATCACTGTGTCAGCATGTACTTTCTTTAAATAGAGAAGCTTAAAAATCCCGTCACCACAAGTTCACTCTTCATTGCCCTTGTGGGGTTTTTTTTCGGTGGGAGCAGCTTTGTTCTCTCAGGAATGGGGCAGTATTATCATGCAGCAGCAGTGTGGAAGATCCCATACTTGGGAGAAGAAGTCCCATTTACCTGTCTTGCTATGTGTAAGAACATCTAATGATTCAAATAATTTTTATTTACACTCCCCCCTCCCCTTTAGCATCCTGTAATTTCAAAGGGAAATAATTAAACCGAGATGACCTGCTTGGTTTCATTATCCAGAATACTAAGGCTTTAGATGTAATTTTAATTAGTTTATTTCTTAAACTCCTGATTTGATAATACGGTGTACTAATTACTTCTTTAAGGGTAAGTGGAGCAGAATGGAAAAGCTGTAACAGCTGAGGGATACCCAAGCACCCTGGAATATATCTTGACTGTCCTGCTTTCCATTATTTTAAAATCCTTCTCTTCGAAAAGTGTTGGGTTTTGTTTTTTGGGTTTTTTTTTTCTATGTGTGTGTTTTATTTTATGAAATTGTGACCTAGAATTTCCCACACAAGCAGGAAGGGAATAGCACAGATATCTCTGAAGTGTTTGTCTCAGTGTTCTTATCTTTAAATAGCTCCTTTGAAGGAGCCCGTGTGCCCTTTGCCAGAGGCATAATTAGGATCTTTGAGCAGCGTGTAGAGACAAGTGTGTCATCTCCGTGTGCTTGTACAGCAGCTTTCACTTTCACTGTATTTTCTGCCTCTGATCATATTTTCCTTAATAGCTTCTGCTGCAGTGCGTTTAAGCCACCTTTGCTCCCTGTAATTATTTACAGGTTAAAATATTGCGAGTCAAATAACACCGGGCTAGAGGAGGAAGGGGAAACAACTCCCTGGGAGCAATAGATCTTTGGCAAAAGGTGATAACAGCAAGGCTGTGATTAGGAGGCTACATTTTAAGAAGTTTTCCCCTGATCAATTTTCTAATTAAGCCGAGCCTCTGGGAGTTACGTGCTAGAGAATTTCAGGGATTCCTAAATAAAGATGGTTTAATTGAGATCTCACAAATTGAGTTTTCAGGTTTTTCTGTTCTGCAAAACGTGTGATTGTTCTTTTTATTTGAGTAGTGTGCTGACTTAATGATCTGATGATTTATTACAATGGGGCAAAATAAAAAATGATAAATTTCACTATAGCATGTTTATCTGAACTTCAGTAACTTCTAACTCTCAGTGCCCCAGTCCTCTCACAGTTTGCCTTTAAACAGGCATTTCATTCCTTTAAACACCTATGTTTGGGTGGTAGGCTCAAGGGCCTTTGATCCAGTCTTCTCTTTGAGTCTTGATGGGAGAGGTTGACTGTGTCAGTAGATAGCTGCAGGAAGAAAAATTTTATTGATTTTTTTTTGCTATTTAAATAGTTTAGTGTTTGAGTAACATTTTAGGATGGATTGAAAAGGCCGGAATAAACTTCAGGGTGTTGAATCTTACTTGCACAGACCATTTCGTGAAAGTAGTTTTGCTCTTCCAATTTTTGAGGTTAATGATTCCAGTCCCTACCCGTGCAGAATCCACGGGATGGAGTTAACTGGTGGAAATGGGAGACTAATCCTGAGGTTCAGCCTTTCTGGGTGCCACAGGCTGGCTCTGAGTCCCTCAGCGAGCTGCCTTGGTTTTTTGTACAGGGAGGGCAAATATTGAACCCTGTGTATGATCGACACAGCTGGACGGTGATTATGGAGGAGTTACTGGCATGGAATCTGAGTGCTGTGGTGGCACCACCTCGCTGCCAGGTTTTGTTAAGTTTGGAAAGTGAACCTTTTTTTTTTCCCTGCAGTTTCATGCATTTCCCCACCTTTGCTCCACTCCCCTAGAAAAGGAAAAATTTTCTTTGGCTTTTTGGTTTTACCTCTACTACTTTGAAGCAGGGACTGATAAGAAAATGGGGTTTATGTTGCTACACTAGCTGATAAATTAGCCATAACACTGGGCACCTTGTGCTTTGTACATTGGTAGGGGAGGGCAGAGTTGGAGGATCAGTGTGTTTGAGCTCTGTTTCATCTCGGTATTTGGGATGGCACCAGGGAGCTCCCTCTGGGGCTGTTCCTGCAGGTGGAGTGACACAAGTGAAGTACAATTGCTCTTCCCTGCAGGGTTTATGCAGTTTGTTCTCCTTAGCCTTGCTTGGTGAAACAACCATAAAGCGCAGGCATAAATTACATTTATTTGCACTTCAGGGACTTGGTGTTGTCCTGCCAAAACGTAATAAGTAGGACATATAATAAATGAGAAGCAGGCCCTAAATTTGAAGCACTGAGATGCCAGCACATCTGGAGCATTGGAGAGGCAAGGTTTTTCCACCTGCACACAGCTGCAGAATGGGGCTGTGTGTTAGGCGAGCCAAACCTCTGGACGTGGCTTGTTGTGGGGCTTGGCATGCTGTGTGTTTGTTGGGGCAGGCTGAAGTCCCACATACCTTGACCTGCCTTGTCCTTAAATCATTCCGATGTCTGAAATTGGTGTAGGATTTTTCCAAAGCACATCTGGGTTATGTTTAATTGTTAGGAGGAAAAAGAAAGAGAGGAGCTGGAGGGGGGAGTTGGTGTAAATAATTCATGGAGAAGAATCCTCCAATTTTGCAGAAACCACAGCCCAAATTACAGAGAAGGCTCTTGGATTGAGATGATTTTTGTTGTGGTTGTAGCATACCAGGGCTTGAATCCTGTCCAGATGAAAACATTTGGTTTGTACTTCAGTAAATATTGCGGAAACACTGCCAGCTAATTCTGAAGAGTAATGAAATAGTATTTTTGGCAAAGCACATGCACTTTCCATACTTTTGATTCCGCTCTTCAGATCCAAATTCAGAGGGGTTTTTTAATGTGTTTAGCTCGTCCAAGACAAAAGTTAATGTAACTTAATGAGGAACAAAACATACCGTAATTTAGGAGGGAAAACTACACATTTGTCAAATAAAAAGCACGTAATAACCTCATTAGTCAAATAAAATGGCTGAAAGAGAGTATAGTTTATTCTATTAATCAGGCACTTGCTGCTGAGGTCAGTGCATCTGTGTGTACAGGCTGCATAAGCATCAGTTCTGCCTGCTGCTGTAGGGAGCCTGAATTTTGCACATGCAAAGGGTATCTTCCCAATCTTCCCAAGAAAACTGCTAGGAGCAGCGCCATGACTTACAAACACGTATTTTACTGTGTGCTCACTGTTGTATGAGCATCAAATTATTCTAACAGAGGCCACGAAATACATTTGTCATCCCTTCATATGCGTTAGGCCACACTTTGTGTGCAGTTGTAGTCGTTCTTCCTACATAGTTCGGTTTTCTTTTGTGTCGCTCTCACAATGGGAGGGAGGACAAAAATACTCAAGAGAGAATTTCAATAATGAAACTGCAGATCCTGATGCAAACAGTTGCCAAACATACTTCAAATCTAATTTTTTTTAAAGAGCTGACTGTCCTCCCTGTGTGTAATAACTCATAGCTCATTGTGAGCACGATGAGTGATTTAAAAAAGACGACCCAGCATTAGTGATGTCCTCAAAATTTGCCACACGCAGTGGTGTCTGATCACAGGAGCAGTAATTCCTGCCCTCATCCCGGTGAGCATAGGGGACCTGGGGTTGTGTCTGAGCTTTCTGCACGGCTTGCAGTGTCTTAGCCGTGGAAATGGGACAGGCTTTCAGAACCACACCACGAGGGCCAGCTTTGTCAGCGTGGCCTTTCCCCGGTGATTTGGAGGAGGGGAGGCTGGGAGAAGTCCCCTTGGCTGTGAGCCTTGGCCAGCAGGAGGAGGTGAGTGGCACATGCCCAGCTCAGGGCAGCAAGTCTCCAGCACTGTCAGACAGATCCCTGTGCTGAGCAGCCTTAATGGGGTGTCCTTCCCACTTACTGGACTTGTTACTGTTGGATGGCAGTAATTCTGTCAGGATCTTCCCTCTCCCATCGCTCCTGCAGCTCGTGTCCTCTCACCACTCGCCCCTTCCTGCAGCCCCAGCACGTCTGAGCCCCTTGCTCCCCATCCTGTGGCAATTGCCCCATCCACATCTCTGGTGGTGGCACGTGCCTCTGTGCAGATGTTGATGCAAAACAAAGCATCTGTCTGGAGGGGAAAGGAAAAGCGTTTAGGAATTGTGTGCCTAGACATCGTCAGGGCAGAATGGAAAACGTGCAGCTCCTGCGTGAGATTGGAAACATACTACCTTTAATGTTTTGTTCAATAACATAAAGCGATATATTATGCTGCACATCCAATAAGAAAAAGTGTGCACAGAAATTTTCCAAGTCTCTTATTGAGAGCTTGTAACATTGCATTACAGTTACAGCGTTTATTAATGGACTTTAATTTCCTTAGTCTGGGGTTTTAATCTGAATCAGTTCCCTGATCCGATTCACCACATGGCCTCACAAAAAAATTACACTGCCCCGGTTGAGGTGGTGGCACAGGAATAAGAACAAGAGGCCAGATGGAGGTGGATTTTCTATAGACCATTTCTGATGCCAAGAAAAATGTCCACACAGCCACTAACAGCCTAGATGGCTCCTCGGATGAGACATCTCAGTGAGTCGTGACAAGTCCAGTTTAACCTCAGGTTGCCATCAGATCTGCTGAGTGGGCAGGCTTTGCAGGCACCTGCTGGCTGGGCACTTGGGGGCAGCTGCCTGCACAGGGGGAGACCTGTGAAATTCAATACAGCCACGGGCTCTCGTAACTCCCCCACACGTGTTTCTGCTGTTTTCTTGGGGGTGGCAAGCGAGGAATTGGGGAATCACATACCTGGAGCGCTGAGACCTGGCAGGCACCACCTCCCTCTGTCCGGAGCATTGCAGCTCTTCTCTTTGGCTGCTGGGTGTTACTTAAATTCTGATGTCCCTCTTTAGGTTGCCCTCGGTAGGCTTTGAGAATCATGCTTTGGTGCTGGGGAGGGCGAGAAGAAGAGCAGGGGTGATGATTCTTCACCTTTACTCTTGCTGCCTGGCTGGCAGATGTGTGCAAGGAGAACCAGCACAGCTGCACAGTGGGTTTCTGTTGCTGAGTGCACCCAGGCAGAGGCACAGAGATGTTGTGTGAAGTTCAGATGCCAGGGAAGCCCTTACAGCTGCATGTTCTGTGAATGTGTGTGTGTGCACGTGCCTGGTGAACCTGCATTTTCCCTTTTTCTCATGCCATTTCAGAGGGCTTTTATCATCTTGCTGTCATACATCATTTTCATGGCAAGTATCTGTTAAGCGTGGAGAAACCTGAGAGCAACAACTGAACAACATCTGTAAGGAAAACCACCATGTTCTTAACTTGCCATGAAGACAGGCCAGATTTATGAGGAAGGGCAATGTATTTTATTTGACCTACTGATACAGTTGGAAAAAACCAGGCCAGCTCTTGAGTGCATATTCTTCATATTTCCAGTGGTCTTGAGCATTCCTGGCTACAGTAACACCACTTAGTGTTCATTATATTAATTAGTAGCCTTGAGTAGAGATGGGCTGTGGCATCCCTGTCTGGTCTCAGAGAGGCTGAGGCATATTTAGGGCAGGAATTGTTATTACATATAATAAAGAAGAGGAGGGATCATGTAGCTTCCCCTTTTTCCAGTGCAGCTTTGCTCGTACGAGCTTCGTTAATTCCTTGGTCATGAGAAGTCTGGGTGTTACTTCCTTAAGAGGAGTTTTGGGTGGGGGTTCTTGGCTCTTTGCTTGGTGTAAACCAGCAGTGCACATAAACCACTCACAAGTTAGGTGCCGTCTAATAAACATAACTGTCATTCTTTTAGCTTGAATGAAATCACAGGGTTGCCTTCACTTTGCTCATAAAGGGAATTTGTGGTATCATGAGCTTGAGCAGCCTGTTCCAGTATTTTTAAACCAGTGTTTTCTCAGCCTTTTGGACATGTTTAGCTACAGAGGCTTAAAGTGAAAATGGTTTCAACCAGTTCAACACAGAGTTGTGAACAAATTATTTGAGGCTATTCCAGAACTGAAGTCATATTATAAAAGGGAATGATAAAAACAGTTTTGATATAAAATATAAGCATGAAAACTCAGAGCTTTTAGGTTTCTTTCAATGTCTTCCATCCCTAACAAAGCTTAAATAGAACAAAAATGTGCAAGTCCAGACTTTTTCCCTTTCTTTCTGTTTGGCAAGTCAAGTTTAATAAATATGTAGGAAAAGCTGGTGGGGAGGAGACCCAGACTGAAGGCCAGCTTTTCTCCAAGGTCTCATATTGCAGAGCACTTAGATCAATAAAGAGAGGGCTAGCAGGACTCTGCTGTGTTATTGGATGTTGCTGGTCTAATTTCTCTGGAAATATACTTCCCAAACAGTCCCAGCTGTCCCAGGAATGCAGTTTAACCATTGTTGTTCATAGTTCTCGATTGAAAAGAATTAAAAAATGTCATTCTGACAGCAGATTTATGCACTGAGATTACAGTGTTTGAATACCGGGAGTTAGGTGAAGTTTGTGTCTGCTCTCAGGCTTGGGTGAGACTCTCCCTCCTTTCTAAGCAGTAATACAGTACTGTGTTTTATTCTGTGCTTTAATAAAAAGGAAAAATCAAAAAAGATTGCTGTTGTAACAACAGCATTTATATTGCAGATGATCCTTTTTTTGCCGGTTGCTGTTGAAAACTGCTGCCAAAAAAGCTTTGGACTGTGGGCAAGACGAAGCTCAGAGATCAGACACTTACCTAGTCTCCTGTTTTAGTGTCTCAGAGGGATGAATTGTCTGACTATTTCTCTAATTATAACAGAGAGATTTCAGTCTGTGTTTGAATATAATTTTGAGGGTTCCTAACAGCAAGTTCCTTTTATGCCATCATTTGTCAATGCACTGATGATGTCAGACTTTGGTATGAACTGATGCACTTGCATCTGGCTTCTGAATCCATGTATACATTGGGTACCTAGGTGGAAGAAGAAAACCATTTATTTTTTAGGCAGCCTGTCATGGAATAACTGTTTTGCAGTCTTCTAGTTGGTTGCTGTTGAGACTTAAAACTCCCCTCCGAGCAGAAGAATTAATGTGCCTCTCAGCACCTCTTACCTGCTATGGCTGGTTGTTTAGAGCGTGCCAAAAACCTGGCCAGAAAGTTCTGGGCTTGCATAAAAAACGCAGAGGTGTTTTGTTTCTGTAAGCTGCCCCAGCTTCCATGCCGTGAAATATGTCAGCAGTTTTAATGCCATCGTTTGTATAAATAGGAAGGTTGTGGCACGCAAAAGCCTTTCCCCCCAGGATAGCCGTATGTGTCCATACATTTATGACTGTGGATGAATTAATACATCCATTTTTGGGGGGGAGGAACCATCATGCCCTGCTCAGCAATGGCTGAAACATCCCATTGTTACAAACCCTGTATCCAGCACAATTCCAAAATACCGCCCCATTCCAGCTCCTATAAAGAACATTAACTCCATCCCAGTCAAAACCAGTACAGTTAGGAAAGGATGAGTCATTGCACAAACAGCCTGTCCCAGGTTTTGTGCCTTATTTAGGTATCCAATCATTAAAAGGTAATTTTTACGGTTAAGAGCATTTTGTATAAACCTGGTGGGAGCAGAAAATATGAAACCAAAAAATAAGCTTTAGTTAGTTGTTGGCAATGGCAACACCAAGAGCTCAGAATTAAACAAAGCACAGAATTGCAGTTCTGAAGAGCTTGAAGAGCTTCCTAAGGGAGCACCAGCCAAATAGCCCCTACCTTACATTGCTGGTCTGCAGCCCAGTAATCTTTGTCCTTTTGCTTTATTTAGCTACAGGAAAAGAGCTGAAGTCATGAGTTGCCATTTTCCGTGTCTGTTGACTCTGTTTTTTCCCTTCCTTTACTGAAATTTTTTTCACTGGGGGTAAGTAGAAGGCTCCTAGGGCGCCTGTCCCTCCAGGGCATAGACAGAAGACTCACTTTGAATAGAGTGATATTGGGCACAAGGGAAAGTGTCCATTACTTATCCACATTATTCGTACATTTAAAAACCGTGGGAGTATCATGGGAAGTGATCAAGAGACGAGAAGCAACATCCTCAAGAGGAGCACACAGGCAATCAGAAGGCCTTTGCTCTTTTCTCTCCTTTGCCAGGAAACTGCTGGGCAAACAAGCATCTCCATGTCATGCTTTTTCTCCTCGTTTCATACTGCAGAATAGTGCAAAGCATTGTGTACAGTATTGTAGAGGTCTTCAAAGCATTGTGAAGTTTAAATGCTAATGCTTTATTGTAACAATAACCTGAAAATATTATCGTGGTGCAGATTGTTTTTTGCTCTTTTTTCCCCCCTTCTGTTTGGAAAAGCTGTAAGCTCCTAGTTGTGTGCTAAGGCTTCAGTAAGGCACTCGAGCACGCATTTGAAATTAAGCACGTGCATTAGTCCTTTTCCTCAATACACAAAACTATTAATTAGGGCTTATAGCAGGACTGTTTGATTGTGTGAAGTACGAGCAGAATGTGCTTGAGGGGAGGAGAACCCTGCTTTTCAAGCACATGCATACCCTGTTGGTGAAAACTAATAAATACAACCCCTCTAGTTAGCCATGCACTAGTGTGACCTTCCATCTCCGAGTCCCTCTCCTCCCTTGCTCTGCATGGCACTCAAGCAGGTTATGATCGATACGGTTAGTGCAGCAAGTGAATGTAATGATGCTAATGGGCCATTTCTTTATAATGATCAGGTTCTCCAGCCCTGCCCAGCAACATGGTATATTTTGGAAGCTCTCAGGATGATGAGGATGAAGAAGAGGAGGAGGAGGAGACAGAAGACACAAAAACAGCCACAAACAATGCTTCATCATCATGCCAGTCAACCCCTAGGAAAGGAAAAACGCATAAACAAGTACCAAATGGGCAAGGTAGGTCCTAAATAGTGCTGTTCTCCTGCACCCCCTAAGGGAGGAAATACAAGATCTGAATGTGCTCGATCCTTGTCTGCTCTTGTGGATCTGAGTGAAAAAGCGATGGCGTGAGATGTAGTGTTAGCATCTTGTGCTTTATCCTGTTCCTTCTGACAGTCTGAACTCTGTGGCAGAACCAGAACTGCAGGGCTGGAATTCTGTACACACACACACATATATATCTGTCTCCATGTGGGGGTCAGTCTCTTCTCCCTGTAATAAGCAGAAGGACCAGAGGACATGGGCTCAAGCTGCACGAGGTGAGGTTTAGATTGGATATCAGGAAGAATTTCTTCACTGAAAGGGTTGTCAAGGCTGCCCAGGGAAGTGGTTGAGTCACTGTCCCTGGAGTTATATAAAAGTTGTGTAGATGTGGTACTTAGGGGCATAGTTTAGTGGCAGACTTGGCTGTATTTGCTTTACAGGTGGATCTTTAAGGTCTTTTTTGACCTAAGCAATCCTATGATTATATTTGTATGTCTATATATGCACACATACACAGATGCTGGAGTTACACACACATGTATAAACACACAGTCACTCTCTCTGGCTTTTGTGTGACCAATATTTACCTTAGAATGATTATATTTTATCAAAGTTAAATGTCAGCATTCAGAAGTGATGTCAAAGTCCGTGTCGGGGCAACACTTCAGTTCTCACATGCAATGTTGAGACCGCAGTTGCAATAGGTTCAGATACTGCATTCCTGTTGTAATTGAAAGATTTTAGGGAAAAGACTTCTTCAAGTCAGTTATTCCTTTGCAAATCAGCAGTTCATTACACAGTGACTGTGTCACAATGTCCTTGTGCCGTATCTTAAAAAGAGGATCTGTGTGTGTTGCAACATCACCTGGCGTAGAATGGAAGACCCAAAAGCCCTGCTGGAACTTCTAAGCCTGCTGTAATGCTCCACTGCCAGTGCCCTGTGTGTTGTGGCTCTCCCTCCAGCAAGGGGTCTTGTATCACAACCACTCCTTGCCAGTTCTGCTTGTCATCATTTCAGCATCTGGCCTGGGCTCTTTGGTGTTAGCTTACCATGGCAATCCCTGTGGTGACTGCCCTTTCAGCTCTCTCCTTTTAGGAGGAGGACTGAGAGGAAGGTCTGTCTGCAGTGCACTTTGGGAGAGATGACTGTGACCTGTGCTTGCTTTTTTTTTGTTCATTCATGCTACACTGCTCTGAAGAAGAGATTAGTAGATCCCAATTACTTTGCTGTGCTGATCCTCAGCTCTGCTTTTCAAAAGGGAGTTTGGTATAAAGTGTGCCTTTGTTACATATGCCAAATTTTTTTTTCATGACTGCATCTGAATCTCATTTTGTTGCATACCCGAGCTCAAAAACTCCCTTTCTGTGGACAGTTTTATGGAGGATTGCAAGCGGATGTTATGTCTGATAGCATTTCAACTATTAGCTCAATGCTGAACTAGCCAGAGATCAAACCTTGGCATTTAGGATTGATTTCGAAATAAACCCCCCAAAACAACAGGCACGAAACTCTACATATGGAAAATGAGATTGCATGGAAAAGAACTGCTCCCTTAGAGTTTTAAATGTGATATATCATCACAAAAGGAGCTCATCATGTTCCTTGGGAATGTCCCAGTTGGCAGCCACTTTGAAATTAGCTCAAACCTGGAGACACCTGAAATCTTAATTGGGGGTAAGTAAAGGCAAACATAATGAGCCATCTAATGGCTTCATAATCTTTATCAAGATACATCAGAGCGAGAGTAAATGAAGCTGCTGCTTTAATAGAGCTGCAAAAGACCTTTATAAAATGCATAGGAGACAATGTGAGATGTTTTGACAAAGGTGACGAAACAGGAATTCCCAGAGAAGGCAGCTGCTGCTTCCTCGTCATTGTAATTTCTTTTTTTCTTCTTTTCTCTCTTTTTTTTTTTTTTAATTAAAATTTCCTTACCCAGGGGTATTCCCATTTTTCAGTGTCTGTTATGTTGGTTGACAGCCAGTAGTATTTTTGTTTCATCTGAATAAAGTAGGTTCTGGTTCATGTGTGTCTGTTTTAAATGAGACCACACACAAAGGCAGACCAGGGACGGGTGCAGCAAATGAACTTAATCTAGCGTGAGAGTCTATTTTTAATGAATTAAAGTCTTTTGTTTTTAATATACAATGTGTAGTCAAGCACTTTGGACCTGAAAATGCTAAGCATTTGCTATGACATACAACAGCAAAGGTTCAGAGCTTGATTAATGTCATTAGACAGTGTCAAATGATTGCTTTCTACTAAAAGGGGGGCCAGGACAACTTTCCTGGGCGAAGTCATTTGTCAGTACCCTCCTCTGATGCCAATATGGGACATGATTATTAAGGCTGCCCACCAAAGTGTTATAGCCAAGCCTGTTGAGCCACCTTTTGGGCAGCCAGCTCCACGGAGGAGGCCCCGGCGTGAACGGGGAGCACGTACAACACGTGGCACGGCGTGTGCACAGCACGAGGGCATCAGCTCAGCTGCCTCGTCACCTTCCAGCCTTCCTGCTCACGCAGATATATTGGGGTTACCTGCTGCTCTGGCTCCTCCTTCCGCAGCGCTTCTGGGGTGCTGCACACACACCCCCAGCCCTGGAAGAGCAAAGGGAAGTGTCTGCCAGGAGAAGCGTTTCCCCCCGCATTCATGGGAGCCTGTGAAAGGGATGTGTAACGCTGCCCAAGTCTCTGCAGCGAGGTATGAGCCTAAATTACATCTCCCTGCCGCTCAGAGCAAATTCCAGGTTGTAGGTAAGAGGCTAGGCTTGGGTCTCTGTTCCTTTAAAACTAATGCTTTGAATTCCTCGCAGCTAAATAAATCCCAGTCTGATTTCCTTCTGTGGAAGGTTTTCTCTTCAGGCTCCCGAAGCAAAACGTTTGCAGGTGCCAAGTGTTTTGCTGGGCAGGCTGTGCTGGAGAGCTGGGAGATGCAGCTGGGGAGGTGTTTGGTTATCAGTGCCATCACAGGAGCAGCAGAGGACAGGCACTGCTCTACTTGAAAGGGCTTGTGGACTGGAAAAGTGCCTCAGGAGGAGCAGCACACACAGATCCAGCTGCGGAGAGACCTTGGAAATCGCATGCACAGGCTACAGCTCCTCTAGTAGTGCTTGGCTAATTTTCTCCAGAGGAATGATTGCGGAATTAGGTATTTCTCACCCCAGCACAGCAGCTCGAAGGTGGAGAGAAGGGCACATGTGGGCCAGCATACCTGGGAAAGTCCTGTTTGTCTTTGACTGCCTGAGACAGACAATTAAGTTCTAATTTGTGTTTAGGAAAGCAGAATTAGCCACCGTTATTTGTAAGCAGCCTTCTTGGTGAAGGTGAGTCTGGCTTCCTGAGCTGGAGCACACCAGCTCCAGTGTGCCAGAAAACCTGCTGGGTCAGAAATGGTTACTGGTTCTGCTGTGTTTTGTTAATGTGCCGAGATAAGAACTTCTGTGCGTGCCTTTGGGCTGAAATGAGCAGGGCAGAAAATTGTAGAGACCTCTTTTATTTCTCTTTTTTTCCCTCCTGCTCTTGGGGCTCAAATTTCAAAACAGCTCTGGCTGTAGTGCATAGTAAGCAGGCATTGCTGGAAATGCTATACTCTGCTTTGGGGCTGGCTCACCAGAAACACAGAGGAATGTTTCACTTCTCAGTTTGCACTGGGTAATTCAGCAGAGTCATTTCCTTACATGTGTAGTAGTACAAAGATGATGCAGGAGAGGATCGCAGATAGCTTTTTTATTTATTTCGGGACATAGCTCAATGCAGTGTTTGTATATCTTGGACTTATATTTTACACACATCGCTGTTTGAGTGTGTTGTGAGAAAATTTTAATTTGTGGTTGCAATTCTTCATTTAGGTTTGTTCTTAACTAAATTCGGTGCTTGTGGGTAGGTACATAAGGCAGAGGCTTAGGCTCGTGCATCTTTCTTAGGGAAATTAATCCCAAAGAGGTAAACACTTAGAAGAAATATATTTTTTGCATCCAGCTAAAATGCAGAATGAGAAAATTTCAGGCAGAGTGCTACAGTAGTTAATGGGTAGGCAATTATTTTGATGATTTGCAGCCTTTTGTTGAAATAGCATGGAACCAGTAATTGTTGCAATAAACATTTTTGCACATTTAATTTTTCTGCAAAAATATGTAACACGAAAATTACCCGCTTTGCCATAATTTGCATATTTAAATATGCAAATCAGGCACAACACATTTGGGGGATTTGTGGATTTTCAGTAGCTGGATGTGTGACCTGTGGAGAAGCACGGGGGAGCTGGAAGTTGCTCAGAACCCCCTGGAATTGTTATCCTGGTGTGTGACCCCTCTGCTGCTGGTTGTGTCGGGCTGGGGAGGCGAGAGGGAGGAATTTGGGCTGAGACCAGACACTGGGGATTGGATTTTCACAAGCAGCACCGTGGTGTCTCATACCAGTAGTGCTTGATGTGTTCCTGTGAGCGTGGGCTTGGAGCCGTGCTAGGGATGGGGCCACAAGGAAATTTGGTGTCACCTGCCTGCCACCGTCCTGCTGCCTTAGCACCTGGGAGAAGTGCAGCAACAGCAGTCCCACATTTCCATTTGAGGTTGTGTTGTCCTTTGCTGCTGGCTCTGAGTGGGTGGGTCGTGGTGAGGGGCTCCAGAAGACACCTTCTTTCTCTGGCAGTGGTGTATGGAAGTCTGGACATAGCCAGCATTTAAGGAAAACAGTTGGCACTATTAAAACGCTGTGTTTTATGGAAGTAGATGATTGTTTTAGCTCCTTCGGGAGGGGAAAAGAATTATTGCCTGGGTCCTTTAACTCAGTTTGAGAGCCACATAAATGTTTTCACAGTGACTTAAAACTGAATTAAAGCCAGAGCAAGAATGTTTTTGTACAGTAACGGATACTTAATGCCAGAAAGTTGATTAATATTACATCTCTTCCCAAACATGATCTATGTAACAACATGAGGTTTGCATTGGAATAGCTGGCTCGGGTTCACAATATTGGCAAGGCTCCCTTTTCTCCTTCTAAAAACAAAACTTCTCCCTTTCGCTCTTATCTCCCCTCTGTGTTTTGGGTGGTTTTATGAGTGTGCAGTCACTTGCTTTGTGCAGCACAAGCTCTGCAGCGTGTGGCATATGTGTACACGTGTGGTCCATGTCCCCCTCTTCCAGGCGCTGGTGTGCAGCAGAAGGACTCAGCACTCTGCTGCCCATGCCCACCTTCCCACTCACCTCAAATACAAAGCATATCAGGTGCAGGAATAGTCACCAGGAGGAGGGCTTGGGGGAGAGAAAGCTTTGCCCATGGAGTCAGCAGTGGGCTGAGCCCAGCCCAGTGATTCTGCTGCTTACGCCTGGTTATTGCAGGTATTTTCAATTAGCTGCTGGCTGGCTGTGTCCTCTGCAATGTTCGTGTGCAGGTTCATTTGCAGGAATACTTCTGAAAATTGCTGAGAGCACGTGATATTTATCGCTCACTACGGTGTAAATTCCTGTAGTAAATGCTTAGTTGGTCTCTAGTAATTGAGCACATCTGTGGCTTTACTTGACCAAAGTTTTTCTTATTGCAGCTGCACCCAGTACACACCAGTTTGCACTGGTTTGTGCAGGGGTTCTTTGTCACAGGTCCCCGTGTGGGATCCTGGGTGAATGAATATTGGTGCTGGGGTGCAGTTCCCTGGTGCAGAGGGCATGTGATGTGTCAGGGGATCACACCTGCCAGAAGGTTTGGGCAGACATTCTACCAGTGCTTTAAAAACCCCAGTGCTTGTGGGTTTGGAATGCAGGGGTTCACTTTCTTTGCGTTTGATCAGCACTGCTAACTGAAAGGCCCACAAGTGTTTCACTCTGGGACTCCTATTGCTTCAGCTTAATAATAATAATAATAATAATACTTGCTTTGGAGGACACAGTGTGTTGAGAATAAGCCTTCAGGTGGATATGGGTAAAAGGGTATCCATTTATTGTTTGGAGAGCCTGAACACTAATCATTTACTTGCTCTTTTAATTATCTGTTAGTAGTGCTCTTGCCTTTAACTAAAAGCTGCTCTGGAAATACAGAGTTGGTTAAAGTTGCATAACATGATCATAATTCAAAAGTACAAATGATTTCTGCTTCAGTAATGTTAGTTTCACCACCCAGGGGAGTTGGACTTTTTTCTCTTTCTTTTCTTGAAAATATTGCTTCAAGGATGAAACCCGTATTGACTGCACTTTAGCAAGGAAACAAAGTGAGTGGGAGCAGAACATTGGATATCGGGTGTGTCGGAGTTATGTCTGATATGGGAGCTCGCAGCTGGGACATCTGTGTGTCTGGGGCTAGGAAAGCATAAGGCACACCTTTTCTGATTTCCAGAGTGCCCCGGAAATATTTGAGAGCTCTCAGATGTGAAGGGAATGCAATTTGCTGCGTAAGGAGACACAAAAGAATTAGTAATCGTTTCATTGTTTAATCAGATTTGGTCTCAGTGATATTTAATGCAGTTCTGGGGGTTTGCTGTTTTCTTTCCTTTGAGAAATGGGTGTTTCTGTCTTTTCATCAGTTACTCTTCAACAATGAGGTTTCTTGGGGGGGATTTTTGGTCTTTGCTGGTCACTCCATATTTTCACTGAACCATCTCACTAGCTAACTAAAGAACTTATTTATTATGTCTCACTAAATAACTTATTGTCTCAATAACGTCAACATTTTTAGTCAGATGAGAACAAAATTATAGTCTCAGGGATATTTTCCCCCCCTTAAATACTTGCCTTGTGATAGCGTTTCGTAATTAACCGAGTTAACATTTGGATACTTGCTCACATAGTATGTTTGTGAGTTTTCCAGAAGTTATTCTTGCAGAGGTCGGATACCCATCTATGTGGATCTAACAGCTGTCTAGGTGTTGGGAGAAGCAAACACTGATTTCCACAGAAACTGATACCATCTACTGTTTAACTAGAGACAGCTTGGCTGGAACTGTTCTGCATCTCCATCTCCTTTTATTGTGTTTTCAGACTTTAAGCTTTTTAAGCCTCTCCTGTGAGACTCAACATTTTTCTCTCCTGTTTCTCTCTTCCCCCTTTCAAGAATCTTACAAATTAAGACAAAAGATAATTACTCAGAGGGTAAAACTGGCAGGGTTCCCACGGCACTTAAAATTAATGAGCTGTTGCATATAAAATATACCTGGTCTCATGTTCACTTTTTTTGGTGAAGCACAGAAGTGTGCAGTTTGGCTTTTTGGCTGTGTTTTCTGTTTCACTGATCTTGGGTTTATAAAGTGGCAGCTGATTACAGCAAACTAATCTCTGTGACTTAATGTTTCTGTAGGAGCAGATCAGTGTATGCAGTTTGCTCCCTGCAAAGGAAGGTATCCCTCCCAGTGATCAAATGCATATTAACAAAGCTGCCATTGATTGTTTGTGCTGTGTCTTAGTAAAAATAAACAGTTGTGCTTTGTGCACCTCTGGTGCCTTCCATCTGATGGGAGAACCCTTACAAGGGAGGATGAATGTATTGTCATGCGCTTCCTGAGAGGGGCTGGCAATTATTAGCAATCATCTGCTCCAATGCTTATGGCCTGAAAATCCAATTTGTCAGTAGTTTGCTGGAGTTTGAGCTGTGGGAGGTGCTGTGGGAAGCCAGGTAGCTGGTTGGGAAGGTTTGGAGCTGGGTGTCTCCCAAAAGCAGTGTAGCTGCCCCTCTGCTGTCTGGCAGCATTGTTGGGGTCTTAATATGCTGTTATACTGCAGGACATCTGTAGAGACAGCCGAGCTTTACAGCTGAGATAAGGAGTACTTTCTGTCATGGTTAGTGACAAAAGAGGGGTTTCATTTCACGAGAAAACAGTAACTTAAGTCTATTACTATTCCCAAACAGGTGATGTGTGTTGTGTGTAATAAAAAAGATATTTCCATACTTGTGCTGTGAAGTATTTATGAAGTTTCCTATTTACATCCTTTCCTAAACCATAGCAAAAAAAAGGGCAGGGGTGGAAATGAAAGGTAGGTGAGCAGAAGGCTGTGGTGGGTGGTGCATCCTAAGCCTTGTGGGCCTCTCTCAGGTGCTTCACTGAAGAGGGGGCATCACACGTGAATTCATCACATTTTTGGTTAAGAAACAGGCACAGGTGATGTGGTTTTTTATTGTTGTTTTTTTTTTAACCTCAGCTTTTCATGTTCCCTGACAACCAAAGGGCGGTGACTATTCTTAAATAAATTCAGCAGAGGGACAGGAAAAAAACTTGCTTGTATACATTCACAGAGTAATTATTGTACAAAAACCAATGCTTTCTGTCCGTGCTTTCTTATCCCTTCACTTCATTAGAAGGCTGTGGTGCTCAGCATAGGTCCCAGCACTGCTTTATATGACATGTTCCAAAATGGGTTTAGCATTTTCCTTTCTTTGCAGAAGTACCTTTTTCTATTTGCAGCTTTTCTGCTATAGGCAAACTGCTGTCAGTTTGATTCAGCAGTTTGGATATGGATGAAAACAAAACATGCTTTTTCATGGAACGTTTCCTTTCTTCTGCACTGGTGTAAAAATAAATCTTTTTTCTGTTTAGGTTATGTTTTGAATTCCCTCACTGCGATAGCAAAGAAAGATAATCAAAACTGTCATAAATAAAAATCAAACTCATAATTCTAAGTTTAGGTCAATCAAAACAGTAATATACCTTGTATGTTTTAATTTGGGTATTGAAGATAATGTGTGTTAACAGCCAAAGGAAACACTTCAGTAAATCTGTTCATATGAAGAAATATGCAAAGCAGTGCTTCTCTTTCTCTATTGATTTAACTTTAAATATAAGAAGCCATGCACTAAATATCCAACACAGAGCAGAGAAAGTTGTGATGCTTTGAATGAAGTGCTTGGCCTTGTATATCCTTTTTCTTTTCTTTTCCCCCTTCCCCTTAATAACCTGTTTTTCTTTTCTCTCCTCTCAGTTTTCAATGGGTCCAGCAAATCGTCGAAGGAGAAAGAACCTGCTCAGAAACACAAAAGCAAAGAGGCCACACCAGGGAAGGAGAGGAACAGCGAACACAAGGCTGAGAGTCGCAAAGACCAGGCTGCTGCTAATCCCCCCCCTGCTCCGAGCACTGGCTCCTCTGCGAAAGGGCTCCCTGCCAGCACCCACCACCCCCTCCACAGACCGGCTCAGGACTTAAGGAAACAGGTAGGGACTCTGGCACTCTGCTCCTTAGGGGTCTAGGCTCCTTTTTCCACTGTGCATGAAACATGACGGTCCTAAAAGCACACTCCGGAGCCAGCAGGGAGTTCATTTTCAGTCAAAGAGAAAGAAAGAAGGAAACAAGGAAAGTATGCAGATGTGAGGAGTCTGTATGGTAAAGCATGCTTTGTGTATGTTAGCCAGTACATGCATGTGGAAGAGCAGAGGTCACAGTGCTTTTTATGAAGCCTCTCCAAGCTGGCAGTGCCAAGGCTGGCAGCACGTGGAAGAGTGCACTGCTTTTGTGTGTGGCTGCCCTGCTGGGTTATCTGGGAGGTTCCCTGGTGCTCCAAGAGAACCTGCCATTGCACTCAGGTGCTTTGACCTGTGTGTGAGCAGCACAAACCTCAAAGTCTGGGAAAAGTGTTTTGCCCAATGGCACAGGGAAGATGCTCCAGAATATCGCCTCCTTCACAGTGGATGTTCCAGGTGGGAGAAGTTTTTAGAGTTCCCTGTTACTTGGTTGAAAGCTAGCAAAAGTATTCAGCAAGGTTTGTTTCAGCCTGGCTTGAATTCGGGTGTGGTGGAAGTTTATCAGACAGTCTTTGAGTGCTTGTGACTGGCATTTGGACACAATTTGTCTTCATCTGGCTTTGGTGGTTGGGTCAAAGAGCTCCTAAAAGAGCAGCTGTCAGATAAGGTTTTACAAAGGACTTTCAAAATCCCCAGTCAGTGTCCTTATCCAGGCTGGGGCTGGGTTAGCAGAGTACCTGCTCTAGGGCAGTGCAGAACGGAAACTTTGCTGCACTTCCCCCTTTTAAGGTGTGTTTGGTTATTTGGTTAATTCTCAGTGAGTCTTTATTTGCTGGCATCTAAAGGTTTTTCTTCTAAGGAGGTTGACCTGGCCTTCAGTGGAGCTGGAATTGCCCTCTTGGAGGGCTGTCAAGGCCTTAAATGGCACCTCTCAGTCACAGGCTTGAAAATCAGAAATGCTGAAAAGAAAAGCCGTGGTGCTCTGGCCAAGGAAGTCTTTCATGTCTCGTGTTTCAGTGGTGTTTTAAATTCTCCTGCAATGCCTCCACTGGATTTGTATTACCTTCTAAATCAAATCTGAGAGCCAGAAGGCTATCTCCAATATATTTGTCCCTCTCTAAGGCAGTTCTTTATTCACCATGGCAGTTTTTCCTTATCTAGTCATCAGCTTGATTGTCTGCCCTCTTTTGCATCCTTTTGGACTTCTCTTTGTGATTACCAGCATCCTGTGTGGTCCTTGCTGTGACGTGCTCTGTCATCAGCATTTTGTGTTGAACAAGTTTCCCGAAACATAAGGATGCACTTCCTAAGTCTGTTAACTTACTGGAGCACGTGTGGGAACTGCTTTAAAGTTGTAGCATCGAACTCTGAATGGTTAAAATTGTGAAATGCTGTCCCTTGAGGAGGCAGATCTGAAGGGAAAAAGTCAGGGGTAGAACAATCGTGTCCACAATCCAAGGTTTGCTTTGCAGAGTATTGGATGTTTTCAATTGTGCTGCACAAAAGAGAGAAAAATTGTAAATCCATGCAGTGCTATGGGCAGTCGCAGCACACAGACACCTCGCCAAGGGTGCTCCTCAGACTTCAGGAAATGAGGGGCTTGTAAGTTGAGGTGATGATTTTTCTTTTTTTCACTTGATAAAAGAAGGTTAGGCAGCTAAATTGTCTTCTGCAACCCACAGTAGCGTGAGTACTTTCTCACCAATTTTAATGAAGGTGTGGCTCTCACTGATTAAAGGTGGATTATATGTTTTGCCTGACAGAAAGACTTAACCTTTGTGCAGAACCTTAGACTGACCAGGGATGTGACATTGCTAAACTTCCTGCTGCCGTCCTGAGTGTTTGACTCCTTCAGTATTTTCCAAAAGATTTGTTTGCCCACGGTGCCATCCACATGTTTCTCCTCCTCCCACTCTGCTTTTGCTCCTTGATGACTCCATTTACGTGCTTTATTTGTGCGTGGTTTTGTTTGGTTCAGTCTTAGATAAAATAAAGGCAGAACACTAGAAATTACCAGAGATTTTATTGTATTTCCCCTTCCCTCTTTCTGTTTTTCTGTCTTTCCTGGTGAACCCTTGCACTTGTCACGTGTTCCTTATCCTCTCCCTTCCTCCTTTGCCATCTTCCCAAATCCCTGACTTCAGAAGGGTAGTGGGCAAAGGAAATGTAGTTCAATGGGGCCCTCTCTTGGCCTCATATGGTAATTTAGCTCTGCAGAACAGCACAGAGCTCTTTTTATGAATGAACTCGAGATTGGCTGCATCGCTTGAGTTTTTTGGGACCAAAACTGTTGTTAGTGTTGCTCTTATCGCTGTGGTTTTTATCTGGCAGGTTGTTTGTTGGCTTTATTTTTGCATTTCCACTTTTTACTGTGGTTATTTTCTAATTCTCCAGTCGTTAGAGAAGTTTGTGAACAGGCAGAATGGGCTGTGCTTTGTTTGGTTTGGATTTTTTGCAGGTGGATTTTCCTTTTTTTTTTTTAGATCTGTTGTCCTTTCTCTGCTGTTGTCCCATTTTAGAAATGAAAACTCACTTCATGATCACTGTCACCCAGATTACCTTCCCCTTCCAGTTCTCAATCAATCCTTCTCTGTTAGCCTAGATGGAATCTGTAATCAATGCTCCTGGCTGTTTTTAAAGCCAGAGATGTCCAGCCCTTGTTGTGACTGCTGCAGGCAAGAGGCAATATCTCAGTCCCTACCCAGGACTGTTCTGCAGCATGAAAAAGTGCTGTAAAAATCAAACTCAGGCCTCCACTTCAAATACAGAGCACTGCCTGAATTTCAAGGGAGATGGGTAAATGCCTTTCTGTTTGCTCATGTGTGCTTTCCATATGATATCTCATACACCTTTGAAATTCCCAGAGATTCCACACTCGTGTGTGTGCTAAATCTCCAGGTTCCAGTTCCCCTTTCCCAGGTCACTTTATGCAAGACCAGCGCAATAGTTTGTTTAATCCTTATTTTATACCATCCCTCTTTGTCATAAGTTCTTGCATTTACTTGAGAAAAGCTTACTCAATTGGCAAGGATTTTGAAATCCCACAGGAGAAAGCCTTATAAATGTGCAGGAATGGTGTTACTCACCTGAGTGCTGAGGAGGGGTCATTGCACTGTGTGCTTTCACTTGGAGCAGTTTTGTCAGTGTTCCTGAGTTTTGGATGTGTTTTTCTGTACTCCCAGTCCTTTAAGGAGGTGAGAAGACCATGTTTAAAGTTGTTTAAATGCTAAAATCTGTTTGAGGTTTGAACTTGAGCTTTGTTTCCTTAGGAGTGGGGTTTAGCTTTGGCAGTGCCGAGCTGTCTCAATTCCCTTTGTAGCTGAGGGTTGCTCTCGGTGCTTAACACATCTTACAGTTACAATATGAATTTTGGTTTCATAACTGGGCTTGAATGTCTGACGGAGAACAGCAAGTCCAGCAATTGTAAGTTACAGTGACACAGTGTGATTTAATAAAATGTGTGTTGGCCAAACTGCCCAGCCACCAAACTTGGAAAATAACGTCCACTGGACTACTGTATACATTTTCATTTCAAATTATTGACTTCAGCAGCAGCATTCCTCCCAGGGTTTCATATGGGTGACAGAGGGATCCTTCACGGCCATCCTGTTGGGTGCAGTGATGTGTTCCATGTCTCTCTTTGTGTGTGCGTGTGTGGACAGGAGGTGGGTTTGAATTACTGTGTGTTTTTGCATTTGTGGCTGCTTTGTCTGCTAAGAAGCAGTGAAATGTGGGTGCACTTAAAGGAAGTTGGGTGGGGGGGAGAGAGAGAAGAGACTGTCTGAGGGCCAGAAAAGGAGATAATGAAATATTAGTTTGTAAGTCACACTGACTGTGTTTTGTAATAACATAACAAGCTTTCTGGTAGGCAAGAAGGTGGATAATGCAAGCAAGGGGCCTCGCCCTTAATACTGCCAGAGGCTTTTTGGTTAATTAAAAAAAAAGAAAAATAATTCTGTTTTATTTAGTTATTACAAGTGCCTCGTCCTCTGTCTTGCCTGGGTGAAAACCATTATATGAAGATTGTAGGAAGGGGCCAGGAGTCAGGACTGCAGAATGTGGTTGTCCAGCCGAGTGGAAGCATTATTAATTGACTTTTCTGTCTTCTGTTTCCTTCCTTCTGCTCCTCGTGCTCCACTTTGGGCACCGCAGGTTTCTAAAGTCAACGGGATCACTCGAATGTCATCTCCGAGTGCAAATGCAGCCAGTGCCAAAAAGATGAGAGAAGTCAGACCTTCACCGTCCAAAACTGTGAAGTACACTGCAACAGTGACAAAGGGAACTGTCACATACACCAAAGCCAAGAAAGAACTGGTCAAGGAAACCAAACTAAATCACCACAAACCCAGTTCACCTGTCAACCACACAATCTCAGGGAAAACAGAAAGTAGCAATGCAAAAACCCGCAAACAGGTGCTATCCCTTGGAGCATCCAAGTCTAACAATACCGCTGTCAATGGTGTAAAAGTCAATGGCAAGTTGAACCAAAAGACATGCACTAAGGAGGTGGGGAGACAGTTGAGGGAGGGGCTGCGCAATTCGAAGAGGAGGCTGGAAGAGACGAGTCACATAGACAAGATACAGTCGCCCACCAAGAGAATGAAAGGGGCCGTCAACTTGGCAGAAGCTGCCAGCAAAAAGGCGGCGGGAGAAAAGCCTTTGCTGAATGGACACCTTAAAAAGGAAGTGCCAGAGAAGAGTTTGGAAAGAAACAGGCCGAAAAGAGCCACTGCTGGAAAGAGTACGCCAGGGAAACAAGCACATGGCAAAACTGAAAATGCCTCCTGTGAAAATCGTTCTACCTCTCAAGCGGAGTCCTTGCACAAGCCACAAGACTCAATGGGAAAGCACGAAAAGGGCAGTAGTAAGTCTGGGTGGGGGATGCTGGGGGAGATTCCCATCCTTAGGCCCTCCACCAAGGAATTTCATGACCCACTGATATACATTGAGTCAGTCCGAGCTCAGGTAGAGAAGTATGGGATGTGCAGGGTGATTCCTCCTCCAGACTGGAGACCTGAGTGCAAGCTAAATGATGAAATGCGGTTTGTGACACAGATTCAGCACATACACAAGCTAGGCAGGCGCTGGGGACCCAACGTGCAGCGGCTGGCCTGTATCAAGAAGCACCTCAAATCTCAGGGCATTACCATGGATGAACTCCCACTCATAGGTAAGGGCTGCGGCCGCCTTGGCTGTGTCGGTGTCCGTATGCAACTTTGTGCTGCGTTTGCCTTTGTGCTTAACCACCCCCCGTGCCATTAACCCCGCAGAGCTCTGCTTTCTCCCTTTGCCCACTGCGCGGGCACCGTGCAGGCGGGTTGGCAGAGGGACTTTATATTGCCTTTTTCCTCCTGTGTGTTTCACCCAGGGTCAAGAATCCCGTGTGGTGCCTCGGTGTCCAGATTTTCAGGATCGTCTCCTTTCCCTGCTGTTTGTTTTTGTGGGTAGCACAGCTATGGCTATTGCTAGCCTTGTTTGAAACTTTGCCTCAGAATGGTTTTTGGACCTTTCCAAACACGTTTTCTGCACAGGTTGCAGTGCTGCCTGGCTTTAAATGCATTCCCCCTCCACCCTCCTCTTCCTTTAAAAGCGTTTAACCAAAGGGGAAAGAAAATATCTCAGGACTGACTTCTGTTTGGGTACTCAGGCACTTAAAATCACAAATTTGCAGTGACCTGCTGACATTTAACAACCATTAAGTGTCAAGAATAGGCAGTAAAATGTAGTTGATTGCAAAATGGAGGTTTCATTATTTCTCCCAGCAGGTGTCTGCCAGGGCTAATGCCTGAGTGCGAATCACTTATTTAACAGAATTCTTGGTTTATGGTCTGCTGTCAGATATGACACGTGACAAAAATGTGACAGTAGTTTGTAAAAACATGACAACAGCAGCATACAAATGAACTATTGAGCGAGCTACCTCCATCTCCACTGCCTCTGCAGCCACGACAGAGCAACAAACTTGTGGTTTTCATTTTGTTAGCTCTTCCCTTTGTTTCTGAAGCGTTTTGAGTCAGAGCTCGCAGGACCTGCGTGTTGCAACTCGAGGCTGGAGCTTTGCCTTTGAGGCATTATCCCATCAGAGGCAGCTGGATTAAAGGACACACTTTTCCGTTTAAACTATTCACAACGCTTCCTCCCCCTGCCCAGCCTTCCAAACTTCATTTTATGTCACATATGGTAGGTGAGTGAGAATGCATGCAAGCACACAAAGAGATTGCAGACTTTATGGGAGCCAGCGCAGGGCACAGCAGAGAAACAACAGAATTGAAGGAGGAGGAAACCACAGTTAGCGCTTTGTCATAATATCCATGCAAAAACGTTCGAGGAAATCTGAAAATTAAAGTCACTCAAGCAGCAATAAGTGAACATTTTGTATGCCTAATGTATGCAATGGTTGTATGCTAATAGCAGGGACTAATGAATTAAGTTTGCATTGGATAGAGAGAGGAGAAAATGTGCAAGACAGCCCGATTAAAGCTCCTGGAACAATGTTAACTTTTTAATGAAATACCTGAACTCGACATTAAGATGGCATTACTGTTAATTATTTGAATTATTTAAGCACCTAAGAGCCTAGTGAATAGGTAAGGTATCTGTTCTGCTGGGTGCCGTAACCACAGCAAACAGTGGTCTCTTGTAAGAGTGGCATCCTGTGTATCCTGTCTGTAGTTAATTGTCCTGTGTTTAAAATCCAAACGAAGAGAAGAAGCTGGAGATCATCAGTGTACAAAGAGGGGGGGAAAAAACCCTGTTGGTTCCAGCAGGAAACCTATAAAATAATCTGTGGTGATAAATGCATGCTTGTTTAAGTAGACATGCACACATATCCCTTCTTTTGGGGCCAAATCACATTTCCATTGAAGCAAGTGGGAGTTCTGCCAGCAGCCTGTGTAGTGCCAGCGTTTGGTATTAAATGCATACCTGAAGATCTAAGATTTTCTGTTTTAAAATGAGCTTGCTCACCAAGCAATTTAAAAATAGTCCTAACTTAGGGAAATTAAGGTAATTAAAAAAAAAGTCAGACACTTTCTGCGTAGCATGTGCCAGCTCTCCTATTTAAGGCATTCTGTGATGGGTGCTTATAAATGAGGTTAGAACTCCTTTCTTCTTCTTGTTGGAGTTTTTTCCTGTTTGGTTTTTCCCTTCAGTCTTTCAAGGGAAGTTTAAGCAGCATGCTGAGGTCAGTCCTGGAAGACATCAGTCTGAGATATAAATGCTTCCCAAAGTTAGGACTGTGTGAAATGGAGTTATAATTGAGACCATTTTGTAACCCTTCGCTCTGGGCTCCGCTTGAGTGATGTGCTGCTCGAGCTCTAATGCTGCCCAGTGATTATGAGTGAGCGTTCCACGATGCAGGAGAAAATCGAATTTCTTAAATAGCTCATAAACAGTGCTGAAACCAGGACCCTAAGCTGGCTGCGTGCTGTTTGTCCCACTGGAAATGCACATAATGCTAAATGTGAACCACCCTTCTTTCTGAGGTAGGAGTATTTTATTCAACATTACGTAGGTTGCTGAATCTGTCGGGGTGGAAAGCCACCTTGAATTATGCCTTCAACTTACTTGTGACCTGCACATATAAAACACTAGACCAGAAAAGTAATAGAGGACAGCTTGAAAGGTATGTTATATATGGAAGATTAAAGAGGAAACAAAGAAAACTTTTCAAACCCCTTTTGATGTTTAACTTTTTCAGCTTCAAGACTTAAACCTCTTTAGCATCACCCCCGAATTTACTAACTAGGATAAATCTGCTGCCTTGTGGCCCTGCCTCCACCCTTGTTATGTGCTGCTCAAAGCCTTACCCTTGGTTTTAGCTGCAGCCAAACTCTCCTTTCCCCCCTCTTCACACTTTGCCCAGTGCTGTGTGGGCAGCATCAGTGGGAGCAGCCTCTGGTGCTGCTCTGCCTTGGTCACGTCCCAAAGTGTTGCAGGCAGGATTCCACTGCTGAGCCTCCCTTCTCACTGGGTTGGCACGAGAGGGAAGAGGGAAAACTCAAATCAGCAGTGAAGCATCTGCAGGGCAGCACGGGGTGCTTTGAGAAAAGTAAGAGTGCTTGCACTGGGAAGCAGGGTGGTGTGACTGGCCCTTAAGATGCTGTAGCTGTGCAGCCAACAGCAAATGTGGACCATAATGCTGCCTCTTGCCCTCCTCTGTTGTGCAGCAGCGTTTCTGAGTGCTCTGTGATGGCTGTGGCACAGTGGTTTTTTACTTTTCTCAGAGGAAAAGGCGAAGGAGAGTCAATGACGCGAGTTTTGTATTAATGCTCTTTTTCCCCTGTTGAATTGTAGGTGGTCTGTTTCCTCACTCCTTCCACTGATGATTGATTTCTGTGCTTTGAGAGTATTTATGATGTTTCTTTTATTGTTCTTCGTCCATTTGGCTGCTTTTTATGCTGCAGTTTGTATAATCCTCCATTTTTATTTTTTTGACTGAAGTGTGAAATGTGCTGGTCATCTTAAAACATCCAAACCCAGAATGGAGTATAAAATATGGATAACCTCAGCCTGGAAGAATAATGTGTCTGAAATTTTTTTATGCAGTTGCAGGCTCCAGCCCCAAACCCGCTGCCTCCCTTGGGTTTTTATAAGGATTTCTCTACCCCAAGTGAAATTAATGCTGTTACTGCGCTCCCTTTAAATAATAATTTGATTCAAGGTGTTGTGCAGACATTAGATAATTGATGTTTTGCCTCCAGAAGGGATAGGCACTTGTCTTTTTTGATGGCCAGTACCCAGCTTGGCGCTTGTTTTGTTTCTCCCTGGTATAAACCAGATGTTAAAGAGCTGTTAAAGAGATATTAAAGAGCTGGGCAGCTCTCATCTCCCCAGCTGCTGGGAAATGACCAGGGGAAAGACCAGGAGAAAGCTTGGGGTTCTCTGAGAAGAGAAGGGAATGAAAACCAAGGAGAAATGCAGATGTATTCATAGGGAAGCCTATTGCAAATAGCAGAGTACAGCCTGCCAGATGAATTAAATCGGCACAACAGTGGTGCATGCCTGGGTTTAGCCGGGGGCATAGAGGACAGGGACGGTTCTGCTCCAGCGCCCAGGTGGCTGGAGCTGTACGGGTGGCACGTCCCGCCTGTGCCCAGCCTGGTGGCACACACGAACCGAACTGCTTCCTGGGGCTTTCCTAACCTGTGTTTGCTTTCCCTTCCTCTGCTGCCTGGCACGCGCGCACCCCAGGAGGCTGCGAGCTCGACCTGGCCTGCTTCGTCCAGCTGATCAACGAGATGGGGGGGATGCAGCAAGTGACTGACCTCAAGAAATGGAACAAGCTGGCGGACATGCTGCGCATCCCCAAAACCGCACAGGACAGGCTGGCCAAGCTGCAAGAAGCCTACTGCCAGTACTTGCTCTCCTACGACTCCCTCTCCCCCGAGGAGCACAAGAAACTGGAGAAGGAGGTCTTGCTGGAAAAGGAGATCCTGGAGAAGAGGAAAGGACCTTTGGAGGGACATTCGGAGAATGCCTACAAGTTCCATTCCTTGCCCCGGTTTGAGCCCAAAAACGGACTCATCAACGGCGTGGTTCACAAAAACGGCTTCCGCAACAAGTTGAAGGAGGTGGAGGTGCCCCTGAAGACGGGCAGGCGGCGGCTCTTCGCTCAGGAAAAGGAGACCACGAGGGAGGACGAGGAGGACGAGGAGGGAGTCCTTAGCGACTTACACAAGTGTATATACAAGGTAATGAGGCGGGCTCTGCCCCCTTTGTTTCGGGGGGCGCACGGTGCTGTGGTCTGGGGGCCAACCCGCTGGCTCCGGGGGGCTCGTGGGTGGCAGTGCCACCCCCGTGGTTATCACAGCCAGGGGGCTGGTGGCTTTATCCCCACCTGCCTGGCTCTTGCGGGGTGTCTGGGAAAGCTTGGAGGCTTTGCTGTCGTAACAGGATGCGCTGGGCTCTGCTCCCCCACTTCATCTCCCTGTGAGAGCTTCCCTGAGTATCTCTGCCCAATTATCCTTGCAGACACAGATTTTATTTTCATTTTCTAGTGACATTTAAAGTAATGTCCTGCTTTCTCATTCCTGCTTCTTGCAAATCTCTCGTTGAGTGAAGTAGTGCTTCACATCAAAACTAACATCACTAGAAATACTCCTACATTTAGAAAGGGCAAATTGAAACGCAACCAATATTTTCATCCACGGTGCCAGATTTTGCTCAGCACTAAGAGTCACATGGACACTTAGTCTTCCACACATCAAGTACATCCATTTACAAAGGAATGCTGACTCTCTCCCTGTATTTTATTTGGCAGTTGTGCTACTCTGGAGCAGGACTTGGCACTGCAACTCGCAAGTGCAATGTTGAGTTATGTTGAATTGCGTGGCCGTGCTCAGAGAGAAATACAGCATTGAGTGTCTGTGCCCAGTGAAGGAATACACTGTTCTTCCCCTTCCAATCTCACTTCCATCACCAGCAGCTGAAGCCAGATAGCCCAAAATGACTTATTGTTAAGCTATTTAGGGACTGCATGAGCTCATGACTTGAGCTTTAAAAGCTTGCTTCATGTTTCTTTTGCAGCCTGTTACGATTTGTCAGCACAAAAATTATTTTACTTGGGCACTCTGGCCTCAATCCCACCTTGGAAAAGCAATCTCTTTGCCATGCTGCTCTTGGAGAGAAGCTTATCTAATGACAGCAGCTTTTGTGAATAGTGAAGTGGCATTTCTGTGCTTAATATCCTGTGCTTAATGATGGTTAAATGAAAAGTTTGATACAACTTGCCCTGACTGGTGTATGAATAACCTCAAACTTACTGGGGAAACGCCTCCTCCTTCTTTAGCCCCATTTTAAAGTTTAGAAGATAAAAAGTCACTGGAAAAGCAAGATTGGGATTTGTGAGAAGTATCCTGAAAATCAAAATGCAAGCAACCAAAATGCAGCTGGTATAACTAGCCTGAGTCTGCTGAGCACTGGAGTTTACCCCAAAAGGCTGAGAGAGCCCAAAATTGCTGCTGCCCCCAAAGCACTTGACAGCATCAGACCCTGACAATAGGTGGTAGAAACCCTTGTGTTCTGAGCAGGGAAGCTGTTAGAGAGGAGCATTGCTGGTCCTATCCCACACCCCTCTGCAGTGCACAGGGCACGGGCTGGGGAGGAAAGAGGGAAGCAAACCCGTGGTGGGTTCCTGGGGAGATCCTGCTGTGGAGCACCCTGGGGACAGCAGGTCCCTGAGCGCAGCCTGCCTGTCACAGCACTCGGGGGAAAGCACTGTGGAAGGGCTGGCTGTGTCACTTAAATCGAGCCTCGAGATGTGGAAATCATGCTGCAGTCTTGTACCAGAGCAGCCCACAAGACAGAAAATTACTGCAGTTCACTGCTAGGCTTTTTAGTAAGACCGAGGGAAGGTGGTGCTGGCACCAGATGTAAGCAGAGGGTGTTTCATGGCATTTAATGAAACAAGCCTTTTAATCCCGTGTCTGTGAGGGGGGGAAGTGTTCTTTACCTATTAACATGTTGCTGAGAAAATCTGAAATTTGATTAACAGAACATGCCCTGGTGTTACGGTTTCCAGAGGTGACGGGATTGTAGTGGTTCCTTTCTAAAGCGCATTGCTAATCCTATTTAAAAATTAAAAACACACAGAAAACAACAACAAGAAAATCCCATGCCTTTGATAAATACTGAGGCTAATGGTTTGAAGGCTGGAGGAGAACATCTGATCAGGGGGTTGCAGTCCAGTTTGGGCCCTAAAGTCTGTGATTCAGACTGCATTTAGGGGTTCACAGGGTGATTTCTGCAGGCAGCATGTGCTTCAGCTGTTCTGGGAAGGAGGCATCCAGTCTCCCAGGAGCACTTACCACCATATCACATGTCAAGGGTAGAGTAAATCTCTGTGTTCTCCTGACTTTCTGCCAGGGCTCCCACATTATTTTCAGTGTCTCTCCTTTCCAGGCTGTAAGACCTGCTGTGCTTGTCAGTGTGTGCTGCAGGCACCTGCTTGCTTTACTCCTAAACGTGTGGCTTTTCTGCCTGACTAATAAAAGGCCATCATTTCTAAGCATGTGAAGTAAACTGGTGACATCAAAGAAGGATCTGATGCAAGACTTTCACTCTTCTTTCCCCAGTTGTAGCTCTGGAAATATTTTAAAAGCCTGTACTGGAGCTGACTGAAAGCAGCATTTGTGTCCACAGAGAGCAAACTGAAGGCTTGTTAGCAGGCCCCTTAGAGGGACACACAGAAGAAATCTCCAGGGCAAGTTCAGCCAGCCCTCACATGAAACTGCCCTGGAAATCCTGTGCTGAGCTCCCTCCAGCCAGGGACTCGGCATGTTCAGCCTCCACTTACTGGGAGTCCCTGCTTTCCACCCCTGACTGTGGTGAAGTCTCTGGGTTCTGCTCATGTTTGTGCTTGCTTTAATGCCTTTAACATTCATGGTGTTGCAGCGTCCCTCCCTCCAGCCTTGGTGGTGCTGCCCCTGAGTTGGTTCTCACCCCTCTGCAACAGACGTGAGAAGAATCAGGAGAGGAAAGAGGAGTTTCTTTTCCCTAAACCTTCCTCTGTCTGACTGGCACAGCACCAGACTCTGCTCTGTAGCCTGAGGCTTCCAGGACAGTTGTTGCACTGCTGAGATGCCTTTCAGGGTGTTGGAAAGGGTGTTTTACTCTTCACCAATTCATTTCCTGCCCTGGTTAAAATGCTCCATTACAGCATTTTAAATTATTGTCTGAGTTGGGATTAGAAAATTTTAGGAAATCTCTTGGATTAGAAAAATTCACCCAAACAACATAAACAGACAATAAGAACCCCTCAGCTATTTAATTTGTATTTTTATAATTTTGGTCATATTTTTGTAATTTTTAGGAGACTAAAAAGATACCAAACTCTTGATAGAGGAAGAAATGGGTATGTGCAAGGGTTAATTGTTCGGGTTTTCCACTTTCTTTATTCTTGCTTGCTGTGCATCTGGAAAGTGGACGTGGTTAGTCTTGGAAGTCGAGTCCTTTGCTTTGTGTTCCTGTGTGAGGTGGGAGGAAAAGTGCAGGAAACCAGAAGGCTGCAGCAGGGTGTGTTGGAGTGTGAGTGAAGGCTGCGCCCAAGTGAGAGGACTCGGTGCGGGCCCTGCCTTTTACAGGAGGTTTTGTTGTAAAAGGCTGCCTCAATAAACCATTCACGAAGGCATTAAAAGAAGAAGGAAATTGCTTATTGGATTGCAGAGAATCCAGCTCTGAAGTTTATGGGCAGCAGAGTGCCCCAGGCCCTGGGCATTTCACAAACTTTTTTGTTAGAGCTAATTATGCTGCATTCAATTTAAAAAATGACAATGTTAGAACCACATGAGCATGGCAGAGTGATAGACTTGGCCTCTGGGGGAAAAGCTGCTTGTGGAGTTCTTTCTAGTTTACTCTTGGACATAGTTATTAAATACATTGAACAGAAGAAAAGGCTGAGGTGGTTTTGGCAGATCTGTTTCGTAATTGAAAAACGAGAAAGGTAATAGTCCAAGTAATAAAGTGTTCATTTATGCAGAGTTTCTGAGTCTGTGGTGGCTCACACGGGCAGCCAGTGGGTATGGTGGGAGTCGGAGGCAGGAGCAGTAGATCTGGAGAGGGAGCACAGATATTTTCTAGTCCAGAGGTATTTTCTACTCCAGAGGTATTTTCTGCTCCAAAGATATTTTCTACACAGCACCTCTCGTGGTGCTTGGCAGCTCTCGTGGCTTCCCAGGGTGTTCCTTGGCCCTGGAGCAGAGAAGGCAGTGGAGGTGTTGCTGTCCGGGCACACCTGGATCTCTGGGCTGAAAGGAGCAGGTGGGTTCTCGTGCTCTTGCCTTCGGAGCCATCAGATGATGCTTCCCAGAGCATCTGGTGCTGTAGGTGTGCATGGAAGGTGTCTGGAAACTTTGGTGGAGCTCAAGCAGAGAAGCAAATCAGATGTTGTTCTCACAGAGCTCCTGCAGTGCCAAGAAAGAGTGCAAGTGCACCCACTGAGCAACTTTCCTGAGTTTTACCTTTCTCAGCCTTGTAGTGACAGGTCCTGGTCCCTTGCTTTGGAACTGCCCTCCTGAATTGAGCATAAGTGGTTTTTGTGAGCAGGTGACTACAGTAGACTTGGTAAACTCTGCTTTTCGTGCCCACCTTCCAGGACATACAGTGCTAGTTGAACACTGAGCTTTTCTGTGAATTTTCTGAGTCTTTTCCCCGTGTTTCTCTCTATGTAAAGAGTGTGACCACGTGGTCCTTGGATCACGTGTTGGATGTGACTGTGAAGTGCAGGCTGGCTGCCCACATGGTCCTTTGCAGCCCGTCCCAGGAAGCTGGGCTGTGTCCATCTTGTGTATTTAGTGAGCACTGGGCATTGTGCTGGACACAGCAGTGTTCCTCCTGGGGCATTCAGCTGGCCTTCTGGGTGGTTGCTTTGGTGAGCTGATTAAATCTCTCTTACCTTCTGAGGTCTTTTCCCTCAGATACAAAATGAGCTTTAGACCCACACCTCTGCTGGAGACATTGTCCTCTTTCCCTTTGTTGTCATCTGGGATTGAGCCTGTAAGGTAAAGAGTGAGGACAGGGGGAATGGAGGCATTTTGAAATTTTCCCTTCTAATTTTATTTTATTTTTCCACAGGGTAGGTCTGTTTCTTTAACAACCTTCTACCGAACAGCGAGAAACATCATGAACATGTGCTTCACAAAGGAGCCTACAGTAGCTGAAGTAGAGGTGAGGCCAGCTCAGGAGGTGGTAAAAGTTTCTATTCCAGGGCATTGAGTGTGGGATTCTGCAGAGTTGACAATCGGGCGTTATGATGATCAGTTTAAGGCTGTGTAGTTTGGGAGAAAAAGAAGTGGTTAGATAAGACACTGTGCTGATTCTTCCTTTTTAATTTTTTGAACATTTTTAACAACGGTGTTGATGAACCAAGAAGAGAAAGAATTCTTAATCTGACATATGCTGAAGCACAGGAGCCAGGAGGATCTGAATTCTGTCTTCCCAATTCATTGTCCCCTTTAATTATTTATATTCTTATTTTTAAGCAGTGCTTTACATTGAATTACATTGAGGTCATGAAAGCCCTGTGTATTTCTGGGGTTTATATTTTAATGAGAGCTACCTTGTGCAGCAGATTAAAAATGCATCCCTGCTTTGCCTTACCACAGCAAGAATACTGGCGGATAGTGGAACAGAAGGATTGCCATGTAGCAGTGCATTGTGGAAAAGTGGATACCAACACCCACGGGAGTGGCTTTCCCGTGGGGAAATCTGAACCCTTTTCAAGGTAAGATCCCCAAAGCCACGTGTTTTGTGAAGCCAGTGCAGCTGCCCTGCTGTGCCAGGTGGAGCTGGGGCACCCCCGGGGTGTTGGCACTGGGGACGTGCACTGACACCTGTCTGTCGCCCCTCGAACAGGCATGGGTGGAACCTCACAGTCCTTCCTAATAACACAGGATCCATCCTGCGACATCTTGGTGCTGTGCCTGGTAAGCAAGCCTCTTCCCTGTGTTTCCAGCTGGTGCAAGTGTCCTCTGGGTGTGGCAATGTGGTCACCAAAGGCTTCTCCCCCTTTGTGGCCCCTTGTTCACCAGCTGGCTGAGTGCACACCCAGTAGTCCGTGGCAGGGGGCATGTAAAGGAATGAAGGCAGGATGCAGACACAGAATCGATGGATAGCTGAGGGCCCCGCTGTGCTCGCAGCATCCCTTGGTGTGCCAGTGTATCTGTGTCCTTGTGTGTCAGGGTGATGGAGCACAGAGCCTCGCAGCTTCCTGGCTGGCACGGTGTGGTCTGGAGCACGTACACCATTGCAGTGTACTGGCAGAAACATGAGCTGAAAGCATGAGGGAATCCCCTGTGCGGATGCTGAGCCTGAATAAACCCGTTGGGAAACTGGATAGCTGCTTAAAAGTTACAGGGATGCTTGACAACATAAAGCAACCTCCTCTGATCAGTGGCATTGAGCTTGAATTACTGGTATTTGTAAATTCTCCAAGGAATAAAAATTCTATACAGCTGTTAGAAAACAAATATCTTCAAGGGTGCTGTAATTGGCCAGTAGGTATTTTCTTAGTGGAAAATGCTGAGTTTGTGGAATTATTCCTTGTGAATTATTCACTCTGGTATGAACTTAAAACTGTAAGGATCAGCTCACAGGTAGCATAAGATTTTCAACTTAAATAGTTCCTCAAACTGTCTTTTAACTACAAACTGCAGTTACTCAAAACTCATTTTTCAATCTCTGTTTTAGGAGTGACAATTCCTTGGCTAAATATTGGCATGGTCTTTTCTACCTCATGCTGGTCTCGAGACCAAAATCACCTTCCATACATTGACTACTTACACACTGGTGCTGATTGCATTTGGTAGGTATTCCTGGTTATTGTTTTGTTTATTTACACTGACTGGGGGGGGCAGTCTGTAGGCTGCTACTGACAGTGGTTTGTGCAGTGCCTTCTGCATGAGTGGTTCTCCTCTGGAACTGGGAACTCTAGGAGCCTTTGGCTCCTCGTGGGTGTGACGGAAGGAGGTCTGCAGGGGCCTTTGCATCCAGAAGTCCCCATGGGGGCAGTGGCATCACCATCAGCTGTTCTTTATTCACCTGCAAAGGGTGAACTCCCGTGTTTCTCAGATGCTGCTGATCCAGCTGTCACTGGGAAAGCACACAGCCCAGAAAAAAGGATTTGAAATCTGGAGAAAACCATTGAAGTAGGAATCTCCTCTCCCTAAATATGATAAGTTGGATAAATGTTCTCTATGTGATCATATCAAGGGGGTAAAGGTAAATGCTGAATTATGCTGGAGACCTGGGAATTTGTCACTTTCTGTCATGGGCATTTCATGGCTCTTCTCCCTCTTCTGTGAGTCAGGAATCTGTAATATTTTATTATAATATACTGTCAGGACACAATGCTGAGCAAGCTATGTTGTCCTGAACCTCAGGTAAGGCTGTTTCTTTGTATGACATCAATCAGACTTAAATGACAGTAATTCCAAATAGAGGGCATTCAAGAATCCCTTAATTAAGTGTCTTCATATACTGTGTGTGTCAAAACATGTGCCTTTTGGGATTGAACGGGCTTGAATGCAGACAGCCCACATTTTAGCAAGGGCTACTATTTGTTTTCCCAAGCCAGGAAGAACAGAAGTAATGAAGCCATTTGCTTTTTCTTGATGGACTTAGAGCTGAGTACACACCCTTAGGTGTGTTTGTGATGGTTTCCTTGATGAAACAGGGATAGTAAACAGGAGTAACTCATAAGAAGGAAGTGAAACTCCTTTGTCTGCAAAGGCTGTTCTTCAGCAAGGCTGCCAGACTGAAGTGTCAGGCTGATATTCATTAGCTCATCACAACTTCTGGCAGTGCAATTAAGTACCCAGGTTTATTGAGGAAAACATGAATTTAATAACTCTGGCTCTGGCATAGTATTTGGAGTAGCCCTGACAGCAGTGCTTTCAGTGGCTGCTTCAGCGGTAGCAAAGCAGGCCACTGGGCACCAGAGCTCCCCTCTGCCTTGCCAAGGCACCCACCTCCTATCTGCCCTTCCAGGGACAGGTCCCTGTGGTGCTACAGCCAGTGGTGCTTCATTTACCTGCAGATTGCTCAGCTCACTCTCTAATCTCTCAGGTTTTACCTCCTGGAGAGCAAACAGGGGAGAACTCAATTTGCATGCAGGGCAGAGGTCAGTGACCTAACCTTTCTATTCTGGAGGGATCCTCAGTGCCCATTAAAAGAGAGGAGAAAATCTTGTTCTGCCCAAGACTCAGAAGTCTGCACAGGCTGCTCACTTCCCATTCTTACAGGTACATCTGGAATTGCAAATGAGTGAAACTGCAGCACAGACCAGCTGCAAAGGATCTCCATTCCCCTCTGTCCCTCCCCTTCACTCACAGAGTTCTTGCACTTCTGTTCCGCCCCTCCTCTTCACACACCCTTCCCATGCTTTTTGCTTGGCCTGCCTTGGGAGGGACAGCCTATTTGAATCTTGTGTCTGTTCCAGCCGTGCTTTCTGACTCGAAAAGAAAAGAGTTCTGCCCCGTTTTGGGGTCAATTTTAAAGTACTTTTATTGCCATTTCCAGTCTGTTATTATAGTATAACTAGAGTAATACACGCATGTGTGGAGCTGTTCTGCAGCTGCCAGTGTTAGCAACACAGGTACTGCAAAGTGTTTGATACATGGCATGCATTTAAAATTGCTGTTGGGACTCGATCCCTATCGAGATGAAGTTCTTCCACTTCACCTCTCTCTAGCCCTGGGATTCCTTAGCAAGATCCTGATCATTTTCAATATATACGTGAGTTGAGTCTGTGTACACCAGGGCAACCAGCTCATTATGGTGGTGACAATTAGCTGCAGGAGTAGACAATGTCACGTTTCTGGCTCTTGGCTTGAAGAGCAACAAAGGCCAATCAAAGTCATCATCAGGGCAGTGAACAGTAAGGAGGAGTTCAAATCATAGGCAGTACAGCCTCCTGCAGAGTCATCAGTCAGGATAACCTGTGTGGCACCCATGGAGTTAATGTTAGTGCGTGTCATAAGCAAATACCCTAACAGGGTCTGTAAGGCCAGCAGAACACTGTGGGAAGTTGCTGGAGAGAGCAGGTGAGTGACAGGAAAACTGTACCCTTTTCTCCAGGTCTTTCCAGCTTCATTCTCTTGTTTCAAGTTTGGACAAATGGCTCTGTGTGTGTTTGTGTGTCTGGTACGGGAGCAAATGGACTCCAGTGCTTAAAGTGAAGTGGAAAGTCATGAGAAAGCTAGAGGTGCCTTTGACTTGCCTGAGCATAACAAACCCAACTAAAATAATGTCACAGATGAAACGCAGCGTGGCAGCAACTCAAGGCAGTGTGGGAATCCCAGGATTTGCACTGCTTCCCACCAGGCTGTGCTGCTCAGCTCACAGTCACCAAGTACCAGCTACTGGATCTTGGGGACAGGTATCTTCTGGGTGGACATAAACCACTGCCCCTCTGACAGGGTGCAGGCAAGCACAGTGGCTGATTGTGACCACATTGCCTCCCTGCAGCCACAGAAATAGCAATTCTCTGGATGGGTGAGGCTGAGACCTGCAGCTCCCACGTTGGTCCTTGTCACTTGTGCTTAGGGAGCACTGCGGGCAGTGAGACAGACAGGACAGCTGGCTTTGAAAGGAGAGGAGGATGTGCACCCTGGCATCCCCCCAGCAAAGTCTGAAGTCTCTCCTGCTGCTCTGGCTGCCCTTAGTCAGGTCCTTCTTTGGTTGCAAGGCAGAGGAGGGATGCGAGATTCATTCAGTAGGCAGGACAAGAAGGTGTTAGGCAACTTGAGGAGAGAGGATTTGTGGTTTCTTGTTTCAAACAGAAAATGTTATATGTGAAGGTGCTGTGGTTGATGCACAGGTAATAAATACAGCCATTTATTTAATTGTAAAGATAACAGAACGTATATTGGTGCTCACGAGGTGCAAAACTGTGCCCATAATTACCTGTTTTGGTGCTGTTGATATGAACATCAGTCTGTTGCTGGTTTCTCTCCTCTGATTCTACAGAGCACTGAGTTGTCACATTTCTGTTTTGGGGATTTTGTGTCCTTTGATCCCTAGCGAACACCATCAGACTGAGTCTAAATAATCAGCTTTCCTTCAGCCCTCAGTTGTTCTACCAGAAAGAACTGTGTGGGAAAGCCTGTGTTTAATTCCTTCCTTTTAATCAATGTCCTGGTCTGAATTGCCTGTTCCTGTGTAGCTGTGGCCCATTATTTCCTCCCCGGTAACTGTTTCTCCTTTCCTCTGACAACACCACAGGTATTGCATTCCTGCTGCGGAGGAGAACAAACTTGATGATGTGGTACATACCCTGCTGCAAGCCAATGGCACTCCAGGGCTGGAAATGCTTGAAAGTAATGTCATGGTAGGTTGGCACTGGCAGAGATGCTCCCAGCTGAGGAGCACCCAAGGCTCAGCATGGGGCTGCTTGGCTGGGCATTTATTTTGGCTTTGTATTGCACTACAACGTTGTTAAAATTTGGCTGCTTCCTATTTGCAGTGTTTACCCACATGGCGTTTTTCTAACAAGGCTCACGTGTTAATATAAAAATAAATGTGACAGTGCAATAAATCTCAATTTTTAGTACTGTCCATAATGTATTTAACCTCATAAAGGGAGTGGGTTTTAATCAATTCATCTGCTCTGATTGATGTTTTATGATGGATAGGAGAAGCCTAATACCTCAAGTATCTTTGGCTCCTTTATTTTGTGGGTAACAATTTCCACTCGGTGCATTTAAGTCTAAATCTGAGAGCCCATGACCAGAACCCAGAGCCTGCTGAGCTATCCATGTTAACACCTGGCAGACAGGCAGTAGCAGGGCGGATCCAGTGCCAAGCTGGAGAGGACCTGGATGGAAAATGGCCCGCATTACTTTCTGTGGTAGCAGGCGGTGCTCTTCTGAGGCTTTGTGTCTGAGATTGTTTAGCAAACGTAAGTTTAAACTGTTGGTTCCACCAGAGCCACTTCTGCAGTGCCCGCTCCAGAGGCTGAGCTTTGGGAGAACGCGGAGGGAGCTCAGCTCTGGGTCACGGGGCAGCACCCGGGAGGGGAGGGCATCTCTCTAATACAACACCAGGTCCTCATGGACTGCTCTTCTCTGGTTTGTCCCCCTTTCTCTGTAGATCTCCCCGGAAATCCTGTGCAAGGAGGGGATCCGGGTGCACCGCACGGTCCAGCAGAGCGGGCAGTTCGTGGTGTGCTTCCCGGGCTCCTTCGTGTCCAAAGTGTGCTGTGGCTACAGCGTGTCCGAGTCGGTGCACTTTGCTACCACCCAGTGGACGAGCATGGGCTTTAAAACAGCCAAGGTAAGCTGAGACAAGGAGTCTGAAGGGATTCATGGCCCTGCCACCTGACAGGACAGCAGGGCAGGCATTCCAGCACGGAGAGCTTGTGGCTCCAGTGCAACTCCGTCTGTTTTGCTGGACTGTTAGATAAGTAAAAGAAAGGAGACAATTCTGCAAGGCATAAGACGATCCAGTGTTTTCAGAAAAGTGACTTGAGTTGTTACTGACAGCTAAAAACTTGTGTATGTATGAGAAATGGGGCAGATTGTGATGCCTGCAGAGCAGTTTGCAAGGAAGCTTTTCAAAAACCCCTTCAGAGCTAATGGTGATACACTAATATGCTTACTGATTTTCTTTTTAAGTGGTGTTTTCTAGAACCATTAGAATCTCAGGTGCAAATATCTGTATGACTGTGCTAGTTAGCTCCTGTGCTAGGCAGAGTCAGTTCATACAGCTCTATGGCTTGTTTCTCTCTGCCCCTTCATTCAGGAGAAGCTGTTGATCAGGGCAATTTCAATTTGAACCGACTTGAAAATCCTTATTTTCACTGACTAGCCTATCCAGTAGTAGATGTAAATAAATGAGCTTCCCGTTCCCTTTTCACACAACTCACCAGGGCAGAAACAGGTGAATTGTCCAGTCATCCTGATTCTGGCTACATTTCTGTGTCCTTTGACAAAGAATATATGTCACTAATTGTTCCCAACCTGCTCCAATATAGGGGTTACAGATACTATTTTGGTAGTGTTTTATAGCTCAGCCACTAGTAAATGATCATTTACAGCTGCAGACCAAGTGGTCACTAAGGAATTAAAAGTACTATGTCCACAGTTAGGTTTGGTTCTTTAGGCTTAATGGGATTCTCCCAGCCTGGTTATACTAATTGTATATTAACTTAGTTTGAAATAAAAGGTTATTTTATTACGTATTTATTTTGGGGGAAGGTGGGAATTGTGTGTGTGTATATATATATTATATATAAGTAAGGCATAAGAATTCTGAGCTACCCTTTTCTGTCTGAACATACACAGTTCTATTAACACCGAATGCTGTATTTATTGCTCTACTGAACACTTGTTTGATATCGTGGAAATGCTACTCCTGTAAGAGACAGAAATCACTATGCAGCAATTAAAAGCTCTTGGTGCCTCAAATTTTGAAGAACAGTTTCTTTTGGTTAATTTTTAAGAGCTTTGCACTGGGTAAATGTAAGCTGACTGAAAATCCAGCAGATTTCAGTCTGTGATAACCTGCCTTGGAAGTTGGAGTCACAGCTCTCACAAACTTGACAAGAACCACAGATAACATGTTTATATCCAAGTAACTGGAAATACCTACTGCGTTGTTCTTTTCCTTCTCTTTTTTCCCCCTTCTCCTTCTCTCCTCAAACTGTCTTATGTTCTTAACTCCCTTAAATTTTGGATGTTATTTCCGTGATTCCTTTGCTTTGCCAAGGCACTTGGCCATGTTCAGAGTCTGGCTGGGATTGTGCTTTTCAGAGGTGGTGAGGTGTTCTGTGTGAGGAGCAAGATTCCCCCTTTGGACTGTTGAGTGAACTCTGACAAACACCTGTACCTGTCTGTCTGTTCCACAGCAGTACTGACAGTTTTTAGCCCTTTGATACGTTAGCTTTGTTTTCACGCTGTGAAACTGTGACCTAATTTTTTTTATAGTGACTCTCTTGATATTACCAAATGATGTTGTTTCATTTCTGTACTGAATGACTGCTCAGTCTCCTTTAATACACAGAAGAATGGAATTGTGCATCTGAAATTGCACTGTTTATAAGGAGTTGGGGATAAGTGTTGGAATGAAGGAGCTTGTATAAGCCTGTGTAAAGGGACATTGAGGTTTCACCTAGACCATATGTGAAACCAGATTGCTGGCTTGTAAAAACACCCTAAGAGCTCTTGGAATTTCAGACTAAGGATGAGAAGAAAGTTTAGAGTTGTGGTGGAAGAGTGTGTTTGGAGTGGCAAAGGGTTCACTCCACGTCCTCCAGTAAGGCCTTGGGCAAAGTCAGTGAAACCCCTTTGGGAAACAGGAATTCAGATTGGCCTAAATGAATGCACTCTGGGCTAGAGGCTTGGAAATGAGGAGTGTCTGGTTTTAAAGGGGGCTCCGGTGGGAAGGGACTCAGAGGAAGAAGTACATAGGGAAGATGGAGTTAGTCTTCTGGCTGGAGCAGCATTGCTGCACACAGGAGAGAATGACTGTGAAATAAGCCAGGTTTAGCTCTGTCCCCAGTGACAGAGTGCCTGGGTGCTGATCCCCTCATCCCCAATAGGAAAAGCATGGAACTGGCACTGCACTCCTGGCTGTCCGGCACAGACCTGGCAGGGGCTGAACGTGTATTTCTCCTGCCCCTGGTGTTAGTTTGGGTGAGGAACGTGCCTTCAGATTCCACACAGTCACAGAGCTGTCCTAGCCTGAGCTCACTGGTTGCTCTGAGATAAAACCAAAGGGGAAGAGACCCTCCAGAAGTGCACTCAGATGCAAAATACCCACTACTGGGGTGTTTCATTTCAAAGGGCAGCCTTGCATAAACCCAAGGAAACTTGTGACGTTGAGAGCGCAGAAAGAAAGGTTTAGTGTTTGCATGCAGCATAGAAATTGCCTAAAGATGCTGTGTTAGGGGCTCACAACACATGCAGGTGGCCTAGCAAAAAAAAAAGGAGCAATTTCAGAAGGCAAACCCCACTGAATACAGCATGGCTAAGCACCAGGAGGTAGGGGTCTGTTTGAAATGAGACCAGAAAATCCCTTTGGTGGCTATAAGATGAAAATGCAGGTAAAACAACCTCTGTAGCCAGATGCAAACCAAAAAGAGATTTCAAAGAAGCACTTCCTAAAGGGCAAGAGGGAAAAATAACTGGAGCAAGGAATGAGAACAGGGCAGTCACCACAGTTTTGCAGCAAAGTCGTGGTCTCCAGGCCTTTGGGAAGGATATGTGGACAAGAGCTGCAGTAGACAAGAGTCTGTGACCATGTCTGAAGGGTTGGCAAGTTCCTCAGAAAAGGCTCTGAAAGAAACTCATCTGCCATGGGCTCAGAGGTGAAGTTCACACACACCACAGAAATAACTGATTGAAAGGGAAGTGAAAAGCAAAACTAATCCTTTACACTGAGGATATTAATGGTAACAACAGCAAAAATTAATGCTATGAGTGATCCAAGTGAGGGAATGGTAGATGAAGTTCAGCATTGATAATGTTAAATTTAACTTTAAAAAAATAATCCTAATTTGAGCAGTGGGCTCAGAAGCAGCTCTTGCTGCTGAGAAAAGAGATGTTTGGATTCCTGTGGAGCTGTCAGCCAAGTGCTCTGGAGAGGCTTAGCAAAAGGAGATGGAATGTTAAGGATTGGAAGGACAGAACAGCTAAGAAAGCAGAACCATCGTGGCACTGTGTAGGGTCTGGGTGGCTCGTGCCACTCTGAGCCCCTAACTGCAGAAGGGATTACTGAGGGAGCAGAACAGGCACAGCAGAGATTGATGGTTGAAGTTATGAACTGGCCCCTGCATTATAAAATAAGAGAGCTACTCAGGCTGGAAAACAAATGACTGAGAAAGGTGTATGAGAGCAGGAGCAGAGCAGCAGCGCCAGGGCAATGACAGCTGTCAGTGTTCACTGCCTGAAGGAGGTGTCAGCAAAAGAAAGGCTCAGGCAGCAGGACAAGAGCAAACACAAGCCTGTTCTAAAACACCTACCTGGGCATTTCAGTATGGTATGGAAGAGAAAAGTGTAGGGAGGTTGAGGAATTCAGAGAAATGGCGAGGTGGAGCGAGCCGTGCTGAGCCCAGCACAGGCTCAGGAGGTCCCTGAGCTGCCACCCAGCAGGAGCTTTTTATTCCAGCCACTCCCTGGGCCTTTTCTCCTGGCTCTGTGTGTTTTCTGCATGGGCTTTTGGTGGGGCTTGGGGTGTCTGTCCTTGTGCAGCCTCAGACAACGTGCTGAGCAAACCTAACGCGGAAAAACCCTCCTGGCAGTGCTGCTGTTGCAGCCCCACACAGGGCCCAGCCCAGCAAATACCTCTTGGAGGACACTGCTCTTACCTGTGAACATCTGTGGAACCCTCGTGGGTCAGCACATTCCATTTTATGTGATAGATATAGTAGCTACCACTTGAACACGTGCAATCGGTGCATGTATTGGTTCTGATAAAATAAACACCCAGAGCATGTAACTAGGGTTACAAAAGGGGGTAAAAAAAAAAAGAAATTAAGGTTAGGAATTAATCTTTGGGTTTGTGTGTGCTGAGTAGGTATTTGGCAGGCTTAAGCACTAACCAAAAACGTCTCCTTCACATTACACACACTCTGACTCTATAACATCTTCAGATACTGGGAAAACGCTGCACTTTTCCCAGCTGCATAGTAAATTGAGGAATTAGCCCACACAAGAATTATTGAAAGGGTTTCAGCTACGAGGATCACTCAGTTTGTATGACTGGAAAGACATAACTTTAACAGCTTTTCCAGAGAGGAACAGGCAGAGTAACAGGCAGAAAGAAACCCCCTCTTTTGCCTCTTGTATCTTTTCCCCGACATCTGCCTCTTGTCTCTTTTTATGTTTTAAGAGATGCAAAATGACACCAGGCCTGGCCTTCAAGCAGGTCACACGTGTAGATCTTACACCATTTGCACTTGGAGCCAACCATTATTCAGCTTAAGTGATGGGGTTGCTCCTCTTGGAAAAACTAATTTTTGGGGAGAGAATTTTGAGGTGTTTGTTGGTTCGCCCACTTCAGTGAACTGCATGTGACTCTACACCTGGGCATCTTCTTTCTGCTTTGCTCATTTTTGTGCCATCTCTCCTGTCCTTGTCTTTTCCACTGCTGAAGTTTAAGCATGTGCAGAAAATCTTCCATAGCCCTTTCAGCAGGAAGAAGCCATTTGGGCAAAGCATTTCCAGTGAAAGGACTGATTTCTAACTGGCATTCATTTCAAGGTGTACTTAATGCTGGATGTAAGCTGGAACATAAATACTTCAACTGGGACTATGGACAAAACTGACTTTTGCTTGTTTAAAAAGGCTACTTTTTGCTTTAATGTATTTAATGTTTTAACGAACTCTGAATTAATCCTTGCTAACATTTTGCTCCCAGACTTGCTCAGGAACTAACCTGGCCATCTCTTTCTGTCCCAGGAGATGAAGAGACGACGTATAGCCAAGCCCTTCTCAATGGAGAAGCTGCTGTATCAGATTGCAACAGCAGAAGCAAAGAAGGAGAACGGGCCGACTCTGAGTACGATATCATCCCTTCTTGGAGAGCTCAGGTAACCGAGTGGGGCCTCTTGTACCTCTTTTGTTTTCATTGACAGACTCCAGAGGTGGATGGTGTAAGTAACCCTTTCAGACACGCCTTGCCCCTACCTAACCAGGCAAAAGCCCAGCAAACGTACCCGAAGACAGCCACGCACAGAAGCAGCAGCTCCCGTGGCTGTGGCTCATGTCAGAGTGCCTGTGGTTAGGATGGCTTACTCTAATTCCCTACTTCAGGCTCCATCAAAGAACTAAAACTACAGTTTATGTTAGTTCTTTTATTTTGCTAATTCTTTGTGCTGAGTTGAGGTTTCCTGATGTGTTGTGTGAACTACAAGTGGTTAAACATCCTCCTTGGGTTTCCCAACCTCCTGGCATCAGCAGCCACTGTCAGTCGAGTCTGCAGTGGGTTTTACATCAGGAACCCTTGTCTTCAGCATCAAGGCTGTTAGACAGTGGTAGGAGGTACTTTATGTACAGAAGGTTGTCTTGATTTAAACCAGTGAGTAAGTGAGCAGCTTATGCGTAGATGCTAATGCATCTTGCATTAGAATGTGAATGTTTTAAATAAAAAATTCACACTCCTTTTTCTCTCCAGTATTAAGGAGCATGTTCAGGGTTTCTTTTAAGAAAGGTGAGAAAAGCAAATATAATGTTGCCTGGCTTCCTGTGTAATGATCTTCTCTTTTGTTCCCTACCATGTAGTTGCTACCTATCTTTCAAGTTTGTGACAACTGATACTCGAGATGTCAAGAAAGTTTTGATGAATGGAGTCTACAAACTGTATTTAACTAGCATGTTCATTTGGAAAATTCCCAGTGACATTTTAAGGGGAAAACAGCACATGTGCTGTCTTAGTGTTCAGAAAGAAATGAGAGGTGTGCTCACTGCTTTACCTGCAGCTGGTTCCCCTGTGGGAACGATCACTTTCAAGTGCCTTTTTTTTCCCCCCCTTGAAGAGAAAAAGTCTGCAAGTGCAAAAGGCGAAACAGAGATGTTGGTGCTTTGCTCTTAGACCGTCACATCGACCTCTATCAGAGTGGTTCTCAAACTTGTTCTCATGCATAGGTTGGAATTCACTGGAGGATATCGGTCCTTCCTGTGGCTGCTTACATGAACCAAAATCTGAAAAGAGCCAACCCCACACTAAGTGGAACACTGTACCATGTTTTTTTTCCTTGGCTTTGTTTTGCTTGCTTGTTATGTGTCTTCTGCTGCCTCCTCTCCTGATCTGCCTTGGTTGCTCAGTTTGCCCGTGCCATTTGCTTAGCTTGGCTCCCCACCCATCTTCAGCGGTGTCTGGTGGTGCGCTTTTTTACTCTCCCCTTCCATCTGCTCAGCTCCCTCCACACTTGCTGTCTTCCAGTCAGCTCCAACCCAACCCAACCCACTCTCCTACTGCTCTAGAGCTCAGCGTAGGAGATCCTGTCCGCCCTGCAGACGCCGCACGTGAAGGGCGGCTGCAGGGCTCGGTTGTTGTTCTTGATTGACATCTCCTTCTTTCTCCCCTGGGTGTACAGCAAGATCTTCGTCTTTTGGCACAATCACTTGCCCTGCTCCCCCTTTCCTGCCTGAAGCACCTCATGGCAGCAGGCCCTTGGTTCATCTCTGCCTCCTGATGAAGGCGGCTGTCGCTCCCGACAGCAGCGGCTCCTCTTCCTCAAGGTGGCTTTTGGGCAACTTCGGGAATGACAGTCATGTTAGCCACAGCTCCCGCCTCTCCACATGGCCCCGAGCAACCACGGACCTGCAGGAAGTCCTCGGCAGTGCCCAGTTCCCTGTGGAGCAGTTTGAGAACCATTGGCTTGATACGGTGGTCGCTGTTAAACCCGGAGCTCGCTTTTGCAGTCCGGCTCTGTAGGGAAGGGCACCCGCCCCCGGCCGGGGGCTCGGTGCCGACGGTGGGAAAGGGTGATTGATTGATTGATGGATTGCTTGCTTGCTGGTGCGTGGCTCTGGTGGCGGTGCCAGTGCTGACACCTAACTGCGGCCCCCGTTGGCAGGGACACGGAGCTGAGGCAGCGGCGGCAGCTCTACGAGGCGGGTCTGCACTCCTCGGCGCGCTACGGCAGCCACGACGGCAGCGGCGCGGGCGCGGACGGCAAGAAGAAGCCTCGGAAGTGGCTGCAGCTGGAGACGTCGGAGAGGAGATGCCAGATCTGTCAGCACCTCTGCTACCTTTCCATGGTGAGTACGACGGGGCGCTGTGCCCCTGCTCTGGTGTTCTGGCTGAGTTTCAGAGGCAGCACAGGGGGGATGCTGGTGTAGTTGTGCCAGGACAGTTATCGCCTGGGCCAGCGGTGACGGAGGACAGCAGTGTGTCAGGCAGCTTCCCTCCCCTGCCAGGAGCAGATAAAGCAGGCACTCAGCAGCCCCTGGACACCTGTGAGCACGTTTGCACTGCACCGGGGGGGTGACAAAGGCACCTGCAGGGTGCTGGCGGCAGGAAGTCTTGGCAGAACAGGTCTCGGGCTGAGCTGGCAGCTCAAAGCCATGCCCCGAGTCTCAGGCACGCAGCTACAGCCCATGCTGAGACAATTTCCCTGCAAGCCAAATTGCAGGGTGGATGTAGCCCATCTGTCACGCCGTTTGCCAACCCGTCTGTCCAAAACCAGCACTCCCGCCCAGAAAGTCCCTCTCCCCTTAGAAGTGACTGCCTGCTGGCTCTTGAAGGTGTGCTAACCACCGACATCTGCCCTCCACATACAGCAATTCCATTAGAAATACCAAAGCCCCTCCCACAGCCTTAGGTACCATTTCATTCCAAGGACAGGTATTTAAACAAACATAATCAGTGCATGTGGGTCCATACTTAGGCCTTCTTTTTTTTTTTAGTTCCCTGTCATCTTTTGGGAGTTTTTTTGTTATGGATGTTTTTAATGGAAATGAAATGTAACTGTAAATGATCAGATGGAGACTTTTCCCTCCTTAGGACAGAATATGCTGAGTTTATACATGTCTTTAGACCACTGTTTAAGCAGCAATGGTTTGAAGTAACTTTAAAATGTGTTTATTAAAAAAGCCCCACAACAAACCACCAGCCAGAACCTCTTAATTCTGGTTCAATTGCTCTGGAGTAAGTGTAACTGCAGGAGGGATTTTTCCTTGTCACTCTTAAACAGTAGCTGGGGACAAAAAGCATCAACTTGGTTGTTAAATTCCAAGCTGAGCGTGCAGGCTGGGCAGGCAGCCAGCCAAGGAAATATGACCTCTGCTCAACAGGACTGTGCTTAACGCTGATTTCATCCTTATTCAAGGCAGCATTTTAAGGGATGACAAACTGGTTCTTGCAGGAGATCTTTAGACTACACAGGGGATGCCGTGTGTAATGTGTGTGCCTCCTTCCACTGACGTGCAGCGAACCCCAGGTTTGGGCACGCAGACAGTAATTCAGTGCCATGAGCGTGACAATTTGGGGCTGACCGCACCTCTTACCCCCCTCTGCTCTCCTCCCCAGGTCGTCCAGGAGAACGAAAACGTTGTGTTCTGCTTGGAGTGTGCCCTGCGGCACGTGGAGAAGCAGAAGTCCTGTCGGGGCCTGAAGATGATGTACCGCTACGACGAGGTGCGTGCTGGCGGCGGGTCCTGCCGCGGGCTTTGGTGCCACAGGCGTGGGGCAGGCTTGGCTTAACTGTGCCTTTGGGCTGCTGCCACCTCGGGGACCTGCCCTGGGTGCTGCTGGTGTGCTAAGGGCGCTGGGAATCGAGGGGAACGTGACAAACCAACCGTGTCACGGGGTGTTACGGAACAGAGCAGCTCTTTGTTTAATGCTTTGGGATGCTGTTGAGCCCGAGGCTCCGTTTCATTGGTGATTTTATGGGAACTCCTGTACTTTAGGATGCCTTCTCTCTGTAAGCTCAGCTGACTTACTCCAGCACAGCCAGGAATGGTTCCAGGCGGGTGTGACAATGCCAGAACTCGAGCTGGTGCTTTAGGACTGTGCCTGGGCTAACTCAACCAGCGTCCCTTTGCCCTGGTGTGTGGGGGCAGAGCAGAGAGGGGCGCAGCAATTCCCCAGGGACAGAGTGAAGCACTGGGGGCAATTCCAAGGACACTTTCCTAGCACTGAGTCTCTGAAGTGAGTGGAGAAAGAGCAGCTGCTAATCTGGGTTTTGTTCTTCCCCCGTCCCCGACAGGAACAGATAATCAGTCTTGTCAATCAAATCTGTGGCAAAGTGTCTGGTAAGAACGGCAGCATTGAGAACTGTATCAGCAAGCCTACACCAAAAAGAGGACCGCGGAAGAGAGCGACAGTCGACGTGCCATCATCTAGGCTTTCATCCTCCAGTTCATCCAAAAGTGCTTCAAGTTAATCCTGAAGATGCCAACACTCTCATTTTGTCAATTTATATATATTTTTTGTAATTATTATACCATAGTTTGGAGTACTTGCTGTAGAATACAAGCTGTCTTTGCACTAGCTCTAAAGAAGATTTTCTTCTGGTTTTAGAGAACTAATTTTGTTTTAGCATTAAACTGTTGAATTTTTTTTTGTACTTAGACTAGATAGATACAGCAGTCTGATTTTTTTAAACTGCCGTATGTTCACTGTTTTAAAACCGGCAAGGGGCTGATAAAATATTAATTTGTATTGTCCCTATGGCTGAAAAAATAAAAAGCCTTTTTGGTAACTGTGAAAAAAGGCTTTTAACCCATTTTTTGAATAGGTTAAAGAAGTTTGATGTGTTTTATAATTTGTTCTCCAGTCATGTGAGCAGATTTTTCTAGAGAGAAAAGGGATAGGAGACAAAAACTTGAAAGAAATTGCTTTACTTTGGCTGTCTTTTATTCTGTCACAGCAAGATGAGTTTTGTAATTTTTTAAATTGGTGAATACACACTTTCTTTGGGAGGTTATGGCAGCTGAAGATGGACTTTGTTTCCTACCTGTAGGCAAAAGGAGGAGATTTGGAGTATGTTCTCTTTTACCAGCACATCACTATGCATCTGTTTTGAGGGGGGGAAATAAAAAATTTAAAAAAAAAAAAAAAAGAGGAGGAAAAAAGACTGCCTGCCTTGAGGAGTCACGTGAGGGAAAACTGTGCCTGATTTCATTAGGAAATCCATTCTGTTATTTTTTGGTGCTGTTGGCTACTTTATCAAAAACCCTTCAATAGCATCCTTTAAAAAAAAAAAGAAAAGGAAAAAAAAAGTGATTGAAGCCATAAGTGCTTCTTTTGTCATAGACGTGCAATCTTTCTAACATTCCATTTCCATTCCACTGCTGTTTTTCACACCTTTACACAGTCAAGCATTAATTTTTGTTTTGAATTTGTTTCATTATATGATCACATTTAGAGCCACTAGCAGGTCTGCATATTTCTTTTGAATGTGAAAAATGCATTTGCTTTCATCTTGTCTATTTTTTCTCTTCATGTTGTAACAAAAAAAAAAAGAAGAAAAAAAATCACACCTTTTGTACATATGCCTGTAAATTTTTTTAAATACTTGAGCCTTTTCTTGGGGTGGGGGGAGGGATGGCAAAGAGACAAGATGAAGAAAAGCCTTACGTTTCACTTTCTTCATCGGTTGGATTGGATGCTTACAGGGTTTTTCTTGTAACATTTATAAGTGCTGCTTACATCACTGAACAACAACAAAAAATAATAATGGAGTAGCTGTTGCCCTTTTCTGGTTGTGTGTACAGTATGTGTGGAATAAAAAAGGGAAAATGTTTTCACAAACTGTTTTGTTTCGTAATTGAATTCAACAATACCGTAGCTACCCATATTGCACTGAGCTTGCCAGTGGTGACTGTCAGGAAAGTCCTATAATACAATTTGTTGGTTGTTGTTGCAGAAGACTGAACTGTTTTGGAATATTTAACAATAACATAAACAGAGTCAAGTGTTTTCAAATGTGGTTGTCTGGTTTTTATGGCCTTGCTGTGTACTTTTCCCTCTTGACAGTAAACTTCTGACTATGGCTTACAGTTTGACATTTAATTTATTAGCGCTGCTCTGCTCTCTTTCCTTGTAAGGAAAGACTTCATGTTGTTTATTGCCAGTTTTTTGTTTACTTTCCAGGTTTGTACTACAAGGTTTAATAAAAAAAACAAAACTTTTTTGGACATTTTGTCTGTCTTCTGCAAAGCAAGAGGAGGAAGCTCCTTCAAGAAAAACGCCCTGGAGAACAGTCAGTCTCTGCCTGGAGGCTGCCTGGCAGGGGCCAGGAGACACCTGGCCAGCCTAGAGGAGATGCCTTGTCCCCAACCCCTGGAAGGGACCTACAGCACAGCTCAGCCTTTTACTTACACTGCTGCTGATTACATTCCTTCCCTCGGGGCAGAAGAGCAGGAGCCAGGAGCCTTCCCAAAGGAGAGCAGGTCCTGCAAACAGAGCATGAGACTTGGCAAGCAACAGGTGTTAGACATGTTCAGAGCTCAGGTTTGGAGAGAAAAATGACTGCAGGAAAAAAAAGGCAATAAGATGATGCCTATAGGTCCTAAGGTTTATAAAATATACAGACAATTTACAGTTAATTGAGGTTTCTTTCCCTTGCCCTGCTGGCTGCAGCAATGTAGACAGCAAACATCAAACAGCTCTTACCATGAAAAGCACATTACACTGGTGCTCCTAATAACCAGGGTTTTTTTCTGGATTAGGCTCCTCTGCTCACTGGCATGGATAAAATACTTGGGTAAACAAGTAAAAGACATGGTTGGGATAGAAATACTTTATTTTATCTCGAAAGAGGAGTTTACACAATGCTAAGATACCTGCTCCACAAGGAGTGCAACATTTCAATACGCATCTCTCCTTTCCAGGTTCTTACTTTTGCCTTAACACCTACGATAACTAAGTTGGTCCTGAATAAGAAGTGTGAGAACAGTAAACACTGCTGCAGTAGTAGACAAAGGCAGGAGGCAGACAGTAGGTAGTAAAGAGTAGAAAATAACTTCTCATTTTGGTTTGGATCCTAAATCTTCAGTTGCAGCAGCTGAAAACATGCAAGGAACAACTCGGGTTCAGTATTACACATCAACTCTTAAGTTATTTCCAATCAGCCATTAAAGGTTAGTGGTCAAACTAACTTCTATCTTTCCCCTTTAATTCTCTTATACATAGTATATACAACAGTTCTGCTCCCCTGAGCCCCAAGACTACTGTTAAAGTGTGTGTGCTTTAGGCATATTTTTTTTCTTTAAAAACCAACCTCCACCTGACTGGCAATTTTGTAAAAAGGCAGTATTACTAAGTAAAAAGATCTGGCTGTTCTGCTTGGTTAGCAAACTGTTACACAGGCAAGCTCTTCATTCACTGGTTCATTCATTCAGAAGTCATTCTCAAAGGATATGGTTTTAAGATTCAAAGAGTTTGAGAGTCACTTTCATCACTAGCATCCGAAGCGGCCTTTCCCTCGGGCACGGCAGCCAAGGCAGTGTCCACCTGCACCTCCTCTTCGTCCGACTGCACCACGGGCGACTCGCCCTCGCTGGCAGGCTCGGGGCAGGTGGGCGACAGCGAGCGCAGCTTCTGCCGCAGCTCCGCCTGGCTCGGCACCTGCAGGCTGATCTCGCTCACGTAGCTGCTGGACTCGGGCCCTTAGGGTGGGGAGAAACAACTGCAATCAGTGGCTAAGTCACCGAGTTCCTACTTTTGCAAAGCGCCCTTAAAACCCCTCCCCAAAGCTTCCTGCAGTCGGTGTCTCACGCAAGCCCCAGACTGGTCTGAATCTGTGCTGGTGTCTCTCACCCCCAGAATGGCTAAGGTAAGATGGCAGGAGCACTAATCCTGACTAGGAGACACAGCTGGTGCCCATTTGCCTGTTAGCAAAGCCCACTTAATCCTCCTAATGGCTTTAATAATGTCCACCTGATGTCAGCGTGTGCTGAGCATCGTCACCAAGAGGAAAACCCTCCCAACGAAAGGACACAAACCTAGGGGAAATTAAAAACAAACCACAACAAACCGACTAGGAGACAGGCAGTAACAGTCATCCCCAGTTTGGATGAGCAATGAAGATCCAAAGCAAAACCATGCAGCATGAAAACATCCCTCTGGTACAGCTCTACCACAGCCCACGTTAAATTTTAACAAGGAAAGAAAGAGCCACAGCAGCATCTGGAGGCAGCAGAAGCTGCTTGTGCCAAATACTGTTGCTCTTGCACACTTCTTGCCCTAATTAGCTGCAATCCTAAATTCTGGTCCCAACCTTGGACAGTAAGCAGCCCTTGATGTGACACTGTTGTAGCTTCCCCGGGACCCAAGAACTCTGTGGGGAAACACCCTGGGCAGGACTGCAGCTTCACCACAAGCTGATACACACCTGGCACAACACCAACACCTCTGACAGCCAACCTGCCTGGCCAGAGAACATCATTTGCCTGTGTCTGTCCCTCCAGGACGTCTGGCAGGTCTCCACCGAGCTGCTGCTTGAGGTAGCGCATTTATACTGAACTTACATTTACATTTAGAATTTATATTGACTGCAGGTGACATTAGGAATCATGACACATCACTAGAATTTCAGACACCCCTGCCTTTATGTTGTGCACACCAGCAGGCATTAGATTAACTTACACAACACACAGAGGAGGAGTTTCCAGAGGGGACAGAGCTAAGTCAATTTTTCAGTTCAATCTCCTGTCATGAAGTGTTGCAAAATGAACGCCCGTAAGCTGGCAATGTTTATAGCGAGACAAACTGGAAAACATTTTAATGTTTTGAGCTGATTCTCATTTTTACCACTTCCCAGAATAACTTCCCTGCATTCTGTGGTGAAACACACCTTGCCCTGCCCAGCCAGTTCTCCACTGACACCAAAAACCTCATTTTTCTGAGAGGGGAGACTATTGCCTATGTGGTTTGATCCTGGGGGGCCAGGTTCTTAGAGCAAGCCCCAAATCCCTTACTCAGAGGGAAACGAATCCACAACAGCAGGACTCAGGACTGCTGCACTGCAGCAGCAAGAGCTGTCGAGGAGTAATTCTTGGTGCAACCCCGCAGCAAGGCTGGGACACCCCAGCACAGGCACATTGTATGTGCAGGGACACACACCATCTATACATACACATTATAACACCTACATATAGCACAAAATAAGCACACGGGTTTTTGTCAAAGGCTAGTAAATTTTACATCTCTTCAGGAAAAAAGACAACCAACAAACCCCACCTAGGAGTTTCTGCACTGCCTTAGATCACCCCGTGAGACTGTTTGCTGCTAAGACACAAAGCCAAACACCTGCCAGAGACCCAGCAAGGGGAAAACAGTCCTAGATCCTGTAACTGCTGGCATGCTCAAGTGAGGATCAACATCAATAATGCATGAACTGGCTGCCTATCCAAAATCAGCCATCTGAATTCAGTTTCTGCAATGAAACTCAAAAACCTTCTGTAGTCAAGTGTGCCTTGACTGCTTACTGTGAGCTTATCATGTTCACAGGCGGTGTAAATCACCTGTACATAGGGAATACCATAAGGAGTTTTATAAAAATCCTTCAGCCTGTATTTTCAGAAGAAACCAAAAGTACCTTTAAAGGATCTTCATCACCTCCCCCAACAGAGAGTGTTTTGGCTCTTTTGAGAAAAGGCATTTTAGCATAGAAGTTTTTAATTGACAAAACCCTTCCCTGGCAGATAACAGATCCAGTACCCAGACACTAACTCCCTGCCTTTATGCAGACCCTCATCACGCTGCAACTTGGCAGAGCACCAATATGGTAACACGTAACCAAAATTCTGGGTTAACTTCATCCAATTCAACTAACATTACCAGCAGAAAGAAGGCTACATGGAAGAGCTGCGCTATCCGAATCATTAGTCGGAAGCTTCTAGTACACTATTATGTTTTTTATACACATATATGTATGTGAACTGCTGGGTTGAACCATTTCTCTGAGTATCCCTCACTGAAGATCTTACACTATACAACCTCTATTACCTCTCTACTGAGAGAAATGCACCTTAAAGCACAGTGTGAGGGATCCAACTAGAGCAGAAGAGACACAGCCCAAAAATGCCGGGCAGCTTTGCAGCAAGCTCCCTTGGCAGCACTAATGAGCACCATTCAATCCCCACAGAGTGCAATGCTTTGGGAGATAACAGCACCCGCCCCAACCCACAGCAATTCTGGGCAGTCAGCACTGTCCCTGTAATTACTGTACCATACCCAGCATAGGAGAAAGCATGTTGTTGTCTTCGCCTCCTGAGTTTAAAAAGACATCAAGTGCTTCTTGGTCGGACATGTCCATCAGGTCCATCTGCTCCAGCATGTCCACGTTCACTTCCATGGAGGACATACTTCCAATGGGCTCTGCAGTAAAACAGTGCAAAGTGACAGGAGCTACGTGAGCTTATGGCACAGCAAGGCTCCAAGAGCTGCTATCACTGCGTGCATTAGCAATGATAAAACCGGCAGTGGAAGGAGCAGCCCCACAGGAGCTGCTCAGCAGCAACCTCTGCCCAGACCCAGGAGCTCTCATTGTTGTGAAACCAACATCCATTACTGTTCTGGTAAAACAAAATATTTATAGCAATATGCTAGGATGGGGCTCGGGGGGCAGAGATTCAAACTTTCCATTTTGGAATGCTTCAATTCTCTCAACTCAGTCTTTTTTAGAGAAAAATAAACACATTTAAGCACGCAATCACTTAATGTCAATATACAAGGGATGTGGAAATTCAGCAATGAGGATTAATGCTAACAGAGAGCAGGCATTCTTCCTCTCAGCTAATCTGAGAGATGACAGTAGTATGTAAAACCCAGGCTCATGCCCATTATCTCCTCTCAGCATGGGGATTGCACATTACTAATTACTCGAGCAAATCGCTTATTACTGTCAATACAATACTGACAATTTGCAAGGGAATTAAATACTTGCATGAGCATCTTCTTCCTTGAACAACAAAACAGCAAACACAAAACAAGGAAGTTCAGGGGTGCCCAGATTTAAGTCCAGTTGCTGCACGTGTAGCATTAAATATTACAAGGAACAGTTTAATGGTTTATGCAAATTTAACAATTACACTATTAAGGGCCTTCTTAGGTGAACTCAGATGAAATCCTCCTATTTGTTTGGGGTTTTCCCAAATGTACTATGGCTCTGTAGTTTTCCACATACTGCAAGACCAAATCTTTCATTAAAACAGTTCCCTTAGTACACATGGGTCCCACTTCCTAGTAAAAAGCTGAAGTCCCAAATGTTAGGCAGCCTAACACTGCTAACAGAGCTGTGTGTCCAGGACCAGCCCTTTCAGCCCAATGCACCATATATTACACAAGGCAGGAGACCACACTCACTTTGTTCCTGGACCACACTTTCAGACTTACACAGCCCACCTCTCCCTCGCTACCCCCAGAGCATCTAGCAGATGAGCATTTATAGCACTCATGCAGAGAAATGGAAATCTTGGATTGGATTCCCTGCTCTGACATTACAAATGAGAGCAGGACTGGCCCTGGGTCAGGGACAGAATCTCTACATTTTCTCCTGCTGCACCAATGTGCAATCTCCCACTTGCTCCCTCCCTGCTCCAACAACCCGTGCATTTTGGCCCCCAGATGGAGCCCTCCCACCCAGAGGTGTCTGCACACTGTGGCACTGCTGTGCTTTAACCAGTCCAGAGACTCCAGACCTGCGTCATCTCCTAATGAGGAGGGCACTTAATCTGCCCTGCCCTAATCACCCTCCCTGCGTGTCACACACGCAATGGAAAGAGCTGCCACCTGGGAACTGCTCAGAAACGCAACACTGAGCTCTCCTCTGCACTTGTCAAGTTCTTCTGAGGCACCTCCTTGCCAGGTGAGCACCCCAGGCTCTGGAGCTCCAGTGGGCAGGAGCAGCCGCCCCCATCCCTGTCTCCAGCTGCAGAGGGAAGTGCTGCTCCAGATGCACTCAGGGCTCTGCATTTCCTCAGCCAAGGAACAGACTCCCACTAACCTTCTAAGGCACCCAGTTCCCCTGGGACACAGGGTTTGGTTAAACAGCTTCTCTGAAGTTCCAGCTCCACTGAGGAGGAATTTGGCTGCTGCAGTGCTGTAAGCATTGAAACCACTGCTGAGCCCGACCCCTCAACAACCTCCTCCAAGCTGTGAGTCTGTGCACGACACAGGAGGTGTGGGAAAACTTGCCTCTCCTCTCTGCTATCTGCAGGTATCCTGTAGACAGGTATTGCTCCATGTCCTGCTGGAAGGCTTCTTCAAAGAACTTCTGGCGTTCCTTCAGCTTCATCTGCTGGGTGTGCTCCATGTCCAAAACCTTCTGTGCATGTTCAGCATCTAGTTCAGCTGAGCATAAAACAAACAAACAAATGAAACACTGCACGTGTATCCCCCAACTCTCAGAATTTAAAAAGCTACAGAGCCAGTTCAACACTGGCAGATTGTTACTACAGGCTGTTATAAAAGAAGGCTTCTGGGCTTTGCACATACACTTTAAAACAGGATAAGAACACTACATTAGGCAGCATAACCTTCACATTAAAGTGATGTCGTAGCTATTTATCTCGAGGCAAGATGCAAATTTCCTGAGCTGTATAAACAGGAATACCTGAAAGCCCCAGTCCATCAACAACAGGGAGTTCGGAGTTCTGCCAAAACAAGCTAAGGATGGTTCTGCAATCATATGCACCTAATGCACACAGAAGTAATAGTTTAATTTGAACACTGCAGCACATTTCCAACACAATGCAAGTGGAAAGATACATCTATACTTACGTGTAAGTATATAAACATGCACATAAATACACATATATACATGTGTGTGAGATTCTGGTTTTGTCAGCCTACAGACAGAACGGGAAAATCCTTGGAAGGACATCCTGCATGTACCCACAGAAGCTGTGAAGGCAGCCTGAGCTGACAGGAGGTAGGTAACCAGTGCTGTTCTCAAAGACACCAGCACACATTCTGTCATTAATGCCAATGTTCAGGGCCAGCCCTGTTTGCAGCAACAGAAAATGTGCCAGAAGACAACCATGATACTGACACCAAAAACACAGAGCCAACTGCTATGAATTGCCAAGATGACACCAAGCAGAAAGGGCCAGCTCATACAGCTTGTACAGACACAGCAACAACTGGATTTGCTCAGACGTAACTGTGCTGGGTCTCTGGCAGCTCCTCTTCCCTCCTGCAGCAAAGGAACCATCAGGTGGAACAGCATCACAAGGGCTCCTTCCCCCTCTTTGGCTCTACAGGAGTCACTGACTGGCCAGAGGATACACAAATAAAAGAACTGTGCTGTTCAGAATAAAAAGATGTGGTAACCACTGAAGTACCAACTGTAGCCAGACCACTCCCGGACTACACTTCAGAAAAACTGCTTTTTAGGAGGAATATGTAAACTGCAACTCGTCCTCCCAGAGCTCTCTGCTCACTTTTCTGAGCCCGGCTCACGAGTGCTCTGCTTGCAATGAAATGAGAACTTGCTGTGGCTGAGCTGCTGCTGGAAAGGATGGAGGGGGGCCAGAGGAGCCGCTGGTCTGGTCTGTCCTATCCATTAGGGGAAGGTGCAACAAATGCTGCTGGGTGAAAAATGCCCAGGCTTTCACACGGCAGACAGACACAGCTAGAGCGTGGCATCCATATGGATAACTGCTGGAAGAGCGTAAGGCATTTTGAGGACAAACATTGTGTCAGTCTTCCAGGAAAAATGTCACGTTAATAATGTTTTACAACATGGACGTTCATTAAAAGCACTTCCCATTATGGAGATTATTACCCAAATGCAGAGCATGTTTTACTAAAGCAGGCAAAAGCATCAGGGAGCAGTAATTCACTCTGTTGCCTGCATCAAGGTCACAGATCACACACAGGAGCAACTGAGCTGTGAGAGATGCCAAAAGAAGCCAGAAAACCGGACTGACAAACCAAATATTCATTAAAACATCAGTAAATAAGCTGAGATCTTTTTCTTAAAGCCCCCTGCAGAAGTAAAGCATCAGTGTATAAAAAGGAAAGCATTTTCCCTGAAGGCAACATGTCTTTATTATCAATTACACTGTGGTGTATGATGACTCTGTGTCCCCTGGAGCAACTCCTTTAATACAGGCCCGAATGATGAGCAATTATTAATAACATTGTCTACGATGCAGAAATGCTATTCAATTGTAATAATAAAAGCCAGCGGCTCTCCCTGACAACAGAAATTTCCTGTCTTTCTCATAATACCTTCTGACAGCGCTGCTTTCTATATTGGTAGTGCAGGGTACTTTTAACCCCAAAACAGAGGTGGAATCCAAGTCTAGGAGACTGACACCATCTCCTTCTTAACACTGAGCACTCTGTTTTTAACTTTTGCCTGGAATGTTCTGTTACCTATTGAAACTGTCCCTGGCCCAACCTAGACGGCAACAGCTGCCCATGGTGCTGACAGAAAAAAAGACAAACTACACACAGGCAATGCTACTGCACAATTAGATGCAGAATGCAGCAGTTGTCACGATAACCCAAATAAGAGGTGACTCTAACTCTCCACCACTCTGACCTTCAACAGAACAGACCCTAAAAGCAGGCAAAACACTTCCTAAAAACGGTACAAGCCACAGCCACACTGCCCCCCAAAGCTCCATTCCCTACAAATCCTGCTTTCCTCCAGCCCAGCTGGACAATGTGCTCTCCCTCACCTCCCACTCCTGCTGCATCCCCACCCGGGTGCTGCACTGCCCTCGCCTCCTCTGGCCAGGTGAGGATGTGTCAGCAAAGTTCAGGGCACGACCCTACTCCTCCAAACACCTCAGCATGAGAAAAGCTACAGTCACCAGCTGCTTCTGTCCCTGTACCACCCAACGGGGCTGGAAGGCTGTACTGGTTAATTCCAGTCATTAAAAGGATTGCCCTCCGCCCTTAAAGGTCAATGAAAAAGATCCCAAACCCATGCTAGAGTGTAAACCTTAAAGCACTGGATTTTTGCTAAGGGTGTTTTCCCCTACCACAAACAGGCCAAAGACCCAGAAATCAAGGCCAGATGAGAACCACAATATTATTATTGGATCCGTATTTTCACATCTCAATTTACATTTCTGATACCCTTTCTGCAGTCAGGAGCTGTGCGACCCAGACACCATCCCTATTACAAGATTAATTTATTAAAGCCAGGGCCTCAAGACAATTTATTTCTTAGTGACTTTATAAAATACTGTGATTTATAAGTTAACTATTTCTGGGGAAGCCTCCCCCTGCCTTGTATCTTAAATGTTTGAACTAGACACCAGAAGAACCCAAAGGAACGAATTACAATAGCTTATAACCATATAACTCAAGCAGGGAAGACACCACTTCCTGAAATCATTCCCAGGCCTGGCTGGCACTTTGTCCAACTCAAAACTCTGCCATGGCACCTAAAGTTTCTATCCAACCAACAAACTAAGTGACCATTTTAGACTTTAACAGGAGACATTCCCCAGCTATGCACAACAGACTCCTTGAGCAAGTGTGCCTACAAACAGACCAGACTAGAAGAACGATTCCCAAAAACCAAAGCAGCAGCTGCAATCACTGGTAGCCGACACGGGCACCACGACCCTCAGACCCAGCATGAGATGAGAGCTGCCCAGGTGTCCAGATGGATGGAGGGCTTTCAGGGCTCCCTCACTGTTATGCAATGAGTTTCCTGCCCTTCAGTGAATTTATTACGTAACTTTAGAACAGCTACACTTAGAGAACTACAAAGAGGGAAACAGAAGTAATGCAAAAGGCGCCCTTTGTGCCCCCCAGTCCATTTGCTGTGTGCAGCCTCCCCCAGCCAGCCCACCACTGTATGCCAGCCTTCCTGGTGGGTTTTTCACTTCTGCTGCAGAGGGCAACCTTTCAAGCAGCCCTTTGCTGAACTCACTGCTGGTTTTTGATGTTCCCCCTGTGCTGGGGGACTTGGCTGGGCACGACACGATGCCATCCATCTCTTCCCTGGTGCTGTGGTACCACTAAAACTGGTGATGGAAGGAAGAGCAGCCAAGCAGCTTCTGCAGCGCACTGTGACTTAGCAGCTTATTCTTGCGGCTGCCTCGTTACGGACCCTTTCAAGTCACAGTATCAAAGCAAGACAAGACGCCAGGGAGTGCTTCAAAGAAGGTGGTTTTCCTCAAAATGCTTAAATTATTCCTGACAGAATTTAGGGCACACTTTTGATACGATGAGGGAGGGAGCTCAGAACACTCCTGCACTACACTTCGCTTACAGGTGGGGAGAGGGTTGGCAAAACAAAGCAAAAAGGAGAATTAGTGACCTGGGGGCACACCTCCTTACACACTGGAGTGAAAGAAAAACAAGGACAAGCTACAAGACCTAACTGTTTTTAAACTCTTATTTAACAGCTCTCAAAAGCCTGCATTTTCACAAAGATCTATTTTACTGAAATTATCACAAAACCCCGGTCATTAAAAATCCCTGTATGCGTTTTTTATAATACCTAACCAGTGTTTTTATAGATTGCATCACTACAACAGGAAAATTCTAATTAGCCCACAAAGAATCTAGGCAAGAGTTAAAACAGAGGTTTTACCAGCGCAGAGAAGTTATTTTTAAAGCTGCCCAACAAGCTGGCTTACCTTGGCAATTCTCTCTAAACAAACAAATTGCTCCCTTGATATCCTTGGAAAACAAAGAACAAGCTCCAATAAATAGCAGACTAGAGTAGGGAAGACACTGGCTGTGTATGGCAGGGCTCCAGTCACTGAAGCAGCACCTGGAGGAAGAGGCAGCTCCCAGCAGTGCAACAGGAAACACAGCTGGGGAAAAGCTTTCCACCTAGCTCCCAACTTTATCTGGAGACCGGGAAATCATCGTTAAGAGACGCTAAAAATATGCTCCACCAAAGAGCAAGTACGCAAATTGAGTTCTGAAAATGCAAATACATCCAGGATTAAAAAATATATATAAAAAATTACACAGTTAATCATATGCCTCACAGTGTGAGAAAAACCTGGTAGAGCCCAGCAGAATCAGGATCTTATAGGTCAGCTGAACAAAAGTTTTGGTTTAATTTAATTTATTTTTTTTTTAAATTAAGAGCAACATGGTAGAAACAGGAACAACTCTAGAATCATTTTAATTGTTCTTATCTGTAGTCATGAATATACTGTTCTACAGCACGTTAGGGGTGGGGTTTTTTCCATCCTTGTTTCAGTATTTCCCTCCCTTCAGCCACGCAAATCATGGCAAAATCTTTGCGGGGGGATTCTCTCCCTCAGGCCCACACCTTCTGCTTTAACAAGTCTACAATCCACCATTTTTCTGGTTTAATTTCATTTATGGTCCCAAACCCACTAATGCCAACACCGGGGTTTAGCACCGTGACCTCAGCTGGGTACCACAAACCCTCCTCCACGTGCACCAGGGCAGGCTCTGTTAGGAAAAGGGTCTTTAAGTCCCCAGCTCCTCGTTTCCTGGGATTTCTACCTAACTGACACACAATAGAAGGTGACAAGGGGAGGGTAACCTTAAGCTGAACCCCTCTGGCACAGAAAGTCAAACCCAAAAATCTCCTGCCTCCCTCTGAACCCACCACTTACAGTCTGTAGGAACAATGACTCAGTTAGTGAGCTGCAAAGTATGTATTTCCACCATAAATAAACCCCACACTGTCACATGTCACGCTCAGTACACAGAGGTTTATTTGTGGCTTTACTGACCGATCCCACTGCTACAGAAGGTGCTCCTGAACCAGTCCCAGTGGCTCAGCACTACGCAGGATTCAGTGCACACGCTCTCCAGTTACTGCTTTTTCTGCCTGACCTCCAAAATACTAATTTTCAAATGGAAAAACCAGTCAATAGCAGATCTAAACCCACAGCACTTAAAACACAAACCACGGCACTGCAGCATTCTATTCGGGTCTCCAAAGGTCCATGAAACTGTCCCAAATAAGATTAATAACCTCCCATCATCTGAGCACCCATCGGTCCATCGAACAATTTAATGACTATTTTCCATGCCAAAAATGACGATCACCTCTGCCTTAGCTTTCAAAGGCAGGTAAGCGCCTTCTGCTACTGCAAGAACGTGCTCATCTTTAACCTTTGCACAGCTCTGAGCTCCTTGCCTTCCCGACCAAAGCACGTGCAAACACATACATTTATTATGAGACATCCTTTCGCTGTCACAGCACATCCTGCACACGCTGAGAACGCGGGTGCCACAGCATGGCAAGGCAGCTGGCAGGTCCCAGCTTCTCCCTGTCCCTGGGGACAGCACCAACCTTCGAACTCTGCAGTGAAGCTGCTGCTCCCCCACACTACAACCATCTCCGGGCACAGAACGCCACCGGCTGCTTGACTAACCTCGCCTCAAGAGACAAAGGCCAGCGACTTACTGCCTTCTTTCCTAACAATTACAACGAAATTAGGGGTTTAGTCCACATACTGTTTCCAGAATAACCAGTTTTCTGACTGAACGTGCACTTTACACCTCCCTCTTTGGAGGAGCTTTGCCAAAAAGTCCTACAGGCTTCAGAGACAAAAGGGGTGAGCTGCAGATTCACAGTCCCGGCACGGTTCAGGCTCATCTGAGCCACTTTACATTGACCATATTTTAGACTCGAGGAGGGTTTTTGGTTTCCTGGAAGACATACTTTAATACAAGCCTTGGGTTAACATAACCAATGACTGCTCAGAGCAAGAAAAAAGAAGAAGAAAAAGCACAAACCCATCATGCAACAGTTGAATCTTAGCACAGAATCACAGGATGATTTTAGATAGAAGGACTGAGCTCATCTGTTCCAAGCCCCTACCTTGACCAAGACCTTCCACCAGCCCAGGTTGCTCAGAGTGCCACCCAACCTGGCCTTGGACACTTCCAGGGATGGGGAATCCACGACTTCCCCGGGCCACCTGTCCCAGGGCCTCGCCACAAGTCCTTCCCAATATCTACCCCAAACCTATTCTTTCCAGCCTGCAGCCATTTCCCCCGGCCTGTCACTCCAGGCCCTTGTGAAAAGTCCCCTCTCGTGTTTCCTGCAGGCTCCCTTCAGGCACTGGAGGATGCAATGAGGTCACCCCAAAGCCTTCTCTTCTCCAGGCAGAACAACCCCAATTCTCTCTGCCTTCCCCCCAGGGGAGGTGCTCCATCCCTCTGGTCTTGGGGGCCTCCTCTGCACTTGCAATTTGCAATTTCTTCCTATTTTCAGCTAATTATAACAGGTGAGAAATTGCACACATTGAACCCAAATATTCACACAGTCAGAGCGGCAGGAGTGCCAGTGAAACAACTCTCCCTCAAACAGAAGCCCTGCTCGTTTAAAACCCCAACATCCCACGTGCAGCAATATTTCAAAAAGACCAGAAGCCAATCATGTATCAGTAGCACACACACAGTCTTTTTCCTCTCCCATTTCTGTCAAAACAACTTCCCCAATGCAAGCAAAAAGAAAGAATTTGCTGTTCATTCACCCTGTTCCTGCTGGGTTTATTTCAGAATGGTCACATTACAAATCTAGTCCAGTTCAACACTGCTCAGTTCCTGTCCCAGATGCATCACACTACAGTCCTAGTGGTGAGCAAACCCTTTTGTTGCACGTGATTAGCAACACGAGACCTGAAATACCCTTCATTCTCACAGCCCAGCACCCGGGAGCATCCACACAGAACAATCTGGCTGAACACAAAGCGATATTTTCAGAATGAATGAATGGATTTCCACAGTTGAAATTCCTCATTTTTTATCATGGAAAGGCATTATATAGGAAGAAACAGGGCACTTGGTAAGTGCAGAAATATACACAGTGAGTTTCTTTCCACTGAACATTTTAATCTTTAAAAATAAAATGGCTTATGAGAAAAACAGTTTAGTTAGGACATGCATTGTGATTCATAGGTAGGGTAATATTCAGGATGTCAGTACTAAAGAAAGGATATTGAGTTTTAAATTTTTAATAAAACCTTTTAAGCTTTCTTCCATGCATCTAGTTTTCATATACTCAAAGCAATTCCATTTGCTTCTTCCCATTTTAACAGAAGAATAAATGGTCTGTAGCTCAGAAATAACAGACCGTAACAAAAACAGCAGCCCTGACACAACTTCCAATTTGCAAAACACTAGCTGCTTAAATAGCTCAAGTGGAAGAATGAAACTCTTGTGATAAACTGGAAGCAGGTCGAGAGTTTTCCCAGGCTTTGCCTTTAAAGACAACCACACTAAACCAGTGCACCCCTGTTGGCAAAGACAAGGCAGAGCAGCACTCAGCAAACCAATAAACCTGACACCAAGCTGGCACTACCACACCAAGGAAGCTCTGGTGGCTGGGAACCAAAAGAATGTTTTAGACCAAACAGTTCTGAAGGAGAAACCCTTCTGAAGTTTTCTTTGTTTACTTTCATAGAGGATCAGCCATCACCTGTCCTCCTGAAGCTGGCACAGAGTTGGCGTGGGGAATAAAACCAAGAGCCACCACATACTGCCAGGGCCAGCTAAAATGATAAAGGCAACTGGGTTCACTCAAAACTAGTCTTGCCATGTAGACATTAATTCATCAGTGGCAGCATTAGGCATGAAGTAACAGTGTCATTTCAATGGTTTAGCTTGCAGGAACAGATAAACTGACTTCTCAAGTCTGCTATTCCAATCAAACTGATTTAAATGACCACACCATTAATTTTTCAAACACTGCAGTGGGCTGGTTCAAAGATACTGTACAAAAACTAGCAGGTCTTTTCTCCTGTGTGCAAGACCTAAGATCTTAATATCTTTAAGTTAATGGATTACTTTAAATAACTGAGATTCATAGATTGATTTATTGAGATTAAATACAGCTAGACAAGTTTTGCTGGTGAACATAACTAACCTGGTCACCTGTGTCTTTATAAAAAGAGTGTAATTAATAGCTAATTCCCTATTTGATGTTCACAGTTTTACCCCTGCTTTTTACTGGGAGGAACCATTATCATTAAAACAGCACAAAATTCACAGGGTGTAGCAGTTCCTTAGGCCAACATCTAAATGAGAATATATAACAAAGAGAGAGATCCACCCAGGCAGCAACCCAGGGAGAGGTGGAGCACTGAACACAGAGAAATAGGAGAGGAAAGGAGATCCAAGGGAAGAGAAACGAAGATGGGGCAGAGCGGAAGGGCAACCGACACCTCAGATTGCCAAAAAGAGATATAAATAAACGAGATATGACCCTTCCTTCTGGATTCCTCCAGTCTGGTGGAGATTAAAGTTGTGCGGAGCAAAGCAACACCAACCAGGAGAAAGAAACTGAAAAGAGAGGCAGGGAATGCATTGCCATACTGGAACCAAACTCCAAGAACAAAGCCACGACTAGGAAATTGTCTGTTATAAATGAAATGGGCCCTCCTGAAGCTCCCGTGACAGACAAACCCAATTACATTGGAGCGAGAAAGCACACGCTGCGTGACCATCAGTGACTGAAGCCCATGCCCAGGGTCAGAAGGGGGTGACAGGTGACACCCAGGACACGGGACCCTGGGCCAGCAAACAAAGCAAACCCACCTGAAGGATGCACAGCCATCAAAGGGACAGGGAGGAGCGAATAAAAAGCAGGAATTCAGGAAGCTGCCAAAGGGAAGGGAAGAAAGAAGGGGGCTGACTGAAGAGGGAAGTCACTATAATTAGGACTGTGAAACCCATAAAATACACTTCCTATGAGATCATCCCTCTCAGTGCTTGGATGTCACAAAAGTCTTCAGCATCTCCTGCCACATCTTAGGACAGCAAGAACTTAATTAATGAGGAATTAATTCCCCCAACATCTGCATCAATCAACTTCTGCCATTTGTATGCACTTTAAAAACATTCGCCTTCAGGCCAACTAAAAAGAATACTTAATTCCTAGTTTTTTCATTAACTCCTGAATATGTATAAGGCCTTGCTAACCTAATTCTTAATTTTCTTCTCCAGAATGTTTTCGCAGTAATTAGCAATGAGTACTTTAAAGCTCATAAAAAGCATGCACGTTTCCTGCACAGGGTAAACATGCAGCTGATCTCTGAAAAAATTCCATTTCCGAACTATTCCTGGTTCTCCAAACAGCACCCCTCTGCACTAGGTATTTCCTACAGCACTGGGAATCATGCACTGTCTCTACAACAGGCACAGCCACCCACCCCGGATCCATCCAAAGAGCCCCTCCAGAACTGCACAGAGAGTCTGAAAGTGGAACTGCTCATTTTTGAGGCAATCAGATAAATTCTAAGCATTAGTGCGCTGATCCTACTCGGTGTCCAATTCTTCCTCTTCCACATCCAAGCCTCAGTAACGTGCCTCTCAAAACTGGAACGTCAACTAATTTTAGAGGGGAATACAACCAGAACACACTATGACCTTTATGAAATATGAATTATTCGCTCACAACACATTTGGCATGACAGTGGGAAAACATTGCCTTCAGGCCACCATTAGATCTGCCCTGTTTCCTTCCCTTCCCTCCCATCATCACACATCTGCTTCGTCAGCTCCAGCAGCACCCACCTTCCATGGGCAAAGAGATTTGTTGCCTCCTTTTACAGCAACCAAAGGTTTGTTGCTAACGCAGAAATAAAATTAAGAAGTTTAACATTTAAGCTTTCAACAGAGATTCAGGCAGAACATTTCTCCTCTCTTTGCTGCTGCTGGAGACTAACAGATGATACCACATTTGATTTCACCAGCTTCATGCAAGGGAAATTTCATTCGTAGTCATGAATTTTTGTCATATTTTGCAAATACCAGATGAAATTTAATGGAAGCGGGTTACAAACAACGTTAAGGGATCAAACCATTTGATGCTCAGACTTTGTGACACCTTCCAATACACAAATGAGACAGACAGACCTGTCCTGGGCTTGGCTAACAACGCAGCCTGTGGGACATGACAGACATCATGACGGGGAGGTCCTCCAGGACAGACACACCAGGGACAGCGCCTGGTAAATGCATCACCCTCGGTGTCAGCTCCTGAACGTTCCTGAGCTGGGGAACAAAGCCTGAGCAGGGGTGGGACTCAACCCAGAAACGCTGTGGGAATGTATTTTCTCTCCAGGACTGAGAGAATGCCACACCAAGGTGTTCAGCAAGTGCTGAACTTCAGCCTGCTGTGATTCTCTCACAAACTATTAAGTCTGTTTGTAACAGTGACTATCCAAGGCTGACGAGAACTGAAGCATGCATAAGCAATCAAAGTGACATCATAATTATGATTTCATGCTCTATAAAACTGCAGACATTTGGCTAAAAAGCCTCCTATTTTGAAACATGCTTGCTGATATTATTCCTTTTTAAATTAAACCATTTTTCAGCTGTGCCTTATTTATCAAACAAGTTCCCTTGACCATACACGTGTTGTACGTACAGCAAATAGAGTATCAGCACCAAACAGTGGCTGCATCACACAGAGACAGATCTAACCATAAAGCACCTAAAATCTGGGTCAAGAAGGAAGCAAAAAAAGCACTGAGACTTGATAATACACCAATATCATATTTTCAAAACAGAATTGGTAACTACCGAATGCTAAAATCATTAAGGTTGGACCTGATGACCTTCGAGGTCTTTTCCGACCACCAACCCGGCAGCACCACCACGTCCACCACTGAGCCATGCCCTGAGTGCCACAGCCACATGTTTTTGGACGCTTGGAGGGATGGATGAATCCACAAACATGTGGATGATGACTCCACCACTTCCCAGTGCTTGGCAACCCTTCCCAGGAAGAAGTTTTTCCCAATATCCAATCCAAACCTTCCCTGGTGCGACTCGAGGCCTTTTCCTCTTGCCCTGCCACTTGTTACCTGAGAGCAGAGACTGATGCCCACCTCACCACAGCCTCCTCTCAGGTAGTTGTCCAGAGAAATAACGTATTTCAATCAAACATCCAAACTATTTTGTTCCCTGTAAAATGCTGGTTTGTCTACATAAATTCAGAGCAAAGGATTGTTTGTAACATTTATCTGGTTTAACTAAAATACCTATGTATATACACGCAATTAGCTTATTATTAGGGATTGATTTGCTATATTAGAATCTCTATAGATGTGCAAACCCCCAGTTAAATTTTAATAAAGATAAATGCATACGTGCACAGTTCAGTACAAATGCATTGCACTCATTGTATTACAAATCATTTCACACATCAACACTAAGTGTTAGAGGGCTAGAATGAATCGCATTCTGCTGAAGAAGTTTGCAAGCTTGCAGCTTCCATTTGCCATTCAAACTAGGTCAGAAATGATATACTCGCATACTGCTATTAAATGCATTTTTTAAAGTGAAAACTGTAATCACATCAGCAGCTATTAAAGACTGACAGCCTGTTTTTTCTAACACCAGTCTGATGCTTTCTAAATAATAAATTGAATGATGATACTCAGCCTAGGGGAAAAAATACAATACAGCAGGCTGAAAGAGATTCCATTTTATAAGCACGTATAGTAATGTATATAAAATTAAACCAAGAAGTGTTATTCTTAAAGGCACAAGTTAAAATGAGTACCACAGATTTCCAGTGAAGCAGCCTATACTAGTATAGGTCACTTGTGATGATTCTCTCTGGAAAGAGCCCTCATGTCAGTTCAGGAGGGAGCCAGTTCTGCTCACACGTTAAGTGAGACTGAAGCATTTCGTTTAAATTACAGGTTTACTTCTGGTTTCAATGTTCTTTACAAGTCCTAGACAGCTAGACAGATTTCCCCCTTCACCTTTGTTTCGCTGGCAGGTTGGAGAGAAAGGCAAGGAGCTAAAGCGGCAGCGCTGGAAGCAGAGATGTGCACGCACTGAGTCACCAGGGTTATATAAAGTGACACAGCAAATCGATGGCACTCCTCCCTGCCTCCCGACACACACGCTGCTCAGGCAGCACACGTCCCTGTGGCCGTGCCTGCACAAGAGCTCGGAGCCCAGAAACCGAGCTGCCTTCTCATGCAGGAGGAGGCTGCGGGTCGCACCCGAGGCTCACCCGGGAAGGCAGCGCAGGGACGCGCCACCTGCACTCCTCCTGAAGAGGAATCCACGACGGGCAGATCACTCCAAGGCTTCTGTAGAGGGCTGAAATGGGAAGTTCTGCCAGAAATCAGCTCTCAGGTGTTTTGCAGACTGGACTGCATTTAGCCAAGTGGTACAAAAGGACGCTGTGAAGGAGCTGAACAATAGAATATGGAAGAGCTCTGTTTAGAAGTACCCTGAAAAACACTCCCAGGTGTACACACCTTTTGACTTGGGGAACTTAGCAATGCCAGCATGAACTCGGGGCCTCCTCACGTGTAAGACTCTTAAGAGAAACAAAACACTTGTTCAATATAGGCTTAAAAAAGTCACAGAGCAAAGAACTCTTAAAATAGAAGCTTGCAAAGCGCATTATATTGTCAGAGCAAATCTGTCTCCATCCCGCCGGAGACGCCGGCTCGCTGATCCGCATGGAACTCCACCTATCTTCTAAGGCAAAAGCTGTCCCAGCACCACTGCTCGTGGGTTTTAATGCAAAGCCCTGGCAAACATCCAGCACTCCAGAAGGGAGGGAATGCAGCTTTGGAAATCTTTTTAGGTCATGACATAAGAGCTCACACTGATGGCCACTAATGCTCCATCTACAGACGCAGAGGGAAGTCAGCAACTGGCACTTAGAGAGGAAGAGAAGGTGCTTCTAAAGACAATGCTCCACTCACAGAAGCTTCAGCTTCGCCCCAGTTATCTGACACTTTGCACTGAGCTCAGTACAACAGGAGCCCGGGGAAGCATCATGTACTACCTGGAACTGAAAACCAAGGGTAAACCAGCAGATGTGTGTCCGTGGCCAACAGTGCCCTTTTTAGATGGAAGTTTTAAGGGAAATGAAAAAATCAAACATTTTCATTAAATTTTATCCTGTCCCCTATGCTTAGAACATAAAGGGGTGTGCACCCCCATCACAGGAATGACACAGCTAAGGTTGAGGTCAGCTTATTTTAAAGTTAGAAAGTGGTATTTGGAGCTTTCGTCTTCTGTGAAGGAAGCCAAATTTGGTTTGGTAATTGAGATGTGGTTATGTCTTCTGGCAATGATGGAATCAAAAAGCTTTCCCACTCTTCTCTCACTCATCCTCTTTAACAAGTTAATGGCTCCATACAGTCTTATGGTTTTACACAGAACTCTTTACAGCAGCCTCTGCCAGCAGACAGATGCCACATTGCCTTCTCTATCAAAATAGCAACCGAGAGAGATGAGAGAGGACATCCCTGCAACAGGGATCCAATTAACAGAATATGGCAAAACTGACATTTACATAACCAAGTGGCAGGTTAGTCATCGATGACTAAATTTGTACCACAGAGCTTTTAAATCTCACCCTCTGTACGCAGAAGAGCAGCAGATTCCAGGACTCAGAAAACCTACAGCTTATGAAAGAAACTTTTCTGCCCAACAGACTCCAGTGGAATCACAGAATTCTTAGGGCTGGAAGAGACCTCTGGAGATCATACAGTCCAACCCTGCTGCCCAGGCAGGGTCACCTGGAGCAGGTGACAAGGGGACACATCCAGGTGAGTTTGGAATGTCTCCAGAGGGGGAAATTCCATGACCCCTGGGGCAGCTGTTCCAGTGCTCTGCCACCCTCAGTGTAAAGAAGTTCTTCCTCACGTTGAGGTGGAACTTCTTGTGCTTTAGTTTATGGCCACTGCTCCTTGTCCTGTCACTGGGCACCACCAAACAGAGTCTGGCACCGTGCCCTCGCCACCCACCTTTGAGATATTTATATGCATTGATGACACCTCCTCTCAGATTTCTCTCCTTCAGACTAACCAGGCCCAGGTCCCTCAGTCTCTCCTCATAAAAGAGATGCTCCAGACCCCAAATCATCTTTGTGGCCTCCACTGGACCCTCTCCAGCAGCTCCTTGTCCTTCTTGCACTGAGGAGCCCCAAAGTGGACACAGCATCTGGACACTCCAGATGTGCTGCTCAAACACCCCCACGTTGCTCTTCCCCAGCGTTTTGGTGACCAAGATGGGCAGGAAGCAACTGATGTGAGACAAAATGAAAACCTGAGCAGTATCGGCACAGGCAGCCAGGATTTTCTGTGCTCCCAGGATTTAAGAAAGCCTCCTTGCTGAATTAATACCACAACAGTTTAACACAATTAACAGTTAGCTGGAGGTATTTTAATCACTACAAAACAAACCTCCCAAACCACCCCAGCCCAACACACACTGGCCTTTCAGGAATCTCAGATCCAGGAAGTATTTCTCAAAGACTGATTTTACAGAGTCACACATGTATATACATGTATCTCTAAGCACAAGAATCATAATTAAAGAATGCTTTGCTTACAGAAACATACTGGACTATGTCTTTCATTCAAAAAGCAGCAGTATAAATTTTAAACCTGCCAGAGCGATGCAAATGGCAATGCAAAAAGCATCTATTTTTAAAGTACCTTAAAATGAAAATATTGCCTTATGATTATCTCCTCAGTTGAAATCTTGAGCTTCCAAGGACTGCAGAGAGGACTCTACAATAAGAATACTGACTTTTCTGAAATTCCTCCATGACATTTTTAATAACACATTAAAAATACCTTTAGACACTGTCCTGTATTTTAGAATTCTCCTTCTAAAATAACTGGACTTGTTTGGTCTCTGAAATCCTCAAAGTTTCCAAATTTATATGTGATAAGACCTAAAATATGTGCTTTTCTTTGGTCTGTGTTAGACAAAACCTTTTCTGTTTTCTCTTCTCTTGTAGAACTAGCCCACAATTACTTCACATACCAAATTAATTCTTATTTTATGATTCTTAAGACAATGAGACTGAATAATCACTAATATACAGGAGAAACCCACTGGTACCTGAACTCTGGGTAGGGACAGAGCAACATAGAGGCAGAAGGACCTCTGTCAGCCTTGCCTTCTTACCATCCTGCACCTAATGGACATTTTCATACCAGTTATGCTGAAAACCAAGGACTTGGCTTTCCACTCTGCCAGCTTTCCTGCAGCTCTGCACCCAAACACACTCAGCTGTGATGGGAACCACACAGGAGGTGACTGGCAGCACAACCCCTAAATATGGATCACACAATGTGCTGGGCTGGGAGGGACCCACCAGGACCATCCAGTCCAACCCTCAGCCCTGCACAGGACCATCCCCAAGAGTCACCCCTGTGCCCCAGAGCATCATCCAAACCCTCCTGGAGCTCTGGCAGCCTTGGGGCAGTGCCCACTGCCCTGGGGAGCCTGGGCAGTGCCCACCACCCTCTGGGGGAAGAACCTTCTTCTAATACCCAACCTGACCCTGCCCTGACACAGCTCCAGCCCTTCCCTGGGTGCTGTCCCTGTCACACAGAGCAGAGATCAGCTCCTGCCCCTCCTCTGTCCCTGCCCAGGCAGTTGTCCCTGCACTGAGGTCTCCTCCAGCTGGACACACCAAGTGCCCTCAGTGTCCTCACACGCTCCCCCTCCAGGTCCTGAACCGCCTTTGTGTCCCTCCTTTGGACACTCTCCAATAGCTTAATGTCTTTTCATATTTTGGTGGCCCAAACTGCCCCAATATTTTGGGTGAGGCTGCCCCAGAGCAGTGCAGAGCAGGACAATCCCCTCTCTTCCCCGATACCCCCAGGACAGGGATGTCCCCCCTGGCTCCAGGCACTGCTGACTCGTGGCCAACTGGCCACCCACCAGGACCGCCAGCGCCCTTCCCAGCATCTCATTCCCAGCCTGTCTGTCCACCTGGAGTTGCCCCATCCCAGGGGCAGAATCCAGCACTTGCCTTTGTTGAACTTCCCACGGTTGGTGACTCCCAGCCCTCTGACCTGTCCAGGTCTCTCTGCAGGGACTCAACAGCTCTCCCGGTTTTGGGTCATCTGCAGACTCGATCAGTGTCCCTTCCAGTCCCCCCCACTGATGGTATTTCTACACTGCCTGTTGGCACCAATATNCCAACTGGCCACCCACCAGGACCGCCAGCGCCCTTCCCAGCATCTCATTCCCAGCCTGTCTGTCCACCTGGAGTTGCCCCATCCCAGGGGCAGAATCCAGCACTTGCCTTTGTTGAACTTCCCACGGTTGGTGACTCCCAGCCCTCTGACCTGTCCAGGTCTCTCTGCAGGGACTCAACAGCTCTCCCGGTTTTGGGTCATCTGCAGACTCGCTCAGTGTCCCTTCCAGTCCCCCACTGATGGTATTTCTACACTGCCTGTTGGCACCAATATATTTGACAAAACTCTTTTTATTGTCCCCCACATTTCTGGCAGCTTCAGCTCCAGCTGGGCTTTGGCTGCATGAATTTTCTCCCTACAGCAGCAAGCAGCACCTCTGAATCCCTCCCTTGTCACTTGGCCTTGCTTCCATCGAGTAAAAAGGGAAAGCACGTGTCACCCAAACCCGCACTGTGGACAGATGTCTGGCAGTCACACAGGTTTGTGGAGACAGGAGCTGAAGCTGCAGGCCTTTCCTGAGCACCCAGCAAGGGCCAGAAACCACCCTGGCACCTGAGACTGACTGCATGGACAACCCAGTGGTGCTCTCTGAGACAAAGGCGACAACCCCACCCTTCTAATTCCACCGTGTGGTTAAACGGACTTTGGGAAGAAAAGCTTACATTCCACCCATGATTAAGGCTTTTTGTCTGCAAAACTGCAATTGCCACGTCACTGCTGAGCCACAAACCCCGAGCTTATCAAGCACCACCAGTTTCACTTCCTACCCATGTGGACACGCAAGGCAACTGAAAACACATCCGTGTCTTCTCCACACAGAGTGGGCTTCCAGTCTCATGGTCAACAACCAGAGAAGAGAGAATAAATCTATGAGGATTTAAGATTATGGTCAAGGGAAAACCCTCCTGAGCCAATGGAAATGCTGGTGCACGAGGTCTGGAGTGATTACATAATCGTCTAATTAAGCCAGAAACTTATTCCTATAAATGGCACCATTCCCGTTTGATTTAAAATGAGACACAGCCAACTACGTTTTGATCAAGTCTCATTTATGCAACATCAAAATAGCACGAGCTGCTTTCTACATAAAAGGGAAAAAAGGGCTGAGTGACATCTCCCCAAGATTCTCATTTCACCCTAATCCACAGAGTAACCCAAGTGATTAAAAATGAAACAGTGCATTCCGTGAGTCACAACCGCCTCTTAACCTCTCTTGGCCTTAACTCCCATACTCTATTAGAAATACGCAATTTAGAAATATTACATGCATACAAAAGGGGTTTACTGATCTTTTAAGTAGCTCCCTTTTTAGGGATTTCATTCTTGTTCCATGCCACGTTCCAAAAGAACCATTATTTCACCTGGGAAAGCAGACACCTCACAGCAAAGGACTGCACACTAGAGCTACAACACTCAAGACTTATGTTGCTGCACTTTCAGCTCCAGTGCCTGGATGCAATTTCACAGGGCAGACGGAACACTCCCAGATAAAACGGGCACAACTGTTTACCACACCACCCACATCTCTGTTCCAGGTAGTGACAAGCACTAGAGAAGCATTTGGAATTCTTCCACGCTCACATGCACACCTTGGCCACGTGCAGCATTAAAACCTGAGCAGAAAAGGAGTTTAATAAGTGCTTTCACTGCTGTGAAAGGTGGGGCTGAGATTTATGTAAGGACATGCTATAAAGAAGGAATAAATTATTTCTACTGCAGCTTTTAAAACAGTTCTACTATTTTTGAACACTAAGACCCAGAATAGCGTCATATCCAGAGAAAGAAACAGTGCCATGAGGAGAAATACAGAAGTGTATAATTATTTATAATTATTATTGTACACTGATTTAGTTACAGATCAAACTGATGAAATGTCTGCACTTACATTTCTAACAAAAGAGAAGCAGCACGCAAAAAACCAAAGAATACTGGTGCTACAGAACCTTTCAACAATTCATTTGCACCAAGCTAAAATCATAGGCAGCAAGAGTCGGCACCATTTGGTCTCTCAGCACCCCAAAAGGTGCTGCAATAGATCTTGTTAGAGCGGAGCAATATTTTTAAAAGTAGCTATATAAATATTTCTTAATTTGTCATTGACCTCATGCTACATAGGGGGTATGCAAAAAGATTCTCAAAAAATACAAGCTTTTCATTACTGTTTTTCTGTCACCAAGTTACAGAAGCAAATGGGATTAAAACATGAGAATAATCCTGGTTACCACAGCGGTGTTAACCTTTCCAACATCAATGCTCATCCTAAAGCTTCTCCTCGCTGCTACCTCTTCCCAGCAGGAGTGACATTGCTATGGCTCACGTTGCAGAACTCTTCTCCAGTTTCATATTCTAACCCTTACATAAGGCTAATTTCAAGGTTGCCCCCCACCCCACCCACAGAAGAGCTGTTCTACTGTCCGAAATACGACTGCAAATACAGAAAAAGAGAAATACTTGCAGCTGTGTCCTGAATTCCCCACACTTCCATTTCAATTTCAGGAAACAAGAACAGGTAAAGAAGGACAACTTCTGTCAACATGTGCAGAGTAGTTAAGGACACAATATATTATACCAGCATTGTGTGTGTGCATATATATATATATGTATATATTGTTTGCAACACTGACAATTTTGAGGGGGAAGTGGCCACACCAGATTCAGCATAAGAGAGGGTGAATCTTGCCATCTTTAAGTAAACAACCAACTGATCTGACCAGATCTCTGGAAAACAGCTATTTTTACAAATGAACTATTTCTGATCAACACAACTGTAAGGAGTTCTCCCATACCAGATGAACTGTTTAAAACAATTAAAAAAATATTCAGTGTTCTTTAACGTGAATATCTAATTTAGCGGTCAGAATTACAACTCTTAGGTAGAACCTTGACTGAAGTATGCTCCAACAGGTTATTAAAATAACAAATTGTTCAATTTACTCTTATCTTTTGGTCCTGCTCATCAACTGAAGAAAAACCCACGTGAATGGTAACAGAAAAAAACCCAACCACCTCTTCCAGTGGTTATATAAAAGAACCACGGCAGAAATCTGTGTTTTATTGCTGCTTCAATTAATGCCCAATTCTAAACACCATTAGTTATAAATGACCAGCATCAAACTGTTACTGACTGCATTAAGAACATTTTTTCATACGATATAGGGGTCTCATATGGATGGAAACAGCATTAACTGCTTCACTGACAGATATAACTCCATAATTTGATTTATCTAAAGGAAACTAAGAATGAGCATGGCCGCATCTCCACTAATATATTCACTGCTTTTCTTTATTCCCGGTTTTATCTTCGGATAACAATTCTCTGCCTCCTCTCATCCCCTGCTATCACCCCACCCTCTGACAAGCCTGCCTGAATTCCAGCTAACAAGATCTCTGCACGTTTGCTTTCTTTTACTCATTCCGCTAATATTGCCTCGACAATAACGCAAAGCCACAGACAAAAGCAAAGCAATAAACAAAAGCCCCGACAAAAAAACCCCCACAAAACATTAAGCCGCTATTTCTTCCAAATTCGCGAAACCAAGTTGATAAATGAACCTTTGCAAATCACTCGACGAGGAAATGAACGGCACCAACTTGATTTCCATTCTGCATTAGCCTGGCAAACGAGGCCGGCAGGTGACGGAGACCATAATAAAGTCACACCTACGTGAATTCCTGGGAGCATCCTCGGTGCCGCCCGGGGATGACATGGCAGCGGGAGGCACGGGGGGCACAGGGACCCCGACAGGGTGGCGGAGCCGGAGCTCTGGTCAGCAGGCAGCGCCGAGCATCCTCCCGGCCGGGGATGGCATGGCAGCGGGGGACCCCGACGGGGGCCGAGCCGCAGCCCCGCTCAGCAGGCAGCGCCGAGCATCCTCCAGCCCGCAGAACAAAGGGCGATGCCACAGCGCTGTGAGCCCACGTCCCGCCGGCCCGGAGCCAGCCGGGGAGCGCTCATGGATGCTGCACACCCCGAGCCTGCCAGCACCTGCCCCGGGAGCGCAGGGGTGTGCCCG